>JAPMOQ010008466.1:1934634-2025077 GCA_026543055.1 Argiope trifasciata
ATTGTAAAGAAGTTGCGAATTTTTGCACAAATTAATTGAATTAAAAATATTTAATTATTCATTAAATGTTAAAATAGAATTAATATATGTTTAAGAAGCAAATAAGTGCATGGAAGAAAAGAGGGATGTGCTGAAGTTATAGTTAAAAACATAAAATGGATAGATAAATATATATTTTTTTAAATAAAGGATTTTCCAAAGCAAGTAAAAAGAAGCGAAAGAAGAGCCGAGTAAATGAAAATAAACATATACTCCTTATTCTATTAAAATGTCCCTCGACTTTTTGGGACACTTCCCTAACTTGATGGAATTTTCACTGGCCTCTCTGGAATCATTAAATCTGTTAAATATTGGAAGACACTAAACCGCAAGGAAAACAACAGCTATGGGGATGTAATAATTCTTTTTTTCACAAGAAGATAAACACCTGGATGAAAAATAAGCAGTTTTATGGCTTTTATATAAGGACCATAAAAAATAAGCAGTTTTTACTGACTTTTAATGTTGTTATGGATCCCGACACAACATTCATTTTGGAAGCTATTAAGGCGATTGATACGCAATTCCCGATTATTTTCATTTTCTTTTCCACTACAGTCAAGAAATATGGTATATAATAAAATCCTAGAGAGAGAGAAGTTTAAAATGCTCTTATATTTACCTTAGATTTCTAAATTATTCATAACTTGTCTACATGTTGACTGATGAGACTTTCAGTGTTCTACCATATTCTGATAAATTAAAAAACATCAATATAGATTAGTCTAAATAATTTTAGAATTTTTTTCAATAACCAAAGGCTAAATAGAAATTACCAAATCCTCATTTGCTATTTAAATTGCCTCATCTTGGTAATTTTGCACTAAAATGTAATAACTAAACCAGTTCAGCTTGGTGATAACACAGGTTTTATATTTAAAAAAAAAAAAAAAAAAAAAAAAGATTTTTACCGTGCTTTACTTTATTACAATCCTCAGTTAATTTTAAGAGTGGTCAAAAAATAGGAATAAAAGCAAAGTGAGTGAAATGGAAAAATATACATTTCAAAAATCTAAATTCTAGAAAAAAAAATTTTTATAGAAAAATTAGACAAAATAAGGTCAATAAAATTTATTTAACCTTATTAACAACCAGCTGCCTTTGATGATCAGTATGTTTGCCAATCTTAATACTACTCATTAAAATTTTAATAATTAAATATTTTATGTAATTCCAATTTTAATACCTTCTTCAAAATATTTTAAAGCTTCAAATTTTGATAGTCATATAATTCCCTCGTAATATTAAAAAGGCTTTCAAGTCATAACATAATATATTTATCTCTAATTTTCTATTAGCTCTCTTAGAATTTATACTTGATTAAATTAAAGTGGAAATGATTAAACTGCAATTAATATAAGAATATTTCTAATGAAACAAAGCATAAAAAAATATGATTACTGAAAACAAAGCCACTGAGCATGTAAACCTTATGAGCACCTAAAGAATGTCTTTCTTAATTTATATAACATCTCAAAATTTTTTCTCAGATTCATCATGAGCAGATCAATTAATTAACAATGGTTAATTTTAAATGCATCAATCATTAAGAAAATAAACAGAATAGATCGAATAATTGGTCGAAAACATCTTAAGCCTAGCCTCATTAGAGTGGGGAAAGAAAACCCTGCAGTGTTATTCCTTTGGAGGTGGGGAAATGAAATAAATTTGTTTAGTGTTTAATAATAAAACATTCAAAAAAGGGACCCCAGGTGCATATTCCTGATCTCTAAGTTATACACGTACCAAATTAGGTAGTTGTAGGTCAGACTGTCTGACCTGTAGAGCACCAACACACACACGTTGAGCTTTATTATAAGTACAGATATCATTGCAAATAGTTTTAAATTTATACCTATGTGAAATTTTTAACAACTTTTTTCAAATTCTTGTCTTTTTTTATTATCTGACTGCTGGCAACAAAAGATACAAAGAAATAATTTTTTACTCCAAGCCTTAAAATGGCATATAAAATTCTTTCTTTGAAAATAACTGGTATTGAAACTACAACCTTGCATCTCCTATGAAACGTTTCCATTCTAAAAACTAACAAAATGAAGATTGAAACAGTTACAAAATTTACCCATAATTTTATTACATACACATAACAAATACAAAAATTCTTATAAAAATGTTATTAAGAACAACATTCATATCTTAAAATATAAAAAAAAAATATATACATTTATTTGTCACACACAGACAAAAAAAAATCTGCGAGATTTGTACAAAGTAGATTCAGAAGAACTTCATAGGACTTATTTCACATTTTCCCTGAAAATATAAATAATCAAATAAATTAGGAACTTCTTTACTGATTATCCACAGATATTCATACTATTCAAAAAAATTTATGAAATTGAGCATACTTTTGTATTTAAGAAAGAAAACAAATAAAAAAAAAACCCTCCAAGATGAAAATTTGATAAATTATAACATTTCAAGGTTACTCTTGGATGACAATTCAGCCATTGCTTAAGAAAATGTCTATATGTAACAAATAACATTTATTATGTTTGAAATGTAGAGTTGATAAGAGATAAATTTAATACAACAGTAAATTTTCATAATATATCTAAAATATTATAAACTTTTTAAGTACTGAACATACAGCAATTATATATTTTATAATTTATCAAAACATGTCATTTAATCTCATCATTCATTGATACATATTATTGATTAAATCACGTTTTTCATTAAAAAAGTCTATGAAAAAAATGGCATTATAAATGCAAAAAATTGATTCTATCACTTAAAATGTTTTTAAAAAATATATTAGGCTTACAAATTCTTTTACAGAATTGGTAATTTCTTTTACGCTTCTATTTTGCATTGCATTGCTGAAATCCAAATATTTTTTAAAGAATCCAGTATTAATTTGTTTATCAATATCTCCTCTGAAATAAGCTGAATTTATAGATAGCATTAAACAAAAATATTAGATTTCAGATGCTTTCAATTTCTTTCGATTGGATTTAAGTGTAAGCAGCATTAGTTAAAATTTCAAAACATGCTTTTTTCTGTTAATGAGATCGATGAATTTCTGAACCGACATTATGATCATTGTATAAACAATAACCACTCACAAAGACTATTGAAACATTACTCATTACAGCTTTAAATTCCCTCAGTTATTAATGCACGAATAGCATTCTATTATACAAATAAAGTATATGAAAAATAAATACTGTTATATTTATAATATAAATAAAAATATTCACATTTTTGTTTTTACTATTATCACTTTTTATATAGTCTGAAACAAAATTATAAATAATACCAAATAACAAATTGAAATAATTTTCAGATTTCACCTTTGAAATATATTTTAGAGAAAATTAAATGGAATTGTTATGATACAACTAAGCCAGTTAAGTGTCTGATAGATTTAATCAACTCTATTTTTCTGATTTTAGAAATGTCATCTTCCTTTTTATATAAGATTAGTGATTAATAAATGAGGACAATCTATTGAAAGAAACACTTGTCAACCAGATAGTACATAAAATAATCATTTTCATTATTTCTTATTACAGATGCAATAATAGAAATACCTATCTCTTAATTGCTGTCTATGATGAGCAGAGACCTTCACACTTTCTTCCGTTACAATAGTTTTCGTCGTTTGATTTGTTCACAGTCTAAATTGTTCACTAACCAATCACCTACAGTATGCTTTTTCGCTGTATGAATTAAACAAAATACAACTTTTAGATGAAATTTTTTTCTACTGGATCATTGATTTGTTGTATTTTCAACTATACTGAAATTTCATGGAGCAATAATAGATTTTAATACCTGTATTAGAAATGCATGATTTTAACATCTGTATTGGATTAACAAATTCAACACAGAAAGTTCAAATGTTATGAGAAATAAAGGTTTCAAAAATAATAGAAGGAATATTATAGATTTGTAGCTCCAATAAATTTACCATTATTGAAATGAAAAAACTAATTGTTGAAAATTGCAGGAGGGAAAATGTAATATTTTCAAACATAAAATCCTTTTAATCCTTTTAAGTAAATTCAATAGATTTTTATACACTTACTTCTGTTTGGTTTTAATTGTGTTTCAATCAAATTCCATAAACTGTCAATAATGAACTGCTGAGAATGTTCTGTAGTATCAAACAGAAAGGTTTCCAAAGAATTGCCAGCTATATCTTTTTTTTTTTTAAAGTAAAGGCTTGATACATTTTTAAAAAACAAGTTAACAATAATAGATAAATTGAAAAGGTTTGAAAAACCTTTTTTTTACTTCAAATACTAACATTTACAAAGTTAACAACAATATCACATTGCCATAAGACAAATAATAAATTTTGGTACTATAATATCAATTAAATCAATAAATATGCATTTTAAAATAAAGGATACAACCCTTTAATTCATTTGCAGGATTCTCAATGTCAAATGTAAGCTTAGTGATCAGACTGTATAACTTCAACAAAGAGCTAGGTAGGAGAAAAATACGTTATAGCAGAGTGCAAATGGCATGAAGAAAAATATTACAGCAAATAAATAACAGAAAATAAAAAAGTTTCTAAATATGTTCACTGATAATGATTTGTTAGAACTTTGTCACACACTTCACTAATAATTAATGATAAAAAAAATCACAAATACTCTAAAGTATCTACTGGTAACTAAGCATAAAACTATGTAACAGCACAAATTTGAGTATATAAAATTATTATTAAAACACATATAAGTTAAATAATAAAATATTTACAATGTTTTTTTTTATTATCTAGGTAATTATTCAAAAGCAAAATATCCATTGTAAAAATTATTTGCAAGAACATCATCATAAGGTTCTCGTTAAAACATAATTTCTATCAATTTATCTGTCAGTAATGATAGAATTTGAAAATAAGAAAAACTTGCATAAGCATAAGTATCTGTCAAATACATAAATCAAGATTTCTCACTTAAATAATTTGTAGTTTTAATAATCTAATACAATCACCCAGTCACTTTTGCAATATTTCTATTCCCCTTTTTTCTTCAAATTGAGAAAATTTTAATTATCATAAATTAAAATTCATTTATGAAGCAGTAACTTACAAAAATATCAAAAAATGTTTAGATATCTTTGGAAAAAGGATAAAAATCAAATTTAAAATAAGGTACATGCATTTTCTTAAAAAGTGTAGTTAAATATTATTAAAGTTATTGATATCTTAAAGAATATCTCATATCTTAAAGAATTTAATAAATATTATCACATTTCTTGTAAAATTGCATATCTGAAATATAAAAATATTCTTAAAATTACAATTAGGTTTCCTTAAGAAAATCAAGTAAGTTAATGCTAAGCTTTCAAAACATTTTTTTTTTATGAATAGGAGATTAAAACAATGGCTTGAAATATAAAATATTCAGGTACATAAGGTTATTATTTAATTTTGTATTAAGATTAAATGTAATATTTAATTTATGTGAAATAGTTTCACATAGTATATCCCATAGAGCTGATATATAAATGGAGGGAGCTAATCACTTGTTTCCTGTCTCAACAAGTGTACCCAACATGTGTCATGTGACTTTGGAAAAATCTGGGAGAAAAACACCTTTTTGGCGCCATATCGCAAATCTTGGCATACTCAAATACTGCCGTGCAACATTTTGCTTCCTGGCATTGGGTCCAGTTAGTTTTCATTTCCAGTTAAACCAATCGGAAATCCTATAAAAATAAATCCTATTTCATTTCCTAAACAGTTTATATAAATATCTTTTTTACACTAGTATCCGAGTTAAATTATATTTTGATTTTTTACTTTATTTTTGTGCAATAATTAAAAGTGATTATTTTTCTTCTTTAAATAAACGTTTTATTTCTTTTCTTTGCCTAAAAACTTTCAAAAATTTTGCATTACATGCTCAAATACTTTCTATCATTCTCTCAAACAGATAAAAAACAACTTTTTAAAAACAGATTATTAAAGTGACATAAGTCTTTTTTTTTCCCAATATACTTAATATAATAATAAATATCAATACTAACCATGTTATGACATATAGAAATTATAGAATCTTAAAATATATATTATAGATGTCTTACAATTTTACTTATTATTGCAGATATTTTTTAGTTTAAAACTTGTAGGAAACCTTTTTTAAAACCATTTATCTGTTGATTCTACTTTAGTATCCCAGTTAAAAAATTAAAAGAATTGAGAAGAGATTACTTGATTATTTTTGAAAAGAGACAAAATCTTTAACTATCATAATTCTAAATATTTATTCTAAAAACTGTTCATTTTAGTAATTTTAGTGACTGGAGCCATACAACAAATTTTTTAAAACGGAAATTAATAAATATTTTTTAATCTAACTTGATCAAAGCTTGAGGTTATTTATTATTTGTATGAAGATGTTATAATTTTAGGCAGCTAATTTTATAAATACAAAAATTATTTAACAACTGTAAATATATTCTTGTAAATTAGTTTTATAAGCATTTAGGTAAATAGCATTTTTAAATCAAATTCTATAAAAATAAAAATCAGAATTCTTGCCCAATAGGGTTTTATTAAAGCATATATTCTTTTTATTTTATTTCTTATGAAAACAATTAAACGATTTTCTATTATTTATTCCAATTTCTTTACAGAATAAAAATTAAAAACAGCTTAGGGCATAGATGAGTAATAAAATTTGTATCAAATAGCAAGATATTGACTCTTATTTTGTGAAGGTTTTACATTCGTTAGAAAATGATATGCAATTCTAAATTATGATATAAACATAAAAAAAAAAATGTATTATCAAAATAAAGTACAAGAATTCTAAGTTAAAAAAATACAGCTTATTTGGTGTGACCCATAAAAAAAATTTTTGTGACTAAATAAAGTTTATGATTTAGTTGCTAAAATTTTTCTTTTAATAAAAAACAAACAAACCACAAACTATCTCCCTGAAAGTTATTAATAAAACATAAATAAAATAACATTTTGGTTATTTGCATTAAAATAAACACACAATTATTAATCGGTAAATAATGTTTATGTAGACACTTGTATTGGCGAGAAAAAATCTCGCCAAGCTTGTAGCCAAGCGCTTGCAACACATTCGAAATTAAAATAAAGCAAGTAGCAAAATATAATGCAGTTACATCAGTTTAAACGAAGCTTAGTAACATTTTAAATAAATTCAATGCAATAACGAAACCAAACTGTGAAATATTAATCAGTTATAACATTAAAATCACGGAGTAATCGAGGTTACGAAATTTTAAATTGACTTAAAATGGATATAAACAGAATATTTTTTTTGTAAATACATGTGAAATGATACAGGACTTTCCTTAGAAGCTTTTTCTTTGCCTCTAATAGCACAGCAATAATTAAACATGGCTTAAATAAGCTTTTAATTCCAACAGTTAAATGCGGGAAAAAATCTGCCATTGAAATATAATGGGGAACGGAGAATGTGGTTACAGCTAACACAAATTCTGTCCCATAGTCACGTGTTTTTATCTTGTCCTACACGAAAGTAGGGTTGCACTTCCTCTATCAGTATCCCAGCTCTATGGTATATCCTTAGAGTTTTCATTCTAGTTAAAAATGTTATAGAACAAAATCCTCTCTAATCAGTTCTGTATATAGATAAGTATACCTAAGATTTGTAGAGATATGTAAACATAAAGACTGAGAGCTCCAACTTTTGTTAAACAGAAATATTATAGATCAAGGACCTTAAATTTAAATATTTTAGATTTAAAAATACAAAATGACAAATTTGATTTATTTGAATCAAACATGTTTGCCTTTAATATTCAAATGTGTAGTTACTTTCAAGCTTTAAATTTCTAGATGCATAAGTGAAAAATAAAAGATGCTAGTGAAGATTATCATAACCTTAACAAGTCATACTTTTTTTAAAGCAATTTTCAAGATCATCTGCCACCATTAACCATTGTACAGCTAAGATTCTAATTTTACACAAATTTTTAATGATTAAGTAGCAATTTAGCAATTTTCAAATGATGTTTCTTAAAATTATGTAAACCATTATACATGTTGTATAATGGTAATTCCACTAACATATTCATGCTTTGGATGAAACAAATTCATTAAAAGTATGTTAAGACCATGAGAAATTGTAATTTGACTTTTGGTCAATGTACAATTTCTCATCAATGATGGTCAATGACCATGACAGGTCAATGACAGATACAAATGAGTCAAATGACAGATATAAAATTGGTCAATGACAGATACAAATGAGTAAATCTTTATTTACTGCTAAACTACAACAACAAAATGCTAGAGATAATGTGCCATCAAAATATTTTAAATTAACAATTTATCAAATTATGAAACAATTTGAATCTTACACAAGAAAATCTCTATTCTATTCTCACTTTTTAAAAGTTTGCTTACAGAATTCTAGAATACAAAAATTCCTTTTTTTCTCCTTCCATTTAAATCAATTTGTTCAACTGCTATTTGTTTCTCTCAGTTATTCATTTCCTTATTTTAAGATTGTAATCTTCATCTATTCATATTTTCCATATATTTAAAGGCAGAAATTATTCTGCATATAATCCAAGTTCATTTGTAATTGGAAATTCTTTACTTCATTACATTTTTTCAATTCCTCTGTAACCAAATGCCTTTTAACTGTAAGTCACACAAAATTAAGAACATGGATGGAAGAAAACACATAACATTTTTGTAATCATGATACAAATTATTTAATGATTACACCACAAAAAAAAAACAAAGCAAAGTAAGATTTTTTTATTTATTCATTTTCATCAATTTACGTATTTGGGCATCAATTTTGGCGATTTATGCTGCTTTTTTAGTCACCAGTATCACGAAACTTATCCTTAACAAATACAGTAAACAAGTTTTAATGCCCATAAAAATTCAGCGTTAAATTGTTCTTTTTGGTTGGACATTTAATTTGGCATGACAACATTTTAATTCTTGTCTTGTAAGTGTTGCTCTTTTCTCACGACTAGTAAGTGTCTGTTTTCTCATATTATTAAAGATTATTATCATTTTAAGAAGTAAGCAGTATACAACAAATAAATTTTATGGAATTTCAGAAGTAAATTTAAGATTTTTTTAAAAATTTGTTCGATTTGTATTAAAAACAGAATTTGAACAGCTCCTAGTTTTTTTAATCTCTAATCTACTTTGAATAACCTGACAGTTCTCAAATAACTAAAACCTTTCAATGAACTCAAATATGGTAAATTAAACACCACCATGCTACTTCCATAGATAAAAATATGCCCACCAGAAAAATGTACTTAATTTTTTTACCCAATTACAAGTCTTGCACATGCTCTTTAGCTGCAATTTGAGAATCTCAAGGAAAAAGAACAATTGTCAAGCAAATTGGAACTGAACTGATCTCTACACATTAAAAAAACGAGAGAGAGAGAATTTCCATAAGATATAATTGTGAATGGCATTGTTCCATTTTTGGAAGATATAACTATAATCTCTTATTCTTACAATCTTTAGAGATGGCATTTTATGGATGGAAAAAATAACTAAGTAATCCCTGTAGTTTCCTATTTTTTAAGAAAATGTCCACATTTAACATAATTTCAAATTAACATTTTTTAAAGATAATTTTTAAACTTCCCGTGTTTTTCCAGGGGCATGAGAACATTGTTAGAGCCATTTAAAAAAAAAATTACCATATGTATTTCTTAATGTTCTAATAAAAATACCATTATTGTAACTAGACCTTAATCCACCAAATTCTGTAATTGATGAATGGCAGTAGATCTACCAGAAGTAAAACCCGAGTTTCTGACAAGCAGCTCTCTCACACAAACAAAATTTTCTTTCCAAAAGGTATCTTTTTCTTAGCTTTAGCTCCATAAATTACACAAAATACATATGTAAAATAAATTTAAATACTTAAATATCTCTTTAACTTAATTTATAACTTGCTTGAATATTGAAAATCAAGAATTCATAGTACATAATTTGCATTACTTAGTTGAGAAAATATAAATAATTTTTAATTAACTTCTTTATGTGTTTTGCATTTGAGCGCATATACATCTAACATATTGCTTGTCATAAGTAATTTTTTTAAATTAAATTTACGAAAATACTCTCAAAAATGTTCCTCAATTATATTCTCTCTGAAAATTTATTTTGGAATATTTGAGCTGAATGAAAAGATTTAAATACCCACATAATTTAGAAGTAACAGTATGTACTGGATTGAACAGTTTAATAAAATGTATAAATAGATTTGAATGTTCAAATACAACAAAATAATATTCGAACCTGCTTAGAGGCTTATCAACATCCACATCATTTTCTATAACTTTCAATTGCTTAGACGCCTTTTCAATTTCTTCTTCAATAAGCTTTAAGTTATCTTCCAGCTCTTTTTTCTCTTTAAGAAGGTGGTTAGTTTCCCTTTTGTGATCTTTAGCTTAAAAGGATAAAGAACAGATTCAATTATAGAAAAAATAGTCATAAATATTCAGTTTAGTATCCTACACTTTATCACAGAGTTTAATATTTGATAGCAATTTACAAAAAGTTAATTATTTTTATGCTGTAACAGTCAGCAATTTACAAAACTACATTTTTTATTTTTATGCTATAACAGTTAGCAATTTTTCTCTATGGACATTGCCATGGGAAATCAAATGTTTAATTTTCAGGGCAAATCCATAATAAAGATAAAAGTAACAGTATAAAATTATGTCTGACGTTATTTTTAAATTTCACATCAAAAGCATTATATTATATATATATAAACAACTATTTTTTCCATATTGGTCAAATTTTGTGAAATTGTCTAGGAGTATATTTATTTACACTAGATTTTATCTGATTTCCCTGTTTTAACTTCTGTTATTTTATTATTTAGAAGTGGTTTCCAGTCATTTCTTTGAACAAAATAACCTCTCACTTAAATAATCTTTTTTCTTTCTTTAATTGTTAGAATATTTTCGGCACAAATTAACTTTTTAATTCAGCTGATTATATTAGAGTTAATTTAATCAATTAGAAGAAACTTTAATATATATATATATATATATATATATATATATATTAATCTTTTTCTGACCGACTTTTATCTGAACAATTTTGCATGCCATGAAATAAAAGGATTTTAATAGCAAGTAAAAACCTATTACTAAAATAAAATCCTTTTTTCAGCATTCAGATGGAGTTAATTAATGGAGTATATTAGTAATGGAGTTATATTAAATGTACTAATATTAAGGAACACTATCCTGCAGGCATTGAAAAAAAAAGCTATCAAAAATTATATTTAGCAGCAATTGGTAGTTAAATGTGCAATATAGGAATTTATTTTTGCATAAAATCAATAGTATTGAAACATTGAAATGCATGCTCTTGAAATCTCTATTGCTTGGGGGGAAAAACCCTTTGTTATATATTTGGAACCCTTTACTATTCATATTAATAAAACCTAAAACATATTAATTTATCATGATTATTTATTATTATTTATTGCTTTTTAGGGATTTTTATTAGTATAGAATTTTAATTATTTTCAATAATGTTAAAGATTCATACATCAAAGAATTATACTATAACATGTAACAAAAAACGATTATTATTACCGTGACAATTTTTCTCTTCATCTTGCTCTAATAATTTTATACATCTGTTTTTCCAACTGAGATTTACTACTGAACCAGTATTTCCAGCTTCATTCATTGTGTCCAGTGTTAAAAATCCTTAAATATACATTAAAAATCTATGAAGAATCACCAAATTTCTATAAAGTATAGCATTGTATAAATAAAATTAAAATATAACAGTTTTTGCAAACAAAAATGATACAATATGAAAAAGAAAAAGATGGGTTGAAAATAGAAAAGTATTCAAAACAATTCACTTAATAATAATAATAAAAAAACTGTTGTTGTGAACATAAAGATAATATCTGTATATAAAAAAAGTAAATTAAAATATCAGTGGCAGTACATAAACTTTGTATATTTTAAAAATATTTCTTTTTTTTTACAGTACTTTTCAAGGCCCCAGCCATTATTATGCTTAAATGTTGGCATTATTTAGTTCGTGACAATTTTCATAACTAAAACATAATGAAGAGAATTACTGACATTATTAATTAAAAACTGTTTTCTTAACAAGAAGTATTTTTTAAGAAATAACTTTCAAGCGCAAATCAAACAAAAAATAATAGCTTTTCAATAGTTAAAACTATGGAAACATGTCAAATTCTGATGTTAATCAGGGAATTAATATCATTCAGTAATGAAAACATTAAGCGAAGAGCAAATTATCATATACTACATACGCAGAGATTATACCTCATAAAACACTTTTTGCTTGCAGTGTAGAAATTAAATTAAAAGGATATTTTAATCAATTTAGTGAAATTTAAATTTGTTCAAATTATCGGACAGACTTCAGAAATATGGTCAGCTTGAAACTCTTTACCAAACAGTTCAAAAGTTTACCGACCGCTGCAATTCACCCGTTTGTTCGCATTTTCCGCCTCTCATGATTGCCAGTCGCAGTCGTTAAGTAATTTTATTTCAAAGTAAAAATGGGTTTTTTTCTGACAAAAAAAAGCAGAGTAGATTTGAATGTTTAAGAAAAATTAATTTTCATATTACTTTAATTCAACAACTTTATTGAATTTCTTTGAAACGGATAAAAGAAATGTTTTTTTTTTTCTTCCGGTAATCAGCTGTAACTTAAATTACAACTAAACTCCGTGCTTACTGCGGTTAGTTTGAAAATTCAAAATTAATATTGTTATTAAAATTTATCTTTAGATTTATTTTATATTTTATTTTTGGGTAAGTAAATGTAACTAAAAAGAAGCGCGTGCCGTTTTCTTATTAATTTCATTTAGAATGTTCATTATTGCGCATCTTTTTAATAAGGCACCATCGCTTAAAAAGGACTTATTAATTAAATTTCATGTACTCAAATATTTTGTTTTTGTCAAGGACTTTTATGCACTTATATTGTTTGACTGATTTCTCCCCAGAACTCTACAAATATAAATTCTGCAAAACAATTTAATTTAAATTCAGATAAGTCTCCCCTTTCCATTTATGATGTATTAAAATCAATGGAGACTGATTAACAAATTTCAAAATTTTACCATATACCAAGGATGTTATTATATGAAGACAAATAAAATTTTGTCTGTTGCTTTCTTCTTAAAAAGTCAAATGGAGACATTTCTGATAAGTACCTCATGTTTGATTAAGAATATGAACTATTACAGGGGAAGAATTATATTTCAGAGCTGCTTTCTATCTTTGTGTTAAATATAACTTAAAAACTGGTTTTTTTATTTATAATTATGATTTTATATACTTTTGCTATTAGCCATATTGGAGATTTGCATACATAATGGAGAATGATACCAAGTGGTAACTTTTTTCAAAACTAATAACTAAATGTGTTAATATCTTTATCTTAAAAAAAAAATTTTTTTTTTACTTTTTTAAGATGAGATTTATAATAATATATGTATATTTTTTATATTATTTATAATATTTCAATGAACATTTTAATCTGTTATTTTTGGCCATGAAAATATAAAAATGCTTGCTGTTAAGCTTTATAAACCATTTTATTAAAGTTAATAATTAATTATCACTCTAACATTCTATTAATTGACAATGCACAAATTCATTTTGTTTAATACAAACTTATTTGTTTCAGATTAAAAATTTTTTTTTTAGAATTAGCAATTAATGGATAGGCTTCAAAAAATTAGCCCTTCAACTTCTGTTGCAAGTTTAACTTTCAATGGCACACCAAAACGTACTCTTACCCCTTTACGTCCTGGAACTCCTCTTCATGTAATTAATGAAGAAAATGATAACACAGCAAGTGAAAATAGATGCACGCCTGTTATGATAAATCCGTTTGATGTTAAAGCTGAATCTTTATATTTACCTGCTTGTTCACCATCTGTGTTTGCAACTTTACAAAGAAATGAAGCGAAAAATGTAAGTATTCTTCATATTTGCCCTCAGCAGACATTATTGAACTGCAGCATATAAACCTCAAATGGCTTAATTTTTTTTTAAAATGCCACTTAATGCTTGTTGCTTATCACATGGTTTGCTTAACATGATTATGATACCTTGCTTACTATGCATAATGTTTTTATTTTTTTATCTAGGGATCTTTTCGATGGTCGATTGAGCATTTGTCTTATCTGTATCCAGCTGATATAGATGAAACTTCTTTACCTGACACAAGGTAACAAACTATGTTAGGTAGAATAACCAATCTGTTATTATCGTGTGTGTTATATAGATAAATTTCCTAAAATTGATATTAAGTAATATTACTGTTGTAAGACCTTGTAATAAATCACTTAAAAAAACTTTAAATTTTAAGCCATAAATAAAAACGTAAGTCTAAAGATTTCTTACTATTTTAGAATCTTTTGTTTCAGAATCCATTATACACAACAAATAAAATATTAAGTAAAAGAAAGATGAAAAAGTTTCATGTTTCTGAATTTTTTAATTTGAAAAATTTAATCCCCATTCTTTTTTTCTCTATATTTTAGGGTAGATGAAGAGCAAGAAGTAAAAGCTCAAAAAGCTATTGATGCATTTTTCTCACAAGGTAGCATTGTTCCATCACCATGGAGTTCTTCTCCTAAAGAAGGTAAAAATTTGTGATCCAAGATAAATTTTTCTGAAAGTCTCGTAACTTATTAAATGTTACCTTATTCTAAGTTGTTAAGTATGATTTTTTTCCCCCTGCATGTGATAATTTACTCTGAAATTTTATCTTTTTTGATAAAGATTATTTTAATTTGCACTTATGCATTCTATTAAACTGCATGTAGGATATAAAGACTCTTTTATGTTAATGCAACTGAAGTCAACTGTTACTTATCTTTTCAATTTACTGTCTAAATATCTCGACTTAGTCCAATTAGCATAAATTATATCTAATCAAGAAGTTTTAAGTAATACTGCTGGTTTATTCAAATGATTATGCATCTGAAAGTTCCATAATTAATTGTAAAAAAAAATGTGAAATTGCATTGCATTATACTCCTATCTTTATAATGACTTTTCTTAATCTCCTCGGATTCTCAAAGCATTTATATTTCTATATCTATTTACCATTTCCAACCCTGGTATTTTGAAATGTGCAAAAATAGGACTAAAAATGTATATATTTGAGGACTCCTTAATATTAACAGAATCGTGTAAAAGTAGTAAAGGGAAATATATCACTGATGCTGCAGTAGTTTAGAACCCTGAAAAGAATTGCAGAAATAGAAAATATGTAATATTTAACTGTATGCTTCTTCTCTCAAAGAGAACTTTAAAAGTTGCATATACTCAGCTATTTTATTGTATTTGTGTATGGTATGACTTAACTGAATATTTTTGTTTGTGTATTACTTTTTTCAATTTGTTATTTGCATCATAGAAGGATTGTACTCTATTTTATACATCTTGGGAATTTTACTTCAATTTTAAGTTATTTTTTTGATAATTAAGTTAATTTTGATATTCAATGAAACCAATCTTATTTTTTGCAACACTGAAGCTGGACTGATTCTAATAATGAAATTTTGATTAGCTTTTGTAATAGTGGTACTCTAAACATTCCATTTTGGTGCAGCATATATATATTCTTGATGCAGCACATTCTATATCAGGATCTTGTGCCAGAAATTCAAATCTAAACATTCCACAGAATTCGACACTGAAGGGTATAAATTTGTTTTATATTGTTTTTCTAAAATTCATTTTAAAATCTTAAGAGAAAGAAAGAAAAGAAATATCTTTGAAATTTTGAACTGATATAAAAAGTTGACATTTTATTAATTCTTATTATTTATGTACTTTATCATGTTTCTTCTTGTAATGATTGAAGTCTACTAAGGTAAGCATAACCTACGTGAGATTGCTCAGTAAATACTGATATAGTCCCTTGAGTTGTTAATTTTTTTAAATTGATTATGTTTTAAAAACTGCACACTTTTTTTATTTGAAAGACAATGTAATATTTATATTAATTTGAATTATTTTCTCTTTTATTTAAAATGCATATTTATGTGAACAGAACATTGTATCCTAAAATGCTAATTGTGATGCAAATTTCCTCTCTTAAATTAGCTGTATATTCATAAATGATTGGTTTATTTTATAATTCTCATTATTATATAAATCTTAATATTTCTAAAATGTTTTATCGTGAAAATATAAATATTGATTAAACTTAATCATTGGCATTGTATATATTTTCAGGGAGCACTAGTATTAAACCAAGACGAAGGACACGTGTAAATGTTTTGTTTCAAGGTGTTCAACGCTGTGAAGGTACTGAAAATTATTCTTGAGATGCCATTTAATTTAAGGAATTAAGAATTTTTAGAAATATATACATATCTTTAAAAAACCGCATTGTTGTCAAATTATTTTGATTGATTTACTTTTCTTATTTTGTATTATAAAACTGTTTATTTCAGCATTACATTATTACTTTAATAATTTAAGTCAAATTAAAAAAATGATCCAAAATTTTATCTTGTTGCAGTATTTAAAAAACTGCTGCTATTTGAATGAATTTCTAAATTTCAATCTAGACAGAGATGGTGTTTTGAATATATATATATATATATATATACTTATTAAAATAAATAAATTGTATATATATATATATATATATACTTATTAAAATAAATAAATTGCTTTTTATTGGAATTATTATTTGTAGAATTTTTTAATCATGATAAGCCATCGTTTTTGAGGGGGGGAGGGTATTTCAATTTAATTATAATTATAAAAAATTATCATTAAAGAATATTGTCCCTGGAAAAAAAATGTTAATTATTACTTAAAATGTTTTTTTAAAAAGTACTACTTTATTTTTGATTTTTTTTCACACCATAATGTAAATTTCACAATCCATTTCATCTTATATTTTTGATCCATCTTATATTTTTAAACCATAAACTTTTTTCTCCTATTAATTTTTTTTAATATGTGGCATTATAGCAATACAATATAGTGATTGTCTTAAATGATCAAAGTTATATTAAGCATTTTCAAGTTATCTTTGATGCAATGATTGAAATCATTTCAAACTTTTAATTTTAATGCTTGTTACTGGCTTTAAAAATGTTTTATCTTAAAACTTATAAGGACTTTAAATTGAATATTTTGATAACTGATCATTTAATATTATGAAATAAATCAAATGAATAAGCATTTTATTAACTTACTTTTTTAGTTTCCTTTTGTTATTTCACACATGTATACAAAGTTTACTGTATTAAAATAAGTATTTATTTTTCAGCTATGACTCAAACTTCACTTAGCATTCCACCCAATGTAGATCTGACCAATATATTAGGTAATTCTTAAATTTTAGGTTTTTTTTCCCCCATTTCTTCTACTAAATTATAATGTATTAATGTAAAAATTATTGTTTTATTCCTTAAAATAAAAATAAAAAATTAATTTAAGCAAGAATTTTTAACTTAGTTCTGTATTTTACTATGATCTGATAAAATAATTTTGTTACAGGTAAATATTTTACTTTTAATGAAGATGAAGAAAATAATATTAGTTCAAGAGATAATTCTCGTGAAGATGCAGATTCGAGTACATCTTCTTTACGCCGAAAACTTTTTGTTGCTGATGAAGAACATCATTCTCCAAGCAGGTAAATTCAAATAAAACTAATATGTACAAACTTGTGCATGATTCTTAATTATTTAACTGTTCAACTAATGGTAAGCTCTGTTTACTGATGAATTAAAAAAAGGTAACAAATCCTTTGGAATAAAAAAATTTGCTAGATTAAAGAGGTTAATGATTAGTGATTATATGGGTTTTTCACATACTGCATTTACTTTTTCATCATAAATATTTTTGTTTACTAAGCTGTAATGTCATGTGCAAAAGGTATAATTTCTTTCAGTTTCTGAAACATTTATTAATTTTTCAATAACTGTAAAATATTTAATTTTAAAAATGCATTTATTCAAATGTTAGAGAAGAAGTATAAACAGATTTAGGCCCACAGATAGTGAAACATTTAGAATATTCATGGCATTCTAATGATTTTGATCGACATAATAATAAGGATTTCTTGTTAAGCATTATAATGCAGGCTATTTATCCATAGATTATTTTCTGTTGTGTTTTAGTAAAATTTTTACATTTATCCTATGCATAATTCCTACTTTAAAAAATGAATCCCCTAAATTTGATATTAAAACTTTTTGTAAATGTGCAATATTTCATGAATGACCTCAAGAAACTGTATTTGCAAAAAGTAGTTTTCTTTCTCAGTTATAATTCTGCTTTTCAACAATATAGAAACAGTTTAACATGTATTTAAGTGTCGACAAATGTCACAGAAGTGGATGTTTATAGAAATACATTATCCTGAAAATTTTGTTATTCACTCTTTGAAACATTTTTTTTTTTTTCGTTTTTCAATACTAAGAGAGAATCTGTCATTCAGTTTCTCAAATAATTAATTTGGAATCTTATTTGCTGAATTTAAAAGTTAAATACTAATTTCAAAATTTATTCATTTTACGGGTTCATTAAATTATTAAAAGTTCTTAGAAACCGTTATTTTTTTATCATCTTTATATGAGGCTCTTTGTTTATTCTAGTGCTTATATTTTTCTCCTGCTGGGGGGGGGGGGAAAGCATTTCACTATTCTAGATCTGTACTATTAGGAGCTATATTTTCTTTGCATTGCCGAATTTCACAATGTGTAATAGATATAATGAACTCATAGTGGAAAAGGCTTTCTCTCAGTTTATAGACATCCTGATAAAATTGGGAAAATAAGTTGTTTTCATTTACTCGACACTTTTTTCACCACCTTTTTACTTGCTTAGATAACAAGAAATTCCTTTCATTTTAAAAATTATTTTATGCATTCATGTTGTTTTTAACTATAACTTCAGCTGGTCCTTGCTTTTCTGCATGTGATTATTTATTAATTTCATTCTTATTATCTTAATAAATAAATAACCTATTGAATAATTTATCACATGCATAGAAAATTTAATTATTAATGATTAAATTCTTAAATGGAAAGATAATAATCTTAAATTATTATCTTTTCATTTGAGAATAATTTAAGTCTTTTTATTTCAATTAATTTTTGCACTTAACTTTAGAACTTCTTAACAATATGCCAAAAAATATGCATTTAATTCATTATGGACTTTCAAAAATGAGTACACTGAATGATTCAAGGCTTCCAAAGATAAAATTAAAGCAAAACATTCATGATCCTCAAAAGTTATTTGTAGGTCATTTGCTACTCTTGCAAAAATATACCAAATATTAACTTAATGCTTATAAAATTCCTTTTTTATTTTTTCGTATTGTGACTATTCAAAGGGAAAAAATTGCAATTGTCAAAAAAATTCTAATATTTTCTCTATCTTCATGACCCTAAGTACCAAATAACACATTTTTAGTTTTATGTCAATTTGTGAAGACAATAACTTGAAAACCACTTTGTGTTGAAATGTTTTCATACTAAATTTTCAGATTTAACCAAATTTTGAACAGAATATATTCCCATTGTTTTTGTTCTCCCAAGTACAAATGAATTGGATAACTGTAAAATGCAAAATTACTACATTGGTGAAATGTGGCACGCAGTTTTAGCATCTAAGTGTAAATCAATATTGAGATTTTGAAATAATTCCATCAATGAGTTGATCATCTGTCGATATGTATGTACATGTAGCATGCAAACACTAAAACAAAACACATACACAGCTTAGATAAAGGAAATTTGTTATCTTCTTTCTAAAATTATAGCTGTGTCATGAATTTTGGATTCGATTAGCCAATCAAATCCAAAATGTCTAACTAACTCGTCTAAGTCATGTTCGACAATGTATCTTTCCAAAACTTCAATGTAAATATAAAGTTTGTCTTCAAACAGTTACCTTGCCTCTCATTTTATAAAATACCATGCTTTATACTAGTCATATTTTTACATTTTGTTTCATTCATTATGCTAGATTCTTAGAAAACAAGATTTGACTGCAATCAGTATTTAAAAAGTGAATGAGAGGTGGTTAACGTTTTGTATTAAAAAGTTTTCACAATCGGAATTTTTTTGATATCACAATAACTCACAAATCATGAAAATGTGTTAAGAATTTTATTCTATTTAATCTTATTATGTACATTTTTAAACAGAAAGTATATTTATGTTGCTTTGAAACATTTATAGCTGAAATTTGAATATCATTTATATTTTATTGTTGATGTAGAAATGATTAATTCCTCAGGCTGCATTTTAAATGTTTTATTTATTTAGTAGTGTTCAAATTTTTATTTTTCAAAATATTTACTGTAATGCAGTACTGGCATGATAGTGATGTTAATTCATTTTTGTACTCTTTATCTAGATCTGAAGCTAAAAATCTTCACTCTACTAAGAGATGGAGTAACTCTCCTGTACACATGCGTAGTGTTAATTCAACTCCGTCTTCTGTAAGTTTCATCTCCCTCCCCCATCTTCTAAGTAATTAGAGGTATTATAATATTAAAACTAATTGAAATGTGTCCTGTTTTTCTGTGTTCAAAGTGTCCTGTGCGGAGTCTAGCAATGATGGAAGAAAGGTGTCTAGGGCGACTGAGATATAGAGCAGAGGGTTTTATGAAAGTATGCTTTAAAAGTCTGCATTAACATCTTCTGAGACCCATAGGGGAGCCTGTAAGCCCTAAAGGGCGCTTCCCCTGGTGGAAGATAGGGGAATGCCTCCATCGATTATCCTTTGGGTGGTAGTAGAGAAATAAAATATCTCCCGTGCACCAAACAGGCAGAAGTTCACCCTCCTTGAGGCAAGGGCAACCAGTTTTCTATGGATAGTGCAATTCTTATCAATAAAAGTATTTTTAGTATGTAATGATATGCAGCAAAATTTTCTAGCTTTTTTAAAAAAGAATATGAGCCAAGATGCATCAAAGAAACGCTTCTAGGTGAAAAGAGATGAAAATTTTGTTTTGTTGAATCATTTTGATTGTATAAAACAATTGCTGATATTCAGTCATTTTGAGATTTCTCAGTATTGTTATTTTGTCTATCATCTGGTAAAATTCTTCCAAAAATGATTTCTTAGTGTTGGAAATAAGTCAAAATTCTCCTATTTATATCGTCAGCATCCGCAATTGGGTTCAATTTTTTCAAATCCATCTCATTCGATTCAGTCACACAAGAGCAGAAATCTAATACAATAGGCTAATAAAATGACTTAGCATATCATTGAAGAAGAAGAATTTTTTGTTTATCATCGCACGTATAAATGAGAAGTCAAATGTTGGTGTAGTTGATCGATTGAATTTTTGAGATGTTGGTTGTCGTTTTTATTTCAAGTAGATGTGCGTCCATCAATTAGTATGTTTTTACTTTTCATTCTGGTGATGAGATGTAACCACATTTAAATAAATTTCAAATCATTCACTGTCTGTCATTGCATAGATATCTTTCTTAATAGATAAGTGCAATTTACTAATTAGGCCAAATTTATCTCAAAACTTAGTTCTAGAAAAAATTTAGTTTTTCTTAAAGTAAGCAGATTTATCCGCAATTTTACTGGTATTTATTCTTTAATTGCAACTTCTGTCATAATCTAAACATGTTTCTGTTAAATTTTTTATAGGATGTGCTATCTTCTAGTCCTATTACGCCACCTAATTGTAGTGATTCTTGCAACATATTATCATCACCACCAGTTTCTCCTATTAAAGTTTGTGACAAGAGTCCTTTGTATCCTTCAGTGAAGTTTGTAACAGGTATTTACAATTTTAAAAAAAAAATCAATAAATAGATTTATTTACCTTTTAAGATTATGTCTCCGTTGTGAGCCAAAAGCAGTAGACATCAATAAAATTAGTTCAATCATGTGATTTAACTTTGTATAAACAAATTAGTCTTTCATAAATAGCTTATGCTAGTTGATATTATATATTGTTTTGCAATGCAGTGCTCCAATATGTTTAACATCTCATTTCGCTCACTTTTGAATGTGTTAAATTCAATTATAAATGGCAAAATATATGTTTACGGTTCACTTTTATCTTTCTTTTTTAATGCAAGATGATAGTTCAAATCATGCAGATAATTTTATGTTCTAGCAAACTATGTGAAAACGTATTTTCTTCTAGGAATATTTCTGGTAAAAAATAACTGCTGAGAAAAAATATTGAAACATTATTTTATTGGCTGTATCTTAATCTACTTGTTTGACATATTTATATATTTTTTTTTAAAAGAGAAAGCATCCATTTAATCATTGGATAAAATTAGGTGTTCCATCAGTTAGAACACCGTGCTGATCAAGTTGACGTTGTAGTGAAAAGTCGGAAAGAAAACATCTGTGTCTTCGTCTGCCGTTCTTCTCTTTCTTTTTTGCTGAAAATAATATTTAGAAACATTGTTTTGGAGAGTTGGAAATGGCGGACTCTTACTTAGGATCTCTGAAGTTTTGTATTTTATATATGTTACTAGTTTTGGTTATCTTTACAAAGAGCTGAATGGAGTTTTCTGCTCTTTGATTTGATTTTGCTAACATTCATTTTATAAAAATGTGAAATGTTTTTTCATTATATATATATATAATAGCAGCTTATTTTTAATATAATTACAGCCAGAACCGGCCTTCTCTATGAATAATGGCCTGGGTGAAAGAAACCGTTTGGGGCCCTAAATTTTTTTGCAAAGTAAAAAAAAAAAAAAAAAGAAACAATGAGCATTTGCATATTTATTTAATGAGGCATGATTTTCTTTTTGCTATTAATTACTCCAAGAAAACGACAATTTTTCCAATTTCTTTTTCAATACTTATTATAGTTAGAGCTTTTCAGCATTACACCCACATGCCTGACCGAAGAGAATCATTTATTTCATTTTAATTTGCCAAAAGAGGACTCAGCATCTATTATATTTAGTAAATGGCAATGTAAAGGATTGTAAAAATATTACTTTAGGATATAGACAAAAGTAGATAGCTGATGACTTACAAGTCCATTTGAACTCAGCCTCGACTTCTGGGCACACCGCTTTATCCAAACATGTCTCAAGGGGATTTCCTTATTCAAAAATGAACTTTTCCCACCTTTTTATAGATATCACTGCGATCTTTGCCTAATAAAGGCGTTAGTCTGCGCTCAGCCAGCTACATAAATCAAGCTTGTAGACTTTAACTATGTATCACATTATTATTTTGCAGAACACTTTTTTAATTATTAATCACGATGGGGAGAGGCTCAGTCGATGGGCCCGGGTGTATAGTACCCCCCACCCACCCCCAAATGGCCTGCTCTGATTATAGCTTATTTTTAATTGTAAATTAATTGCATTGAATGGCAATGGGAGACATACTGTATCTTTCCATAAGAATCAAAAATGCTTCAAGCCTTGCTTTCAAATGACAAATATGAGCATGCCTCCTTGTAGTACCTTTAGATATACTAAACCTGCAATCCAGGTATAAAGTAATGTTTCTCTATTTAAATGTTTCTCATTCGTGTTTCCCTACAAATGCTTGCTTAGTCACACTTTTCTGAGCAGCTGATAGAACACCTACAAAATTAAAATGGTGTTTGCAATGTTCATAGAATTTATCTGCTTTTGGCCTAAGGATTAGTGTGTTGTAAAAAATTAGCTATTGGCATTAGTTAATATGTAAAAATAATTGTTAGAAATAGTTGGTTATTACTACTGTACTTTTAAATAGTACAGGTATTATGTATCTGTTTTAAACATAATTTTTGTCTGTATTTCAAAAACAAATATGGCAGTGTGAGAAGAGAAAAGTGCTTTGCTCATAGTATAAGAGGGGATTCTTCTGTAGTGTATATACCATTAAATGATAAAAAGTAATAATAAAGTGTGTATATATATTTAAAAGCTCACATCTTCATGACAGTATAGAGAACTAGACTATACTGATTGAGTTATACAAACTGTTTCTTTTGTGTGCCTTTTTAATGTACAAATCTCATTAAAATAAAATGTCTAAATAATATATGCCTTGCTTGTGTAATTTGTAATAACTGTCGTTATAATTTTTTTTTAGATGTTCAAACTGAGGCATATAATATTGAACAAGAAATCGAAGGAACAGCAGCGTGGAAAAGCTGCGATAATAATAAAAAATTCCTCAACAGCTCTGCAAACCATGAAGGAGAAAGTTTCATGAGTTTTTGCGCTGAATCTCAAGAAACAAATCCTTTCCCGTCTTACGTATCTGAGAAACAAGATACTGGTTATGCCACGGGAAGCATCACTTCGTTCCAGAACATGACCTCCTCAGAAACCAATTATGGCCTCGTCTCAAGAATTAGTCCTGTCACAGAGCTTATGGAAGAGTGTGAGCTTTCTAACTCTGCCTCCTGCGATATGTCATTTAAGAATGACGGCATGTCAGTCGATGGTGTTTCCTCGGCTGAATGTCAGAAAGCGACCGCTCTTAATTCATGTAATTTTAAAACATATACATGGGTTCCAACGTGTTGCTCTACCCCTGCTCAATGTACTCATTCACAACCAATGACAAAATAAGTTAATATTTATCATTTATATTTTATTTTATTAATTATTCGACAACTCACTGCCAAAATATACATACATATCATTTTTGTAAACACTTTGTTGCTATACCATGATGGCATAAACACTGTGTTTTATAAGATTTAGACTTCAGACATTTTAAATAATTTTTTTTCTCAATTGTGTGCTCTTTTTCAATGAATTAACTCATATCTCTATGTATGCTTTTTTTTATTTTGTAAATTGCATTTTAATTTTATTCAATTGAAAACAAAATGAACTACAGGATGACATGAATTTTCTTGATGATATGAATATAAAGAAATCAAACACTGGACAGCATGTATTTTTTTAGGCATTTATTTGAATAAAATGTTTGAATGAATTCATCTGCATGCATTTTTATTAAATATCATATATAAATGGATAGCAAATTAGTCTTATTCACTATTGATTAAAATTTGTTTGTAAATTAAATTTAGATAACTTGTTATAAAGGACAAAGGTGACATGTGTAAGCTTTTTATATCCAGATAGATATTTTGTTTTAAAAAAATTGGGTTTTTAGTTTGAATGTTTTGTTAATTATTTCTTTACTAATTTCATGTTCAGAGAATTTCATCTTTGTAGAATATGAAATAATTAAATCTCATATGAAATTAAAAGGGTTTCATAAGTCAAAAATATTTGCTTGCTTAAAAAGATTTTTTTAAATTAATTTCTAGAGCGCTCTTTTCTAGTGCTCTAGTATTCTGAAGGAATGAAATAGAGGAAAATGATGTTTTAACTATTCTGCATTGAAAATAATTCTTATATTTGAACTACACTTTCAATATTAAAAATTAATAATAAGATAAAATGATTTGTAAATTACAAAGGAGAGTTGCAAAAGTAAAATAAAGAAAATAATCAAAGTATAATTCTGCTTTTATTCGATGTCATTTAATTTACTTCATTTTGTGAAGATAAAATTTTGGTGTTATTTTTCTCTCACTTCTCTATGTACGAGTTTTGAATTTTTGTTTAATTATGTATTCTTAAAGCTTCATACTGCTTTAATGCTTTCGGAGTTTAATTAATTAATCAATTAATTTAATCAAATTTAGATTATGTACCAGTAATAACATACAATGGTGTTTTTGAGAAAATATAATTTGAAGATTCCAAAACTTAATAAAAATTAAATTTATTTTTAAAACACTTATAAAGTGTAATTTTTAGAGGAGAAACTAAAATATTTTTTTGTAGTCCTAAGATAATTAAGATATGTGGTTCCTTAACCACTTTGCATACAATGACGTGTCTCAGACGCACATCGAATGATTGAATTTTTAACTTGCACTAACGTGTGGCACGTTAAATCCAACAAGACCAAACGTCCTCTTGCCAAATTTAGGTTTAATTGCCGGCTTCCTAGTGTTCTGAGCTTCCCGAGTTCGGGCAGGGTTATTCTGTATTCTATCTGCGAGTAGTGTGAATGTGCTCCCTGTAAAAAGGGGTTGTGCAAGCGAATGTGAAGTATGAAGTAGCTAAGTTGTACTCTTGGTTGGCGGTACTGAAAAAACAAGGGACGCTAAATTAGGCTTAAATCGCTGACTATCTGTTGGCGGGCTTGTAAAGTGCCATTGATAATAACAACAACAACCACCTATATATTAGTAAGGCAATTGTCAGGATTATGTGGATGTAAAATAATTGCACTTCATGAAACAAGCTGAATAAATGAGTAACTTCTCAGAGAACAGTAAAATAAACACATTGACAAGAAGCAGAATAAAATGATTTTTTTTATTTCATTGCATTCGTTCTATTTAAAATAAAAGTATATTTGATTTTATGCGTTTATATCCTTTTATAGCAATTAGATTGATCAAGAAATATAATCAAGCTTCAACATTATGGTTGCCAAGAAATTTTTTTAAAAAATAGAGGAAAAGGGGTAGAAAAGTAAAGAAAATGTACAAAATCTTTGCTTTCATAAATATTAAGGTATCCGACCACGTTAAAATCAATGGTTATCGACTACTTTGGAGACTTTTTCTGTTGTTATGTCTTGTAGTTGAGACTTCCCTCTTTCCAAAACAGGTTATATTTTCTAGAAAAAGGCAGGCCTGACCTATCATCTAGGGTCACATTTCTTTCAGCTAAAATTTGTCTTTCACTTCCATTTTTCAAAACTTTAATTTGCTTAAAAATTTTCTCCACCAGTAACATATCTCAAGAATTAATAGAGGTATTCAAGCAAAAATATTAGCGCGTGTTTTAAATAATACGGGCAATGAAATGAACCAAAAGTTTTATTGTCGGTGAAATAGTTTTTCATTTATAGGTGTTTTTAGAAAAATTAAGTTGTAAATTTATGGTAAAACTGCATATATATGTCCGTTTTTACCTATCAATTTTTTGCATCTCAAACTTTTTCTTAGATTTTGGTCCATTTCATTCATCATTATAATCTATAACTTGTGTATAAAGAAAAATAGAATTGATGTATTATAATTTTGTATAGTTTTGGTTGAATTTCATTAAAATTTACAACAAATTTTCCTATTTCTCAAAAATTATTACATTTTTTCAAATACTTTTGTTGTATTTATAATATTTTTATTACAGTTCACAAGACATCTAAAAACCATAGTGTTTAAAAAAATAGAATTTTTCAAAAAATTTCGTAGTCGGATACCTTAAATTTGAAAACTTCCCTTTTTTTCCCCCACTGTGGCCCAAAAATTCGCGAAAGAGAAAGACTTGCAGCTGCTTAAATAATGCATCTTTCAGCTGCAGCAGTGATGATCGCGCAGAGAATGCTGGAATGCAAGAGCCGTGATTTTGTTCGTAACAAGCTGCGACCATTTGTTTCGAAGGTCCATGTGGAAGGCATTTTTGTGATGAATGTTTCTCTTCCTGGGCGTGCAAGCGAATGCGTCCGGCTTTCGGATCATGTTGTTTCGCTTCATTATCCACACAGGTTGCAGGGCGTGCTCTTTTGGCGCATCGCTTGGCTCTTTCTTTGGCGAGATTGGAGTGTCAGGGACTGGATTGGCAGTCATTACCATTCTGAAAAGAAAGTTAGTAGTGTAGTTATCCGCCTACGTCCAAAGGAAATTTTTTTTTTAAATTTGATTTTTTTTAAACTATAGTTTTTAGATGCATCGTCAATCATAATAAAAAATACTATCAATACAACAAAATTATTTGAAAACATGATATATTTTAAGAAATAGGAAATTCTGTTGTAAATTTTAATGAAATTGAACCAAAACAGCTGACACCATACACAAAATGGTAATGCAGCAATCCTATTTTTCTTTGTACGCAAGTTATAGAGAATAATGATGAATGAAATGAACGAAAATATAAGAAAAGTTATGAGATGCAAAGAAGTGATGGGTAAAAATATAAGCATATATGCATTTTTTCCATAAAATCGCAACTCAGTTTTTCTAAAAACACCTATAAATGAACAACTATTTCACCGACAATAAAACTTTTAGTCCATTTCATTGCCCGTATTATTTAGAACTCGCACTGAAATGTTTATGCAAATACCTCTATTAGATTTTGAGATATCATGATAACGGTGGAGAATTTTTATGAAAATTAAAGTTTTCAGAAAATTGAAGTGAAAGGTAAATTTCAGCTTAAAAATATGTAATCCTGGATGATAGGTCAGGCCTTCCTTTTCCTAGAAAAGATAAACTGTTTTGGAAAGAAAGTCTGAACTACAGGAAATAACAAGAAAAAATATTCGCCAATGTGGTCGTGTGTTAAAAACCAATGTTTTTAACGTAACGTAGTCGGATGCCTCAAGATTCTAAATTCCAAATTTTTTTTGTCTCTCGTACTTTACTCCAAAATGACGCAATGCATTTTGAACATGGGTAAATCACCTGACATTAAACATACAGCAGTTTAATTTATGTCGTATCTGACATTTACTTAACCCGATATGCAAATACAAGATTCAAGACATGATATAAATACGTGCCATTATACCTGTAATGTTCGGTGGTGATCCTGGGTCCTGTAATGGCAGTCTATGTATTTAAAATTTTCCATCATATCTGTAAATAGTTCATCACGTGTTTCATTTTATTTGCTCTTAATGCATTGTGTTTCATTTAAGCCTTCTCTTTAGTCGGATAAAATCTTTGGAGATTTTTTATTTCTCTCGAATTCCACTGCAGATACTCTAATGTGAAACAGCTGAATCACTAGTCGTTATATATATGGTACCCAGAGCGTTGTTACGGAAAAAATAATATTAAGCGCAATCAATTAATTATTTTGCAATGTTTTATCGAAATAGGATGAACGGTACGACAGTGCATAAAATACGATCAAATAAATATTCATTTTTTAAGATTAGATGTGTGTGTTCTTTTAGAATTGTAAAACTCTGTGTTCTTTCAGAATGGTAATGAAAGAAACTATTTATTGCATCTCGTGCTTCGTTTAATTTTCGTTAGGAATTCTCTAATTTAATATTAGAAAATATGATTCAAATAAAAATATGAAAATGCCACGCAAGTCATTCTCAAAGGTACAAGTTTATAATAGATTATGCGAAAAAGTTTTGGAGAGACCAACCCTGGGTTTCTAAATTTTAATGAAATTTTAGCGTTTTTCGCAGTAATTACTAAAAATATTGTAGTAAAAATAATTTAGCAGCATCTTAGTTTTCAAAAGTTATCTTTTCTACTATATTAATGATTCTATAGTATAAATATATTTTCTCTGTTTAATCAACGTTAAAAGAAAATATTTCAATCACATTTCCAAAAATTAAATTTGAGAATTCTGAACGAGTATTAAATGAATTTCTAGATAAAATAAATAGTTTCATTACCATTCTGAAAGGACACCAAGCATTACAAACCTAAATGAATACACAAATCTAAAAGATAAAAATGAATACTTGTCTGTTCGTACTTTATGCATTGTCTTACCGTTCATCCTATTTCGATAAAACATTGCAAAATAATGGATTGATTGCACTTAATATTTTTTTCGGCGGCGGCAACGCACCGGGTGTCAGCTAGTTAAAAATAAAATTATTAGCATAATTGATTAATAATAAAATTTTGTATAATGTAAAAATTTTATATTTATATAAAAAATAGAACTATGTATAATATAATTGGTTAAATAATTTGAGTTCATTTCTGTTACTACGATATTTAAAAGCACCGAGTAATAATGAACTTGAATAAAATTGTATACGCATGCGATTGGCACTCAGCCATGGGTCATAGCAAGTTAAAAATATGCCTTTCTGTAAAGTTCTTGAAATAAAAATGAACGTATTGAGTAAGTTAAAAAGGCATTTCCATGTAAAAGTTTGATATTACAAAAATGGCCACATTATGTACACTACCTATTGTTTAAATCCATAGTTGATTCAAAAATGACACCATAAAAAGAAATGATCTCATAAATAAAATACAATCCTAAAATGTGGTATAGGAATATTACTAATGATAACTATAATATTCCTTATTTTTTAATAATATTAAATACATAGGTTATGTACAAATTCTTACTTTAAAAGTCTTTAATAATAATAATTTTCTTCAAGAATGAAATTATAAATGATTATTTAGAATATGGATTTAAATTTAAAGGAAACCCTCAGATTTGGTTTTCGAGAGTTGAGAATAATGTCTCAATGTCTAAAAAAATAATAATTATATAAACATATGAAAAGACTAATAAATGTATGAAAATAATTAAAAAAGCTCTTATCAGTTTATAATGAATGGAAAATATTAATTTTTTCCAAAAATTGGTTGGCGAAAACCAGAATCATGAAAGTGTGGGGGGAGGAAATCAACAGGAGAAGGTTATAAAACCCTAATAAACATCACAACAAGAATAAAAAACAAAACAAAGCTCCGAACATTGAATACATAAAAATGAAAATCCATTAAAAATAGGATGATGATTTTATTTCATTTCACGATTTTCTTTGCGCGTCTCACACATTTTTAGTTCCGTACCCGTAATTAACTTCTTTTCTTCTTATATTGCTATTTTATTTGATTCATCTGAATTTCAGTAGTAGCCGCATTTGCGCTCACAAAATATAACGATTGTTTTTTAAATAGTTTTTCAATTTTAATCTTGTTCGAATTCGAAATAAATTTTAGTTTCAATTCCAATTTTTAGTTCCGTTTCCTAAATTATTCTAATTCAGGTTTGTTTCATAAATTGGTCTTATTTCATTTGGCTTTCAGGTTTCTTTACTTTTTGCAGTTTAATTTCGATTTCGACATAATTTGTTTCGTTTCCAATTTTTTTTTAAAGTTTCGGTTTCCGAAATAATTTATTTTTTGCTGAATTCTTAAAATTGGTTTTAATTATTTTATTCTTTTATGATTGATTACTTATTTCGTGCATTTGGCTGCAATTAAACAACATTTGCGCTATTCCTCTAACTGCAAAATCAATTTTTTTTAAAAAAAAATCAGAGAGAAGAGGCTCTATTTAAAATATAATTGAATAAAGAAAGTAATTTAATCAATCCGTTGTTAAAAAACAGATAAGCGAGCCTAAATTATCAGGAAGGAGTGTGAAAACGGTTTAAAAAAAATGCCCTGTCAAAAAAAAAGGCGATTGTTTTATTTGATAATGAAAGAAACTACTACAATTATAACAGTATTTTCTATTAAAGAAATGTGGTATCGAAATAAAGTATAATAAAGAAATGTAGTAATGTATAAAGAAATGTAGGAAATATATAAAGTTTGCAAAATACCATATATTGGAATTTTCACACTTTTTAAAATAAAGTGTAAATAAATAAAAATCCTATAAAAATTTAGAATTTTTAATAGTAGCATTAGCTTTGGAAAGAGAAAATTTTATATTTATAAGAGCAAACGTAACCGTACATATAGCCGCACATAACTTAGGAGAATTTAGCATTAATTACCAAAGAAAAAAAATCTAAACACTTTTCTTTTCTTCCTACATTCCAAAAATAGTATATAAAACACAACTAAATATAAAAAAGTATATTACAGAAGGCAAAACTTATAATAATAATTAACTTATTAGGTGCAGTCACACAATGTATTACAAGGCCCTGGTATCTATCTACATATATATGAAGAATGTCAGTAGCTCTTACCTTTGATATAGGAATTTTTAATTCATACAAAAAAGCAAATGATTTTTCTCAAGTTCAAGGCAAAATCCTTTCTTTCAGAAACAAACCAGAACGAGAGTTATCCTCATAACGTATTAAATTTCAGTTTCCAAATTGGGAACTCATAAATGAAGTAATAAAATATGTGCTGCCATCTATTGCTAAAAGATATAAACACGAAAGCAAAGCATTAGGGAATGTGTATTTAAAATTCAATCTTGCAGACATTTTTTTTTTTTTTTCAAAAATTAATAGGTTTTTTTCTTTAATTTGTCTTTTAATTATGGTATGGTATTTTTTCTTTTGATTATAAATATAAAAAATTTGGAGACTCTTATTTTAATAAGCTGGTCACTTTAGTTTTGCGTTTTTATACAATTTTAGGATGCCAATAATTTATTTAATTGAATATTTCTCATTTCAGTAATTTTTTAATTTCTGTTTGCTTTTATTAATCTATTATGATTGCAGCAGAGGCCACAGCAGCAATTTACCGACGGGGGGGGGAGAGATATCCGACAAGGTGGCAAATAACATTTCTCAAATTTAGCTTCCGGATATCCGATAATAATCAATTTTACATTTTAGTAGTAATTAGCTTATATAATTATTAAGCTAATTATAATCTATACTTATAATAAAGCTCAATGTGTGTGCGTGTGTGTGTGTATTGGCGCTCTACAGGCCAGACCGTTGGACCTACAGCTACCAAATTTGGTACATGTATACCTTGGATGTTGGGAATATGCACCTCGGAGCCCTTTTTTTGAATTTTTAATTAGAATTTGAATTAATTAAAATTTAAGCGAAATTTCGACGTTTTTCCGCTATAACTTCCGAAATTATTATCGGACAAACATGATTTTAACATCGATTTAAAGATAAAAAAATTAGCTTTCTAATGGTATCAGTGTTTTAATGTATAACTCAAGCTTCTATTTTTAACGAATTTTTAAAAAAATATTTTAACCATGTTTTTTTGAGCACGTGACTGGATAAAATAAAACAAAGCCAGAAGTTCAAATGAAAAAAACAACTATCATCGTAAATCAAATCTAAAGAAATACAACTTTCAGCACGTGACTGGATAAAATAACATAAATATAACATGTGATATCTTCTATAAAAATAAATGCAAGGCAAAGGATTCTCAGAAATCGTTTGCAATATTTATATCATTAATTCAATAAATTATCTTTATTTACAGTAAACCTGATTGAATTTAGACAGGATTTGCATTGAAATTCCGACTTAATGGCATATTTCTATAATCGTTTGCAATATCTGTATCATTAATTCAATAATTTTTTCCCTTTTTGCGCTTTCTTTAAAAAACATATTTAACATATTGGCAGTATCACCGAAAAAACATTTTTAATATTTTGGAAGCGTAATTGATAAATTATTAGAGCATTAAATCAAAAAGTTTTTCCAAATAAAGTTACCGACTCTTTAACTACTAATAACTGAATCTTTTAACTTAAACTATTTCTTAAACTTTGGCTTAAAAATATAGGATTTAATTGGAAATTTTAGACCGCATTACTCATGGCGAACCAGCTGGTCGCCAAAGGCGGCTAGTAAGTAATAAAAATAACTGGGGATTTATTACGTGGAATTTCATTAAGCTAGTTTCTTTAGTTTTTTGGTGAAAATTCATTCAAAAAATTTTGGGAGCCCTGTATTTTTTTTAAAAAAAAGAAGTGTTTGATGATTACTGGCCATTACAGCCAGAGAGTGCAGACGATTTTAGTTTCTTAAAGAAAAGCTCAGCAGTTGTCAATGCAGAAAAGATTAAAAATAAAGTGGAATAATTTAAATCAAATACCCATTTTACCAAAGAAAAACTAATAAATAGCGTCAACATATTTATGATTATAAGTTTAATACTGAAACATTTGTAAGATACATCTATACATAAAACAAAATGCAGATTTCTCCAGACAAGGGATTTAAAGAACAATAATAAAGCTCCCATCTGAGAAATTTTAAATAACATAACTGAAGAATACAACATTTCAATTTATGGTTATTATTTACATATTAAAGACCTATCCCATTTCGCCTCCTAAGTTCTCTTTCTTAAAATAATCATTTTTAGAAGATTAATGGGAATTTTATATAACAGAACGAGGAAAAACTGACGTCAATCAAATACATAATGTTAATATATGTATTCAAATACAGCAAATATTTTTTCTATTTTAATACGATTTATATTTGCAGAACTTTTTTTAGACATATTTAAAAAATATAATGCTTTTATAAATTTATAATCAATACAAGATTAAAGTAAAATACTAAGCAAGGTATATTTGCATCCTACAAAACAGGTTTAGTTATTTTATAAAATTTTTAATTCAGTCTAGTAACTGCTTCGATTGAAAGTAATTGTGTTGAAGAACGTTGTCTTGAACTCATAGAGAAAGGAAAAACCCTCCTTCTCTCAGGAGAAGGATGGGTTTTCCTTTTCTGCGCCTGAACCCTTAGTCACAGTTTGAGGTATTTGGTCAATCGCAGTTGAGGGGATCGAGTGATTTTACGACTTAATTTCCTACAGCCATAAATTTACGAGGGTTAGCCTATTTCAGCCCCCTTTAAACAGAAACACAGTAAACTATATATTTTTTTATGTTTTTCTAACTTTAAAATAAATATACATTAAAGAATATGAACGTATCTGAATTATACAGGGTATATGTTTCTTTTTTTAGCGCTACCTTATTATGATACCAAAGAAGCAAAAGAATTTGTGACAGAAGGTTAAAAAAATATATGTAATTCTTCTAAAAGATATTTTATATTCTTTATTAAAGTAGCAATTCTTATGAATCATGCTGAATGCTTTTTAACTTTCTGATACTGAAGAAAATCAAGATTGCATGTTTTTCAAAAGAAAGAATAAAAGGAGCTCCCAATTTTTTTCCAGGAACGAATCATTCGTGTTCTTGTATAAAAATATGACAATTCTTAAATTTCAGGAAAGAACTTATGATCTGAATAATGCAATTCTTGAAATTTTTATATAATTTGTTTCGATATGTAAGGCGTATCTGTATTAAAAGAGTTAATACGTTAGAATTTAAGAATGAAAATATTTCTTCTGTTTAAATATAATTCATCGAACTTAATTGTTTAGCATGTGCCTTTATGAAACTGTATATCTCTCATAGGAAAAAGACATTTTGTTATTGAGATGGGAAGAACGAATGAATCTAACTCATTTTTTTTAAAGTAAGCAGAACAAAAGGGTAAAATGTGCAAATGTTAAGCTACAATAATATGTTTTTGTACCCATTAGTATCTACTATTAAACTCATTATTAAATTATTATTTGCTTCTTAATTCTTTCGTTAGAAATTATGCTACATTAAAAAAATCTTTTAATATATAGAGAAAATGCAAAACAACGAGTTCTTTTTAAGTCATTCAGAAATGGAAATTTTTAAAAAAGTACATTTTTACTTAAAATGTGTAATTATGTCTTCTCTATTCGTCTAACTATTATCAAAACACCATTAAAAATTGCCAATATCTTCAGAGAATTAAAAATACAATAATATAAATGTCTTCACTGCAGTTGTATATATATATGGCTTATAGATAAAAAGATCTGAGCCAAAATAAATCAAACCTTTTATACTTATTATTTGAAAAAGAGAGGAAACACTGTTAACTTTTCAAAGTATGGAAGTTAATTAAATATTAATTTAATAAGAAATACACCGAAATTTTATAGTTTTTCTATAGTAACTTTGGAACAAATTATTCTGCATGAAATGCTTTTATACCATCTTAAAATTTAAATTTCTTCCTTTTCAATGATTCCTTCCTTTCGCTGTATTTTTTTTTAAATTTAAGAAACAGTTAAATAAATGCGGACGATAGTAAAATAAGGAATTTTATCAGCATTTAAAAAAAAAAAGTCTCTTTCAATAGACATTTCTTTTTCTTTTCTATCCTGCTATTTATCATTTTAGTTTTGATCATGGTGGGGACCCCCTCAATCGAGGGCCCCAGGAACATAGCATCCGCCGTATGTATATATAAATATCCACCATATACACACGCACACATATATATATCTATACTTATAATAAAGCTCAATGTGTGTGTGTGTTGGCGCTCTACAGGTCAGACCGTTGGACCTACAGCTACCAAATTTGGTACATGTATACCTTGGAGGTCGGGAATGTGCACCTCGGAGCCCTTTTTTTGAATTTTTAAGTAGAATTTGAATTAATTAAAATTTAAGCGAAATTTTTCCGCTATAACTTCCGAAAATATTATCGCACAAACATGATTTTTACATCAATTTAAAGATAAAAAAATTAGCTTTCTAATGGTACCAGTGTTTTAATGTATAACTTAAGCCTCTATTTTTAACGAATTTTTAAAGTATTTTGACCATGTTTTTTTAAGCACGTGACTGGATAAAAGAAAAGAAAACAATGACGGAAGTTCAAATAATAATAAAAAAACTATCATCATAAATCAAGTCTAAAGAAATGCAACTTTTAGTATGTGACTGGATAAAATAAAAGAAACATAAAATGTGATATTTTCTAAAAAAGTAAGTGCAAAGCAAAGGTTTCTATAATCGTTTGCCAGTATCTAAATCATTTATTCAACAAATCTTTTATATTTATGGTAAACCTGATTGAATTAGACAGGATATGCATTGAAATCCCGACTTAATGGCATATTTCTATAATAGTTTGCAATATCTGAATCATTAATTCAATAATTTTTTTCCATTATAAAATGTGATAGTTTCTAAAAAAAATAAATGCAAAGCCAAGGTTTTTATTATCGTTTGCAACATCTAAATCATTTATTCAATATTTTTTTTCCTTTTTCGCTTTCTTTAAAAAAATATATTTAATATTTTGGCTACATCACGGAAAAAAACATTTTTAATTTCAAGCCAATCAATATCCGGAATTAATTCAAGGCTAATGAATATGTGACTTAATTGAACATTTTAGAACGCATTACTCATGGCGAACCAGCTGGTTGCCAAAGGCGACTAGTACATACATAAGTAAACAACCATAAAAGCATTAAATAATTAAAACCCATTTCCGGAGTCGTTCCCTATGAAAAATTAATAAATACTTGATTGATTATATATATATATGTATGTATATGTATAAATTCAGCAGTATTCCATTTGTGTAAATGAAAGAATGGTAAAATTGTTCTTTAAACATTATTTTAGAATTTGTTGATATCCCTAGATGTATTTTACTTTGGATCTCATCCGGAAATTCTCTTTTTTCATTGGTTTTTTCCCTTGATGTTTCTAGTATTCTTTTCTAGATACAGAAGATAAACGAAATTTTACGACTATGCATTCAATTTATTATATTTGGCATCCGAGGAAAGAGAAAAGGAAGAATGTTTCCTTTACAATTCTCAAGAGCATATTTACGAAACTTTTTTTATTTCCCTTCAAAACTATGCACTGTGCTAAAAAAAGTTTTTTTTTTTTTTTTGTTTTTTTTTAAAGGGTAATCAGCTAATTGGAAAAAATTAAAACATGTCTATTCTGAGCTCACAAATACAAGATTCAAATTATAAAGTTCATCAAAATAATACATTTAATAATTTGAAATAAAAATACACTTATATATGTATAAAAAAAGCCAATACTTTATTTTTACATTAAAACAACAATGCACATTGATCATGCATACAGGCATTAAAATATAAAAAAATGAAAGACAATATCAAATTGAGAGCACCCTTATCTCAAATGTTCTGACAACGCTGACAAACAGTCGAATCTTCACATTGCAATACAACAGACATATAACACGAAGCACAGAAACTTACAATGCCTCTCTTAACACTGCTACAACACAGAAAGAGGGTAAAAACCGTTCCCACAGTTTGGAAATTGGCGACTATCACTACTTTCCAGATACACTCAATGACAACCAGATTATCTCACCCTAAAATATGTGGACAAATTAGAAGGCTGCATGTTACAATGTTAAAAAAAAATCCAAACAAAAATAAAATGAAAACAATATACAAAAGAAAAAAGTAGTAAACATAATAAAACGAGATCAACAGTAAGACACAGAATATGTTTTATAAAGAGCATTACACAATAATCTGTTTTACCAAAACTGTTTAAAATCAATTCAATTTTCCACTTAATATATTTAAAAAAAATGTTATCTTCCTAATAAAATTATAAAAATTAAATAATCAAATAATTAAAAAAAAATTACCCTTTTATTTTTCTCACGGCAATTGTATTCAATATTTATCAAAATGACAAAATTAAGAAAGAATGCAGTTCATTTTTTACATAACATTATTAATTAGTTTGCACACTATAAAACATATTTTATGTTAAAAACATTATTGATGAAATAATACAATGATAAAAAATATAAGTTAAAAACGAAATGAAAATTTAACTCAAAATTCTTTGAGCCAATTGTGATGTCTTATCTTACAGCATGCTTAAAAAGGTACAGAAACCTCTGACAAGTCATAAAAAATAAAAATGGTATCATAAAAAAAAGCCCTTTAACGTTAAATACATGGGAGCAAAATCAGATCAAAAGACAAGCCAAAACCTGAATACAAAATCAGATTTCATTAGATATTCAATGTCTCTGAGTTAAAATTACAACTATCCAGTAAAATAAAATGCCTTTTCCCAAAGATGATTGCACATTGAGTGACAAATGTGAGAACACATCTGTAAATTAATGAAGACAAAGACATTTAGCACACATGAAGGTGAATTTGATGGCATGCATAATTCACATAACCATAATATGAAATACATTACAAAGTTTCATGAAATAAAAAACAATAAGGACAACAGAGTTCTCATTTTGAACTTCCAAAAAGATTTTAAAATTTTTATGTATCAACTGTTTTCTTTTTCTCTTATAGAGTAAAATTTTTAATTTCGGAAAAGCAGCAGACTCTTTTCATATTATTTGGAAATTATGAATATAAAAAAATTAACTGTGTTTAAATTCCATACAATTTATGAAGCGTTTCCAACTAATAGTAACACTCTTTAATTAATAATTTAAATAATGTAGTTTAATTCATATAGAAAAAAAAATTATTATTAACAACTAAAAATTTTTTATCACTGAATTTAAATATTCAAAAAATTTATAAAGTGAAATTAATTATAATTGTCACAAGAAGTTAGAAGCAGCAAGTTTTCTAATAATTATCCAAACAACAATTTTCAGAATGGATGATTTCGTGATATTTGTTATAACATAATTAAAATGTAATAGTTTTGTTCCTTTTTTTCTTACAGAAAATGAAATTTGGTAACATCTGATTTCAAATACATTTAACAGCTCTAAAGTTATCATTACAGACACATGGGGAATGTATAAAGCAAGACTACAGCAATAATTTCCAAGGGAAAACTTTTAGTCACTAACAAGTTATAAAAAGCAAATCTTTCAAAACATCATATGTATACATTTATGAATACACACATGGGAATGTAATAAAAATTGCCTCATTATACAGAGTATAACATACTTTTTTCAATATTTATTTTAAATATATACATTCAGAAATCTAAAACTGAAGACAAATGATTAAAAAAAAATATGGAGCAGAATCAAAACAGCAAATAAAAATCTAAGTTAAATGTATATATTTCTTTAAAATAAAATAGTGCTTTGGCTAAAAATGAACATAATAATAGTTTGCAGGATATTTTATAAATTTCCATGGTTATGATATTAAAAAAAAAAGAATGATCTGTCCTTTAAAAAAATTCCCTTTAAGACCTGCACAGTTCTACATTTTCTTCAAAGATGATCCAATAAGAAATTTTAAAAAGTTTCTAGAATACTGTTTCATTGATACTTTTTTGAATTTTATCACAGTATTTTATCTTTTTTTGGCTTTATCTGATTAAATACTTGCTTTTAGAGAGTTGTGAAATTCAATTATGAAAAAAACTTCAGTAAATCACTAACTATCCAGACAGAACTAAGCAGAATTTGCACATATTCGTTGCAAAAATACAATTTTCATTCCATTGAATTTTTCCAATCAGAATCATAATGAAAATGAATTCTAAACAATTATTTCATCGTTTATATTTGACTAAACATCAAAATCTACTTATAAATCTGTAAATACATACTTGATATAGCTAATTATGATTAATTTTATTTTATGATTAATTTTACAGTTTATTTTAAACAAATAATACTTTTATGAAATGCATTACTTCCAGTATTAAGGAATAAAGTTTTTTTCAATTCTTACACAAATCAAGTAATAACTGTTCATATTCAATCTGAAAATGAAATTTTTCAATTAATGTGAATAAATATTTATAGCAATTATCATACTAGAGATAATTACAGTAAAAAAAAAACAGTTGTAAGTAAAGTTGAAAATAATATGCATGACAGCTTTAAATCATTTACACGTTTGAACAAAAAACAAAATAGTATGCATTTTAAAGTGATTTAAAGCTCATATTTCTGGCACCTACATTTAAGGTGCATACAAGTGTGTGTTAAAAAAAAGTGTTTATAAAATGCATATAGTAAAATCAAACATTTAATAAATAGTAATAAACAAACTCCCATTAAAGTAACAAATATATAAAATAAAATGGTTTATAAGACACACACAGAAAAAACAGCAGTAACAAACATTTAAAAATGACACCTAACACCACATTGAAATGAGAAGGAATATCTATAAGCCAGCAAGCAATGAAAGTAGCCATGAACTAACACAATCGCTACATCAGTGAGTACAAGATATCAACAGGATTCAAACTCCACAGAAGAATTGAAAGTTCAACAAAACATCAGACACGAGATGGAAGGACAACAGTGTTGTTGTTTAATCGCACTGGCTTTTCGATATTATCGTTGAAATCCGCATGTTCTAAAAGATAATACTGTTCAAGGTCAATCTCAAATCCAGGATTTGTGATTATGTGAGGCATGCCTTCTTCTGGAGTACCTAATGTGAAATAAATTATATTCAATAGTGTATAAAAATATATGGTTTACAGTATACACAGAGAATAATAGAATTTTCAAGATAGTGTCAGCAAAATGAAAGATCAATATGAAATTTTTCTCACCTTTTTTTAACCTTCAAAATATAACCATGAAATCAGTAAAAACTTCACTACATTTGTTATAATTATAATTATAATCTTGCTTTAAATCACTTTTTAAAAATGATCCCTAAAGTTGAAGCTATTTGAATGAATATTAACAAGGTAAGATTTTTTAAACTCTTGTTCAAGTTTTGTTAATAATAAAAAATGCTGGATGCTAAATCAAGCAGTTTGGTTTGATGATTAAAAACTCATTTTTTTTTAATCTAAAAATTTACAAATGAAAAGTGAGCTATGACCGAGTACTTTGCAACGAAGACTAGCAGCTTTCATTCCAATATTTTAGAGGAATGTAACAAATTCTGTTTACCAAATGCTAATTATATTCAAACATGCAAAAGTAATTGTTTATCTAGCAGAAACGAATTTTTTATAAAAAAAAAAAGCCAGGTTTAATAATGTTTTTCTTTTTTGTTTTCTAAAATTCTATTTTGGACTTGACTGTATCATTTTAGGGTCACTTTTTTTGGTTTCATTATCTGTAACATGGATTTCAAGAAAAGAATAATTAGAACATCAATTTTGCAATGCATATTTCCCATTGGTTAAAATGTATGAAACAAATTTAAGTTATCTATTTGCTTTAGCCAAATCTTTAAGTAGAATGTTTCAAATAATTTCTTTATTGATTGTTCCCTTTTTCTTGGTGATACACATCAATTTTTCTACACAAAATCATAAACTTATTCAATGGACTTGAGTTTCAAGCATAAACCAGGTAATCTGGTATGTTTAGGTTTTACTGTACTACTGGCATTCAAAAAACGTTTGATTTTCTCAAGATGAATATCTTAATACTTGTTTCATCAACTGGTATATTTTTTAGGCTCTTTATCTAAAGTCTTGGGTTAAATTAAATAACAGTTCCCCTTCCACCCTAATAATCCCCCTCCCCCTTTTATTCTTTAATGATAGGGTATTTATTTAAAGATAGTAAACAAATGTGTAGACTTTTTAAAAATATCTCAACAAACAACTGAATTTTATCATGTACACAAGATTACACCAAAGGTAGCACTGTAGTTCGAGATTTTACTCTTGTCTAAAAAATTCTTTAATGCATGTATGTATTCCTATATACAATAAAAGTTAAAATATGAATAAAATCCTTAAAACTGAATTACTTTCAATAATCCATTTCTTTTGGCTTTCTTCTATATTGTTTGAGAAGAGGAAGATTTTTCTCTTTTTATATGCTAAAAGTTAAAACTGTACAGGATATAAATTTTTTAAATAATTAGTTTAATATTAGATAAACTCAAACATACATTTAAAAAAAATTACATTATGTAGAAATTTTGAAAAAAAAAAAAAAAATGTAGGCATTATTCACAAAATAAAAAAAAATTCAAAGAGAAAAAAAATGAACAAAATCCTTATTCTTCTCAACAGTCATTTTCTTATAAGGCTCTTATACAGCCTTTATTTTTCCAAAAGACAGTGAATTAGTCATGGTATAAGTTTTTAAAAAGAGTAAATAAGTTGCTTTTCAATTAATTAGCCAAAATTGATAGTAACTGAGCAAAATACACAAATCAATCAAGAGATAAAAAAACATTACAGGTTTCTTTGTTTGGCACATTTGGCATGCATTTTGGAAACTGTCAAATTAATGGAAAAGGAATTGGAAAAATTAACATTTTTTAAAATTATTTCATATAGAGGCAGAGATGAACTTCAATAAATTTGAGATTAACTTCACTTAATTTTTTATAATAATAATAATTACTTAAATCTTGTTTTCAATCACTTTATTACTACCAATATAAGTAGCAATTTAAATAAAACAGTAAACAAAAAAAATCTTTTGTAATACAGATATAATATAATAAACTTTCACATTTCAATTCAGGAGTTTTAATAGCTGAAAAATTAATTTGTATCCAAATATTGTCAAAAAAGAGAATTAAAAAAATTGAGCAATTAGATGAAAATAATACAAACCACTTCGATCATCTTTAAACAACAGGGCAAAGCTAATCAATGAAAGAGTAAGAACCGTCGCAGCTAACATGCAGACTGCTAGTAGCCAAGCTGTGGATCCAAAATTTTCAGCATCAGCTAACATTTTGCCAAATACTTCTACAAAGAAAAAGCACGAATCCTTATGTAATTTGAGTTATTATAATATCTTTTGTCACCAACAGTAAAGGACTCACTTATATTTCATGTAAAGTTAATTTAGCAATTATCTTAAGTAATTTCTGTATCTAATCAGATTCAGACCAGCTGATAGAGTATTTATTGGGAGGACCCTGGCGTCAGCACCTATAACCTCCATTCCATCATGCTGCTAAGCAAATGCATAACAGGATATTTTAATGTAATACAACTATGCTTTGTTAGAATTGGGAAAAAAAATTAAATATTGAACAAAGAATAACGTAATTAAGGTGGGGTGTGAGTCATTAATTAAATTGAGAATAGTTGAGAAATTTTATGGTGATTTTAAGTCTCAGTGAATGAGGATTAGAGGAAGTAGGTTTGTTTACTTTTATGAAGAGTTACTGAGTTAATAGGGTGATAAGGTCAGTGAGGGAAAAACCACGTCCTTGAGCTAGTCATTCGCTTTCATGTTCAACCGGTTGTGGAGAGTGGTGGTTGTGGCACCGTCCGCTGCTTCGTCTAACGGTACATGGGAGGGTTGAGTTGATTTTTGTTTAACCCTTTTGGATTCCTTTTTCATCCTGCTTCTCTGGCATTGCTTCTTTCTTCTCTGTTCGCTGTTCTTGCACTAAGCATGATTATAATAAATTCTTTTTTTTCCTGTTCTTTTTCATTATTTATTAACTTTTTAAAATCAGATACAGAAATTACTCAATTAATTAAGTACCATTAAAATGAAAGATCATTATTTCTATAAATTGGAACAGAAATCATGATCTATAATTACTTAAATAACATTTTAATTGGCAATCTTTATGTATTGCGATATTTAAGTTTAAGAAAGCAGTTTTCTAATGCTTCTCTAAATACAAAATGTGAAATTCATCTTAATTAATATATTACAAACTAGCTATTATCCATGACTCTGTTTGTGTGGAAATTTCGATGTATATATATGAAAAACTATCAAGTAATGACAAATAAAAAAATTGAACTTAACCTAAAAATGGTGCATTTAAAAGTATAAGCATACACGAAAGATATGTAACATAGATACAATTTAATAGCAAAAACACACAACTAAGATAAAAACAATTTATTTACATTGTATACTCAAAACTAAACAAAATAGCAAATCAAGTCTGGTCAAATCCATTTTATTTATGGATCGAGATGGAGATAGCTACAACAATATTATACACATCATTTTTAAACTTTTTATTTAGATGAAAACACAGTTATCAGCAAGCATGAGCGAACTTTCTATGCCAGTTGGCATAATGCACATGCCTGATTTTCCTACGTCAATTGAAGGAAATGCCAATTTGAAATTTTTTATTTCCTTTATTCTATTTTTTTTTTATTTAAAAGTACTTTAGAATGAATCCGAAAGATCGATTCATTAACAACTTTGGATTTTAAATTCATCAAACACTAAAAAAAATAAACAGAATCACTTGAAATAATCGGTCTAAATTCTCCTAAGCCTAACCTCAATTCTGTTGGGGAAGAAATATCCGGAGCCCTACTCATCTTTGGTGTGATTTATACTCAGCTATTCGGAGCGAAAGTTAGCTTTTAATGAATAAAAAGTGAACCACTCAATGAACCAGATTAAAAAGTAGCCTATGTTCTATTCCTTATTCTAATTTATCTTTGAGCTAAATGTCATCCAATTCCGTTCAGTCGTTCTGGCGTGATTGAGTAACAAACATCCATCGATCCTAACTTTCACATTTATATATTAGTATAGATGCTGAAGATGTATTTAATATATATCAAAATGAAAAAACATACAAAATTATGTGTTTTACATTCTAAAATAATATGTACATAAATATTTAAAATAAATTACCTGGGGGATCAACTGGTTTACATGTTGAAGCCCTCACAGTTACAGCCTCTCCTGGTCCCAGCTTATTAGTTGCCCATATTTTGAAGATGTAATCAGTGCCAGGTCTGAGCTGATAAATGAAAAATTGTCTCTGGAAACAAAAAGGAAGGGAAAAAAATGTTTGCATTAAAAGTACTTATATCAGAACTTGCATATATTTTATAAAAGGAAAGTAATGAATAATTAAGAATGAAAATCAAAAGAAATCAAATATTAATTATAAAAAAGAAGTAAACTGATTTTGTAATGGTGGTGGTTTCATATATGCTAGTCATTATTTCTAAATAATAAAAAAATAATCATAAATGAATTCAGATTCAAGGTTTCATTTTCGTAAAGATGCTACGAAAAATCAACAGGAAGGTCTAATGAGCTCAAATCTATGCAATACAGATATTCGGAAAAAAAAATATTATCCTGCTTATCGTGGTTTAAAAAGAATTACCTAGCAGTTTCCTGTATGATAATATGTTAACTTTAAAACAATCAATATTTTATGGAAAAACATTATCAGAGCCATCTGGACAAATAAAACTAAAAGTGTAAGTAGATAGCTAATTAAGACACTAAATTATAGCAGAAAGTTATTTGCTCAAGCTTATTTAGAAGAATAAGGTTTTTAAGGAATAAATAAAATTTGACGTGTTTTAAGATAAGAATAAAAAAGGATTTTGTCATCAAATTGGAAGGCAAAAAGGCTTAATTTAAATCAATACTTACCTTCCAAGCATAACCAAAAAAAGTTTTAATACAACTTAAAAAGAATGTAGAATTTTGAAAAGCAAGTATAAATTGCACTGATTAATAAATTTTCTCTAATTAAAGGTTATATCCAAATACTATAGGTATTAAGAAATTTGTTCAACATTGTTTGATTAATTATCTAAGAAATAAAAGAAAAAAATGATTTTGGCACAACAGCTTAAAGGCAATTTTTTTCCTTCAAAAAATTGTGTAAATATTTAAATCTTTTAAAAAATTTCTATTACTGCATAAAGTTAAAAGATATTCTGAACAATAATGCTCTTACCACAGCAGGACTGACATGCACAGGCTGAGGCATATGCCAAGACTCGGAAGCATTAGCTTTAGTAGGTCTATAGAGTAAAGTGAAATTGGTAATGGGATAGCCACCATCATTATCAACGTGCCATCGAACTGTTGCTACAACAGTTGAAGGGTGTACAGTCACATTTTTCAATTTACCAGGAGGAGCTGAACAACAACAACAAAAATTATTAATAAGAATTAAAATGCTGACTCAATTCTGCAATTGCTATATCAATAAATAGAAAAATATCATGAACTAGGATTTTAAATAAGGAAACTATCTTGTGCAATATTAATTATATAATATTTTTTACATTTCAATGCCTTTTTATAAATATACACTAAATTTAGACCTTATGGATCTTAAAGATAACACTGATCATTTCAGAAAGAACTCGGATGGGTAGTTTTTTGAAGTTTCATTCAGACAAATATTCAGACTTCAAGTTAGAGTCAAAACAAGCAATTCTAAAGATAGTATGAAATCTACAAGAAAATAATCACAGAAATGCATCTTATAATCTACATAATTTTCATACATTACATAGGTTACAGAAAGACAATATTCAAATATAATGACAGATGCCTGTACTAAACTAATAATCACTAATATTTGTAATAACACTTTTTCTTTTTATGTCATAAGTTTAACACAATGAAGGTAACACACACATATAATGTAGAAAAGTATTTAAAGTTAGATAGGTAAAGACAGAAATTAAATTTGATCTTTTATAATTAAAAATTGATTTAAAAAACAGTGTCATTAAAAAAAATTGCAGGATTTTTTTTTTCAAAAATAAGCTTAGTAAATTTTTAAATCTCATTCATTACAAGAAATAAAAGGAAAACTAGATCAATGCATGAGAATAGGGAAAGGAGGGAGAGGATCACAAAATGCAAATAAACAGCTTCCTGTTTTGTAAGAAATAACTAACTATTTATCAATACAAATGTGCTATAAAAGCAATAATGCAAAATATAAATTGTAATATTTCTTTTATAGCACATTAATTAAAAAAAAGAAAAAAAAAAACATTTGAAAATCAAATATTTGCATATTATACTAATACAGGCAATTTTCTACAATTCTATATTAAATTAAATTGAAGATATTTTTATTTAAGATTCTAAATAGATCTTTAATGTTTTATAAAACAGTTATCAATTTTGAATGAAACTTAACAAAACACTAAAATAAAATTCTATCATAATTCAAGCCCAGACGTTTTGCATTTAGGCCATCCTATAAAAAACATTCTAGTTCCAAATTGTGGTAATTAGTTTAAAATATTCTGTCAAGAGATTTTAAATATTATGACAGATTAAAATAAAATTAATAAAATTTTATTTGATTTTTCCAATGAATGGAGGTATACTTATATGCCTTCTTTACATGTCAAAAAATGTTTTCTCCCATTTACTTTTTCATTTATTTGTTCAATTCAAAAGTATATAATGGATTTAATAGAATAATTTCAGGCATTAGATGTTTTTTCAATACTTTAAATGAATTTTGTTGTAAGAGAAAAGAAAAATATAGCATTAATTATCCTTTAAATTACAGTTGCAATCTTTCTTGTTTCCTCTATTCTGAATGCACATGAATATGAGAATTTTACCACAGATAGGAGTATTGTCAACTCATGAAAGAAATTTAAAATCACAGGTAACCATTTTCAATGTTTGTTCTTCACAGTGAAGTTAAACAGCTTAGTTTGTAAAGATTGGTTCACACCAGGCTAAATATTGCACGCAATAAAAGATCACTCCTACTTCCAGAAAATCACATGAAAACAACAAAACAATGGTAAATGGTTGTCTCGTCGGGACAAAAGTTGTCCATTGTCCCAATGATGTTGTCTCAACTGTTCACACGAGGACAATGATACAAAGACAACGATCGTGTGTAATAGTTAGCCTCAAGTGAACCCACCTTACGAATTGGAGCACTATTCTCTCTGAAGTCAAACTGACCATTAACTATAACAGCAGAGGGAGAGGGAAAAAAGTACCAAAATATTAAGCAAATATGCAACAATTTTTTCTGAAAGAAACAAAAAGAAAGCATTTGCAAGAAATTCTGCTAACTAGGAATTCTACTAGTTTAAATACCCAGAATATTAATGAAAAAATAAATAATGCAAAGGAATTAGAAGTGAAAAGAAAGGAAGAGAAGAAAAGGGAAAGGAGGGGTGAAATCACATAGAACTTAAACATAAAAGCACAAATGAAATAAAATTAATTGAAATAACAAGAAAAAAATATCAGCAGCAATGATGTAGAATTAAGAAATGTGCAATTGAAGATAGCCCAAAGCCCAGTGTGAAAAATATACTGAAAGGGCAAATCTTTTTCTTTAATTAGATAAGTATTACCATTTGGAAGAGTGATAGAACAAACTATTAAAAATGTTTAATGTGAAAAAAATTTTAAGTGAAAAACAGCTTCTTTCAAAAATATTTAGAAGAAATGTAAAAGAGTACAAATGCATCATATTTACAATAGTGCAAAGTGCTATATGTAAGAGCATGTAATCCGTTCATGTCCAAAATTTCAATCGCAAAACTAAGTTAAAATGTAATAAAAAAAGAATGTGACCAATTATGTGAGGGGTAGACAAGGGATGTATAAAGACCAATATAAATTAATTAAAAAAAGATTTTTTTTTTTGCAAATTACAATAAAAAATTTACATTTTCTAAGGAATGGCACATTTAAAATTCTGTATACTGCAATAAAAACACAATTAATAGTAGAAAAAGAAAGAATTATAGATTTAAAAGGTATATTAATATAGTTTTCAATATTAATAATAATGTTCAATATGTTTTGCTCAATTGCTCATTTTTAAAAAGCAAAAACTAATTATTTTTATTTGCCAGGATCAATAAAAATGTAATATGGAATCACTGTAATACAAGGGGAAAAAAGGAAAATACATAAAATAATCAATGTAGTTATACAAAATTTAAGTTATTTTAATTATAATTAGAATAAAAAACAATACTCACTTTTCACATATAGTTCTATAGTATATTCCTTCAAATCATAGAGATTATTAACTATACATGTATAGTTTCCAGTATCAGTTGGCAGCAAATTATAAAATAATAGAGCATTATGATCCACTTGTGGATGATCTTTGGTTGAGTTTGACCATAATAGTCGGCCATTCTTCAACCATGAGATACGAGGTCGGGGCCGTTGTTTTCCACTAACATTACATGGCAAAATAAGTTGACTTCCAACATCAGCTTTTATCACAGATACGAATGGAGACAGAGCGTTGATATAAGCTATTGATATAAATTATATTCAATTTTGCATCAAAACATATTCAATATAACAGAAACAACAATAATTATAAAAAAATACATGTAAAATATAATGGTGTTTGTGCCTTTTTTTTTTTTTTTTTTTTTTTTTTGCCTTAATCGTATCTTATTGGTAATAAAGTCAATGCACTAACATGACATTGTTTTGGCTATTACAATGAATATGAAATGGTATGTATTGTTTTAGGCCATATAATTGGTGTATTATTAATATACAAGTACCAATGAAATATGCTTTATTTCTGAATTTTGACATGTTTTAAATAAAACCACAGAATACTGCTATGTAGCATAATCTGAAATATAATACAGAGAAATTATTCAAATCACACGATAAAATCTACTACAACATTTTGGGTTAGTGCTTTTTTTTGCAGCACTGAAAATGTTATCCTCTTACTCTCTCATTTTGTTCTTTGTGCATAGGAGGAAAAAAAATCAGATAAATATTAATACATTTAAATATTATTTAGAGGTAGTAAAGTTCTAAATTATGTAAACTTTTCTTCTCTTCAAAATACCAAATAAGCTAAATTCTCTATTATTTTATAAATAAAATTATTTTTATCAGCACATATAAAAATTATTAGATGGCAGTATTATACTGAATATAGATACTTAATACTTCTTGTCGATTCTGGTTATTGATTTTGTGGTAAAGCATGATATTTTAAATTATGTAAAAAACAATTGTTTATTGTTAGGATTTATTATTGGTTCTAAAGTGACTACAGAAATAACAATATCTCAATATAATTTGAATCTTTTTGATAAGTTTTTGAATTAAAAGATAGAAAACTGTCCTTTCATTATATACCATTATTGGATTTTTAAAAAACATTATGATCTTGAACTGAAGGAGGCATAAAACAGGTATCAGCTGCTTTTGGCAAAAACAACAACAGCACCAAAAAAACCTACTAACAAGAGAAAAAAATTGTCACAGAAAGTCTAAAAAGTTATTCAAAGAGAGCTGCTTTTACAGAAAAACTAAACCTGAAATTTATTAATTCAAAAAGTTAAAAAATCAGCTTATGCTTCTAAACAAAGAAATCTGATATCTTAATAATCCAGTATTGCAAGGATGTTTTGACAATGGATCATTATGGTTTGCATTTTCCGTCTATGTTGGATATCAAAATGTATTTATAGTCTAAAGATGCAAATATTCAAGTTTTCATGTAAATTTATATTCAAAGAAAAGATTAACAGAGGAAAGTATTTTCATTGTTAATACATACATGAAAGAATGAATCGCAGGACTTTAAATTGTGCCATATAATGACTCGCTATAACCAAAATTATTTAATAAAATAGTTCATGATACAATCATCTAAAAAAAAATATATTTTTTTACAATTTATGATATTTATCAGAGGAACTAATTTCTTTGGCTCTTTTGATGATTTTGTTAGTACACCTACCAAAACAGGAATAATGAATGCCATGAAGAAGCCAACTCTAAACTAAGGAAAACTAACCTTCAATTAATTTGTAAATAAGAAGGGGAATTTTGCAACAACAAAATCTACATTATAGTTCAAAATGTTAAATCTCCCAATAGAGTATGATCCAGCATTGTTGATTATTAAATGGAAAGTAAAGGAACCAAAAATGGCTTCTCCACCCCAATCTAAAGCATTTGGGTTAATTTGAATGATGTCAGTGATGAAGGTGAAGTTTCAGAAGACAGCAAAGATAACACACAAAATTCATTAACATCAAGCTATCATCCACATTCTTGATAGAAAGATACTTTGAAGCGTGATTACAGAAGAAGACAAGTAATGGGCAGTCGGATGCTGGAAGTCTACAGAAACTAAAAAGTTAAATTTATCTATAGTAAAAAAGTACTTCAGGTTTATGACACTACTATTCCAATTGTAAAATTGGGAGAAACCATTACAGGAACCACACACTAGCATATTAAAGCAATCAAATCAGATTTCTTACTATGTTTACGAGAAGTTTCACCACTCTCGTGAACAGCATTATCCCTTCCATAATGAAGATTTATATAATTGTTTTTTGAAATGCAGGCAGTACTTTGCATCAAGTTATGTATTTAACAGCATCTCTCACTTGGCCATAGAAATTTAAAAGTCAGCACAGCATTAAGACAAAAAAAAAAAAAAAAAACCAGTTTTGTCGAAAGAATTGCAACACAAAATACAGCTCAACAAGACAAAGTAATCACCAGTTTCATCACTGAAGTATGTCCAGGTGCAACAAATAATCCAGCCACTTGGTATAATTCAGATCAAAGTGGTCTCCAGAAGTAGATACATAGTGGCATAAAGCACTGACACACACAGTTTGAAAAAAGTTTAAGCTGTTGATAAATCAAAATACAATATGACTTATAGTTATACTATTCAACAAGTGATTAGTAGTAATGTTCTATTGCTCTCAGCAATATTCCTCATACTTCAGAACTCAAATGATAAACTGGAACTGCGTGTAAGCGAAACTGCGTGTAAGCGAAACTACGTTCAAACCTAATGATTTAAACACATAAGCCACAAAAAAGCTTGAGTTTATGTTTAAAACATATAAACCCTCAAACTGTTTAAAAGCTTGAGTAAATGTTGATTTTTCTTATATTAGTTTTGATAGGAAAAATTATGAAAGTATTAATAAAGACATGGCTGTAAGAAGTTTATTTCCCCTCTGCTGGTAGCCCCATCTTGTAATGAATGCTTTAATGCAATATAGCAACAACATCAATGTAAGTGAAGCAGTCCCGGAGTCTGTGATATTTCAATTAAAGAAAATTCCACCAAGTGTTTCTGTCAAAGTAGCACTTGGATGTAAATCTTACATCTTTGGATATAAAATTCTTCCGATCCTGAAAGCAGTTTGCTCGACATATATCATAGGGTAATACTGGAAGGAGTCAATATTTTTCAATACAAGAATATAATCGAATTTCAGTCAGTTTTAGTTTGCCCAGTTTATATTTCAGTCAGTTACATTTTCCCAGTTTAGTGAAAGGCTGTTTAATTTAGTTAGGTTAATTTGTGCTTTGAGTCCTCTGCTTGGCACATTTTCAAAAAGTCGCCAACTGGCACATTTTTGTGTAGTATCTCTCAGTGCATTCAACTCCGCGAGACAACACGTAAAAATGCGCCAGTTGGGCGACTTTTTAAAAATGCGCCAAGCAGGGGACCCAAAGCACATTTTCACCTTTAGTTATGCTAATATACTGCTTTTAAAATAATGTAAGAGCTCTTTTGTAACAGTCTTTGTAATTTTGAACCGGGGTTAGATGACGAGGATGGTAGCTGATTAAATGGAATAGGAATACTCGTTTATTTTTATATTTACATTTAGACCTTAAAGATCCATATCATGTCTTTAAAAAAAATCTGTCATTAAATAACTAAACAAAATTTGAATGACTGCATGTACATTCAAGGCAGATGGTTGATTAGTAAACTGAATTGGTTCTTTATATTCATTAGATGTGTTTTTTGAAGAAAAAAATTAATAAAATGTAAGTATTTTTTTCATATTAAATTCTGGAAATAAAATATGATGCATCTTATTTCATAACTCATATGATTTTTTTCCTTTGTCAAAAAATGTGTGCAAACTTTCTATTTAATTCAAAAGGGAAATCAATTTGAAATTGAACTAAAATCAGTTTTTTAGAATCCCATTTTTTATAAAAATAATAATTTAGATAACATTATTCTTTTCCAGATAAATGAATTTAAACAGAATAAAATATATTCAAATCCGAAGCTTAATACAATAAATACATATTTATTTATCGTTCATTAACATCGTTTTCGGATTCGTTACAAACAAAAGTGAATTATATGGATTACATTTAAAAAGCAGTGGCATTAAAATTTCAATAATTTATAAATCTATTATTGGAACAAATCCCAGCCTCGTTCTTCGTCAGATTTTTTGCAAATGATAAAAGTATTTAATAATCTTATTACTATTATATATTTTTGCTGAAATATATAAATGTTCTGCTATGTATTAAATGTAGCTAAGAACGCTTTATTGTGATAACAAATAAGAATATCAAAGAAAATCAATAGAAAATTCAACAATTTAAAATCTAATAGCTCACCATCAGAATTGTCAATATTTTTCAATAAACTGAAGTAAATGAATAACAAAGACGTAAATGAACGAAAACGAAAATATTCTGACAAAGCCATTGCTCTGAAGCGACAGACCTCATATAAACATGGAGGTAATTGCCATTCATAAATACAGAAATGTTGAAGCAACATCTAAAAGAAAATAGGATGTTTTCCACGAAAACTATTTAAACTCTATTAAGAAGATATTCAAACAAACAAAATAAAAAAAATATGTATGCAAAGATTTTGCAAAAATAATTTGATTCACAAAATATGATTTCAAAGTTTACAAATCTTTAAACAAGCCTCTAGAAATTGTATCGTATCAAGAAATTTTACAGTTTTCATCGAAAGTCCTGGTTCTTTGACGTCACGAATAAACAAACTAACTCGGTTGCAGTGGTTGTCGCACGATGCAGACGATAGAGTATCGAGGCATTGGTAGCATTCACCGATAACGTGTTTCTTTGATATTCTGCGAAAAATAAACATTCGAGGATGTTTGACATTTGACCCTTTATGTTTTCATCTGGTATGTTAAACTTTTTCAATTATTTACTGATTCTGCTGCCAAATTTTACAGACAATTAATTAATTATTGTAAAAAAAATTAACTTTAGATTAAAAAAAAAGGAAATTATTACTCATTATTTAACTTGATTTGTATATTTTTACAATGCTAGCTGTATTTAAATATATTTTGCCAATGTGTTTGTTTTTTAAAAAATTTCAGGGCTTTTTGTTGATAAAAGTTAAAACTTGTAATTTTGACAGTGCTTGTCAAATGTCTTTCAAATTCAACTAAATCTTATCCTTGTTTTTCTCTTTTTTCCCCACAAGAATTTTTTTTTTTGGTTTAGTATTTATCTAATCCTTTTGCTTCTCATTAAAATGAGTTGACTGGTATTTTCAGAAAATGAATTATGATAAATAATTTAAAACAGTTTAATGCAATTAGTTGTTTGTTAATATTAATGTACAAACTTAATTAAATTCAAATTTCTGAAAATTGGAAAAAGACGGAACCTTTTCTTATAAATTAATTTGACATTCCTCAGGTATAAAAACTATGGATTAAATATATTCATGCTGGAGAATTAGTATTTAAATTTTAATACTTCTTTCAGGTCATTAACTATAATTTTTGTAACATTCAGTTTATATTTCAATAAGCAATAGTTATTTTAAAAGTATGTCTATTTTAATTATTAGAGAAAATATGAATAATTATTCAATTTTAAATACCTGACTTTTAAAATTATACCTAAATTTTAATCATTTGACCTTAAATTATTTTGAAGACCAGTTTGAAGAGTTGAATATTAGCAATTTTCAAAGCATTAATTAATTTATTCTTTTACTAATAAATTTAGTTTTTGATTTGTGAAACAGGAGTTATAAATATAAAAAAAGGATTTGGTTTATTGTTATTATTATTTTTGTAACTGACAAGTAATTTAAAATCTAAGGAAGGAAGGAAAGAAGGGAAGAAAAAAAAATGTATATATTCTTGAAATGACTGGCATTTAATTAATAAAACAAATTTATAGTTATTAGTGAAAAGAACTTTTGTAGGAGAATTTTGTTTGGAATCTCTATATTCTGTAATGCCAACTTCATTCTTTTTATTGTGGCTGAAGTCTTCATGACACATTAATGCATTGAATATGCTTGCATGAAATGCATTATAATTATTAGCTGCAGCCAGCAAACCTGTTAATGAATTAAAATGTTCTTCGCAAGTGAAGCAAAATGAAATGGATGTAAAAAAATGTTTTACAATAATTTTTGGTGTAATATCCTAATTCTTAAAACATATAAATTGTTTTTTTAAAAAAGGAATTATTACAGATTTTGAAGTCTAGTCTTAAAATACAAAATAGAGTAAAAGGATTTCGAAATTAAATTTGATTGTGAAATTTTGTTTAAACATTGTAAAGTTTTTTGAGAGAGGAAATCTAGGAATGTCCAAGTTAACGTGCAAAGATAATCTGCTTTAAAGTACTTTTCATACCAGCTCATATTGATGATTATGTATCTAATTAGCACTTGAAATGCAAAAATTAGATGCATTTTATTAGTGGAGCTCATCAAATTATTCATTTTAGGCACTATATTAATCCAACTAAAAACAAACTGGTGTTATTTTTATGTACCAAATATGGACTCTAGCATATAACTCATACATTCTGTTATATATACTAAGGCAACTTAGCTTGGCATAATTACTAATTTCTAAACTGAAATTGGAGACAGATATATAACTAGAATTATTCTTTAAATGACAGAAAGAATTATAACTTGTTATAATTATTCAAAAAAGCTATGATTTGTAATTATTTCCTTAGCAAAGTATTGTTTCACATTTAGTAAAAAAAATGTAGATAACTTAAAACACAGTTTTTAAAAAATAATTGTCTTATTACTACAATTTACATCTATATCATCTAAATGGGGATTAATAAAAAGTATAATATAGATTATTCATTAAAAAATCTAAATGATTCTATAACAAAATTAAGTAAGATATAAAATTCAATTATACATAATATTATTGTTAGCCTTTAAAAGTTATTTACATTTAAACAAATATGTTCTTTAAACAGCCATAGTAAAAAAAAAGTTTCTGTGAAAATGGAAATATGAAAATTAAGAATAATGTATTATTATAAGCAGCTGAAATCTTGTATAATAGAAGAATGATTTAAATTTTCATTTGCCTTTTGTCAGCTATTTTATGGTCTATTAGACATAAATTATCATTTGCATTTAAAAAACATAAATATTTTGTTTTCTGCTATTTTTTTTTTCTTACGATTGGCTGAGTTCTAATTTTTGATTCATAACAAATACTGTAGTCTCAAACACATAATGTAAAAATTTTATTAATTAAGCCGGAAAGTATAGCCATATTCCTTGCAAATGCAAATTCTTCAGATTTAAAAGTTTCTCTTTAAATAAAGCGGCTAAAAAAATAAGCCAATCAAAATAAAATGGAAGAATCAATTGATTAAAAATTAAATATATATAAAAAATATTTTCAAAGCAATAGCAAAAAAATCTAATGGCTGTAGGCGTAAATTTAAGCTTAATATAACGATGCATAATTTCAAGTTGCTTGCAATTCCCGAAGGTCGCTCTTGATGTGAATTAAGCTGTAAATTTCGTCTAGAATAGTGATTTTCAACATTTCACAATTTGATTAGTTTTAGCCTTCGATAAGTGGAATGAATCGTATTTAAAATTATTTAAGATTAGCTGGTACCCGGCGCGTTACTACCGCAGAAGAAATAATTTTAAATATCGTTTGGAATGTAAAATAACCGTCTTGTTTCATTAGGAATGATAGAAAGAATATTTATTTTTCTATCGGAAATGAATACATTCATTGAAATTGAATGATAAAGGTGAAGCGTAAATAATATTAATTCTAATTTTTTAAACTTTATTCTTATAAACTTTAGGGTTGGCTTTTTTTTCCATTTTCAGCAGAAGTAAATACGTGCAAGTAATAAGTATTCAAAGTTTCATCGCGATCGGCAGCACATAAGCGACATACTGACTGACATTCATTTTTATTTATATAGGTTAAGTAATTAATATGTTTCTATTAACTCGCCTTCTTGTCTTTCTACTTGTTCATTATAAATTTTGCAATCGATTTTAAAGTAACTTCTCAAATTTACTATCGATTTTAAAGTAACTTCTCAAATGTTAGAAACTTGAAAATTTGAACATATGAATGGAACTGGATGACAGTGTAATATAAAATCGCTTTCTTGTGTGTTCACTACTAATTTCATCGTCGGGTGTGACTCGTCGGTAAGTTAGTTTAAAATCGATTGCGAAATTCTGTATACACAAGCCTAAATAACAGAAAACAAGTTCTTGATGTTCTTTAAAACAAAGAATTTGATGTATCACGTTCTTAAAATGTATTAAAAATCATAAAATAATTCTTCCTAACTCCATATGGATCTTTAGTCCATTCAGATTCTTAAACTAAATACAAATTGTCCTCAAAATTTGTGGTTGCGAATTTTTAAAATTCACCATCACAATCCATATGGGAATAGAAGTTATTTTATATTTTTTAGCCAGTCTTAAAAACTTGGTATTTTAATTTTCATAATAAGAATGTTTTAATAATCATGATTCACGGATGAAAATGCTGTAGAAAAACTTATCTAATTTTATTAATTCAAATATTAAAATACTAGCTGGTACCCGGCGCGTTGCTGTTGCCGTAGAAAATATTAAGTGCAATCAATCAAGAATTTGGCAATGTTTTATCGAAATAGGATGAACGGTACAAAAGTACATAAAATACGAACAAATATCTTTTTTTATATATTAGATTTGTATATTCTTTTAGACTTGTAAAACTTCGTGTTCTTTCAGAACGGTATTGAAAGAAACTATTTATTGTAACTCGTGATTCATTTCATATTCGTTCGGAATTCTCAAATTTAATTTTAAAAAATGTGATTAAGATATTTTCCTTTAAAATTGATTAAAAATATAAAAAAAATATTTATACTACTAAATCATTAATATAGTTGAAAAGATAATTTTTGAAAATGAAAATGGTGCAAAATTATTTGTACTTCAATATTTTTAGTAGCTATTACGAAAAACTCTAATTAAAATTCAAAAACTCAGTGTGGGTCTCCTCAAAACTTTCTTACATAATCTGTCATAAAGTGGTTACCTGTGAGAATGACTGTCTTGGCATTTGCCTTCTATATATATAAAATATTAACCTTTCAATTTGGATTTAGCATTTCTACAGAATCTATTGTCTCCTCGGTGAGTTATTTGGAGATGAATCCTTGGTAAGTAGATGCGGTTGAGATTCGATTTTTTAAAAAAATTTAATTTTAGATCATTGTACTATTTCTATAACCATTCCGTAGGTGTAAGCTATAAGCTGACCCAGTTTCATCGCCATCGGATGGACGGTTTAGGAAGGCATAACAGACAAACATTCATTTTTATTTATATAGATAATGATGAAATCGGTGAGTTGAATAGAGTTTATGAGTGTGTGCTGTTTGCTGGACAATTCCATGCACAGCTGATTTTAGTAACAGAAAGCTCGATTAATGGTTTTGGATCACCTGTCGAAGTGGTTGAAAGAATATGTGTTTGAATAAGCCTCATCATCTTCTAATATTTTGTACACAGTTGCGCATTCTCATATATTGAAAGGATTCTCGGATACATTTCTTTACAATTTCTGGCCTTCAGTGTTTAAAGTAAGATTATTATTTTGTAAGCAACAAAAAAGTTCCATTTGCAAATGTTACAGGACCCATCGTTTTTTAATGCGTTAGATTATTTTTTTCAGAGACAATTTAGCGAATTTTAATTGCAACTACCTGTTGAAGAAACAAATTCCATGTAGCGTAATTCCGCATAATATGGCAGCTGGTGCTTGATATTATCTATATAAATAAAAATGAATGTCTGTATGTGTCTTATGCCTTCCTACACCGTTCATCCGATTGCGATGAAACTTGGTCAGTTTATTGTTTAACCCTATGGGATGGTTAGAAGGATTGTTCAATTATCTAAAATTAAAAAAAAAAAAAAAAAAATTGAATCTCAGCAGCATTTATTTTTCCAAGGATTCATCTCCAAATAACTCGCCGAGGAGACAATAGATTCTGTAGAATGCTAAATCCAAGTTAAAGGTTCATATTTTGTAGTTAAGGTACGCAAATGTCATTCAAGTGATTCTCAGAGGTTACAACTTTATGACAAATGATGCGGGAAAATTTTTGAGGGACCAAATTTGAGAGTTTTGTATTTTAATTAAATTTTAGCATTTTTCGCAGCAACAACCAAAAATAGCAGCACCCTTTGCAGTACAAATAATTTTGCATTATCTTAATTTTCAAAAAATTATCTTTTCAACTATATTTACGATTTTATGGTTAAAACATGTTTTATATGTTTAATGAATTTTAAAAGAAAATATTTTAATCCCGTTTTCTAGCATTAAACTTGAAATTTCTGAATGAATATGAAACAAATCACGAGATCCAATAAATAGTTTCTTTCATTACCGTTCTGAAAGAACACCGAGTTTTGCAATTCTGAAAGAATACACAAATCTAATATATAAAAAATGCTTATTTATTTGTTCGTGTTTTATGTACTGTCGTACCCTTCATCCTGTTTGGATAAAACGTTGCCAAATGATTGATTTCACTTAAAATAATTTTTTTCAACGGTAGCGACGCGTCGGGTATCAGCTAGTTACGCATAAAAATAAGTCGCGATATTACTTTGTCTTGAAAATCCCCACTTAATGTGTAGTTTGTTTATTTAATAGACGCCTCGAAATTATTCACGAAATACTAAAAATAAAGAATCTTGGAGCCATGCTCCTCTGAAATAATCTGTTTTAAACGGAAAATAAAACAAAACAAATCAAGGGAGTGACAAGAGTGTTAGGAATCGCTGAATCCGCCGTACACGAGACAAATGTATAATCTAATTTTCACGAAAATCGGTTTAGGAAGAAGCCGATTCTCTCAATTTCCCAAGATGAAGTCGTTGGCTGGTTAATTTGAGTTTTTTGGCACAAGGGCCATTCCTGGGCCATCCATGCGGTAAAGTAGAGCATTGTTATTGTTTAAAATCACTTGGATAAAAATCAAATATATTTATGTACGATCTGCTAAAAAAAACAGCTAAGAAAATGTAAGCGAAAGATATGATCTTTATTTTAAAATGTTAAATTAAATATATGATAAGAGATTTGTAGCAATTTTTTTTGTCGTGTCCGTGTTTCTACGGAAAGGGGGTGCAGTAGCTTCTGAGGGTAAAGACCCCTGAGCATCCAGAGGGTGGAAGTCTGACTTGTAGCTCAAATGAAGATGACACACACATTCGCTTGTACAACCCCTTTTTACAGGGGGGCCCATTCACACGCCTCACAGACAGAACACAGAGTCACAACCATGCCCGAACCGGGACTCGAACCCGGGACGCCCAGATCACGGGGAAGACACGCTACCCCTGTGCCAGGAAGCCGGCGTTTGTAGCAATCAAAAATTTAAAAATGTTTGGTTGATAATTCTTTCCCAACAATTCTAAGATGGATTGGATTGTGCTATTTAATGGCGCAAGAGCCCTAGCTGGCCATACTGCGCCAGACATATGGTTAAAATACAAAATACTCGTCTTGTATCAAAGTATGTAAAAGTAGAAACTATTTCATAAAATTACATTGCAATGTCTCTCAACATTACAAAAAAGATGTAAGAAATGACAATAAAAGGAAGTATTAAATAAGATGGTAAAACCCAATTGCTTTTAAAAATTTAAAAAGATTTTTGTGGGGATGTTCCCCTACAAGCATTTGCATGTCTATAACTGAAACATAAAAATATTTTAAACGATGGTGTTTAAAATCAGGATTCAACCAAAAGGTGACGGACCGTTAAAATTACTTGGTAATTCAAGCAGAATGGTTTTTGATCGCCGAATAAAAGATGTTTATGTGTAAAACGTGTGTGACCAATGTTGAGTCTAGATAATTAACGCAATAGCAATTCTTGGAGTATTACATTTGTAGCGATTGTTGATAGCTATGCCCGAACTTGTGGTTTTGTGGTTCGTAGCCAGATAACATGATCACAAGACTAAAAGTAATCACTCAACCTTGTGGATGTTATCTTTCTTATAAAGCTTCCCCTACACATTTGTTGGATGAAAAAATGGGTGGCGATGGTTGAGAGAAGGTGTACATTCAATCAAAATGTGGCGAACCTTTAAATTAGTGTGGCTTATGGAGCACATTGGTGCCTCTTCGAATGAATACACCAGGCAATTTTGTGGCCATTCGGAAGTTCAATTTTGTTGAACCCAATCAACTCAAATGGATTCCTATGAATTGATAGAAGTAGCTGCCATGAAGGAGTGACGTTATTTCTTAAAACAGCTGTGCCGATATCTTTTTTTAAAAAAACGATAAGTTTAACTTAATTAATTGCTAACTAAATTTGAAAATTTATTAGCAATTTTCGAAAATTACAAATTAATCGAAAAACTAAGCTATAATGTAGACTCAACCGAATAACAGGTAGTGTAGAAGCACTGTGGGAGGAAAAGGGCGAAAAAGTTTTGCTTCTTAGAACTTTGGTTGCTGTTTTATTGGCACAAGAGCCAAAGCAGACCATACTGCACCAGGTGTATGTTTGATTTAAAAAATTTATAATTCAAGGTAACATAGCTTTTGCAAGAAAAAAAATATGCATTAAAAGTCGACGTTAAAACTAAAACAAAACGGTGGAAAATTGAAAAAATTAAAAAAAAATTCTTTAGAGTTTAAATAGAATGATAAAAATCCGCTGCCCTTATAAATTTAAAAAGATTTTTGTGAGGATTTTTTCCCAACTTCGTTAGCATGTTCAATGACGAAGAATTAAAAAAATTAAACGATGATTTTAATTATCATCGTTTAAATTTTTTCGGATTTCATCGGACATTCAATAAAAATATGAGGAATCGTTAAAATCACTTGGCATTTTGAACAGAGAGGAGCTCGATTACCAAATCTATATAAATGGAAATAAATGTTCGTCTGTATGTCTCTTATGCGCTGCCGTACCGCTCATCCGATCACGATAAAATTTGGACTTTTTATTACTTGCACTTTAAATGCGCTAACTGAACCTAAAAGATCCATGTTTTTCAGATAACCAATTGTATGCTGGATGTTTTAAGTGTCGGATAGTCAAGAAATTTGTTTCTGCTGAAGATGGAAAAACAAAAAATATATTGCCTCCCCTAAAGCTCTTGAATAATAAAGTTAAAACAATAGAATTAATATTATTTACGCTTCTTCTTTATATATCACTCCATTTCAATGAATGTATTCATTTCCGACACGAAAATAAATGCTATTCTTTCTATCCTTCCTAATTAAAGAAGAAACTTATTTCAAATTTCAAACGATATTTCCAAAATTATTTCTTTTGCGGCAGCAACGCCCCGGGCAACAGCTAGTAGGAGGTATTTGTGAGTCATACGAGTATGATCAATGCGGAGTCTAGTCAATTTCACATCGAGATCCCGCATTGGGTGAGGCCAGGATGTAATTGTTAGTTTTATGCTACGCAATTTATTATTTACCTGTTGATTCCATGATTGTTGCCATAACGAATGAATACGGCTTGAATAAAAGTTCTTCACGTCGGAGTTGGGTATTTCATGCTGGATAAACAAAATTGCTGTTTTAGCAACGTTATATTAGCAACAGCTCATTTCCACTTATTCCGACATGACTTGGAACAAGAACCTGCCTTCTCTATGAAAGGGCCCGGGTGCAAGAAAACATTTAGGGCTCTAAATTTTAAACAATTTTTTTAATAAAAAAAAACGAACATTTGCATTTGTATTTAATGAGGCGTGATTTTGTTTTTGCTATTAATTATTCCAGGAAAAAGACAATTTTTCTAATTTTTTTTTCGATAGTACAGCAACAACGTTTAAGCATTATAACAATGTGCTTGACCGAAAATAATCCTTTATTTAATTTTAATTTGCTGACGTAAGCGTTTCAGTACGTGCTGATGTAAACTTCAGCATGTATTATATTTAGTAATTGTCGATGTAAAGGATTATAAAAATATTACATCAGATATAGTCAAAAGTAGGTAATTTCTGGTTTGCAAGTCCATTTGGACCCAGCCTCGGCATCGACTTCTGGATGCCGGGCACGCCGCTCTTTCTGAACATGTCCGACGGGGATTTCCTTATTCGTAAATGAACATTTCCCGTCTTATTATAGATGTCACTGCAATCTTAGCCTCATAAAGGTGTCAGTCGATGCTCAGCCAGCAACATGGAAAACAAGCTTGTAGACTTTTAGTATCTGTAATATTATTATTGATCAGAGCACTGTTTCGATTTTTAATCACGGTTGGGGCCCCCCTCAATCGTGGGGCTCGGCTGCATAGATGGCCGGCCCTGCTTGGAACCCAACAGAATAATAATTCATAGTCTCTGTTCTTAGAACCTTGGTAAGAAGTGAATAATGTCATGTAATTGTGTTTTTAATTCTAAGTCACACAGTTTAATTTAATGCCACGTGAACGTTATTCCTCATCCCTCTTCACACTAAACCGGTTGCATTTAATATCGAAAATTGTGCAATGAAAAATCATTACAAATTTTTTGTTACAAGAATTCCTAAGGTGCTCAAAACTCCTCCACTCTCTTAAATTTCCTTAACATGAATTCTGAACTTTAGATCCCATCATTAAGTAAAAATAATTTACAGATTTATGTCAAAGTATTAAATTGAATGAAATTTTCTTATTTAAGTTTGATTTGAATCTGTTTGTTTGTTATCTTTTAATTAAGTAGAGTTAATTTATTTAAAATCCATCCTTGTTGCAAAATTAATGGCTGCATTTTGTTAATGAGTCTGTAATGTCATTTTGTTAATGAGGCATATACAAATATGCCTTGCATTTCGTGCCATTTTACTTGCATAAAACATGCAGTTGTTGCAAAAGCAGTGGCATCCTATTTGAAGAAGTAATGAATAAGGAAGAGCCTGTCATTTTTAATAAACAGATGTCTTCATTTATAAATATTTTTATGTTTGCTTTCAGAATAGGCGCAAATTTGCATTTCGAATCATTCTTGTGTGTGGAAACGTTTATTGGTGATAATATGCAACTTTCTTAAACGGAAAGAAAAATCTTCCAGTCGAGGGAGGTGTTGACAATATTTTAATCTTTGGGATTATGGATTGCATATCCAATTATAATCCACCGTTTATGAGATGCACGTTAAATAAAGTCCTTATCATACGGAGAAATATCGCACTTTTCGTCAGTAACTTGTCATTTCTAAACCTCAAGGACCGGTCAAGCTAGTTTTTCGTCACCGTCAACTTTTTTTGACCTGCTAGAAAATGCCGACGATAGTGACTGAAAGATTGTCTGCAAACGACATTGAACCCATCATGTGAAACTTTAAAGTAATGTCACTTTCGTTGTTGTTTGCTGACGAAAAGTGCGGACGATATTTTGCCGTGTGATAAGACCTTAAGATGCACGTTAAATAAGTTATCGAAGGTCAACGTTGACATGACTTGAAAATTTGGAGAGAGGGAAGCCTTCTCATATGTCGCCCTCATCATCTGGTCTTGAATTAAAATGATACCTGCCTTAATATAGCCTTCATGCACTTTTGTATAATAGGATGTAAATCTAATTGACTAATTTAGAAGAATTATTTTTAAAGTTTATTCGTTTTCCAAAGTAATCGTTTGAAAGATGGTCGAAACATCAAGGAAATTCGAAAGATAGAAGTACAGAAAATTAGTTGCCGCGTGGAATTTTTTTTTTTCTATTATACTTCTTACTTTATGTTGTAAATTTTATGCTAGAGATTTGTTGTGTTTTAAGATGCAAGAGATTTATTTGTACTTTAAGATGCAAGATATTTGTCGTAATTTAAGTTAGAGATTTGTTGCAATTTAAGTCGGAGATTTTTTTTTTCTTTTCATAAAATTAGTCTTTAATCATTTTTGAATGATTAACAATGATTTAATGTTCTAAAGAGTAAGGCAGCTGGTGAACTTCGATCCCTTATGATACCAATGGAATTTACCATGATAAAACAAAGTAAAAACGACAGTCGTTACAGAAAAGGCGGAAACTGTTGTGATAGTGAATATTTGTTTAGATTACGCGAATGTGAGAATATTTTAAAACGAATCGCGTGCAATATTTTCTCTTATCGGTTTGTTTCGCTGATAATCCTTCCTTTTCTGCGTATTGCAAGATATTACGTTAAGAATCTGATGATGCATAGTCATTTTGACTGAAATTGGAAAACTCTACATGGAAGATTTCATAATTTTGTCATGTTATTGTTTGAATGTGAAGATTTTTTTATATGTAAATAAGCCTGAACGAATGAGTTTTTCTCATTGCGTTGTAAATCTAAAATAATTATGATCATGGAGCTAAGAACTTTGACACAAAACTGTAAAAAGACTGAACTGCCCTCTACTTTTCGAGCTTGAATTATTTAGAGAGAGCGAGAGAAAAAAGATTTTTTTTCCATTACGAATTTTTCATAAGATATATTTCTTGAATGCTATCTTTTTTTTTTAATGTATTGAAAATATATAAATTAGAAGTGGGACGAAGCTTGAATAAATTTAGTGAAACCTAATTTTTGAAGGAAAATGTCTAGAAATGAGAATGGTGTTTTTTTCCTAATGCATAATGATAAACAATTCTTTAGTTCCAATAAATATAAAACCTCCTTTTAAGCAGAAATTCAAAATGGTATTAGGAGTTTGAATACAATTTACAAAAATGGAGAAAAATATTACTACAACGATTGGCTGAAAATATTAGCAACTTTATAGCAATAAAAACAAAATAATTTTTTAAAAAAGAATATCGTGTTACGTTTTTCTTGAAAATATTGGTGATTAATGCTGATAAATGTAACAACGCTTAATGCTAATTAACACAATATTAAAAGAAACGTAACGCTGATAAATTGTGTTAAAGTTTAGTTTAGTTATATTAACGTCCTGTTTTGAAGCAACACTAGGGATATTTTGGGACGGACCTCGTCCTTTTGAATCACAGTCAGATGACGAGGACGACACCTTAAACTGGACCCCCCTCTCCACACCACACCAGCTGGAAACTGTGCTAAAGGAAAACGCTTTAATCTTTTGTATTTCTTCGTGCACAAAGAGAAAATATTTTAAGCGTCAAAAAAGTTCGAACCTTAGATATTCGACGATATTCGCATGGTTGTTCTTCCGTGTTCTATCTGTGAGTAGTGTAAATGCGTACCCCTGTAAAAAAGGAGTTGTGCAAGCGAATGTAAAGCATGAAGTACCTAAATCGTCTTCTTGACTCTAGTTGGCGCTACTGAAAAAACAAGGGACGCTCACTTAGGTTTAAATCGCTGACAACTATCGGTCGGCGGGCTTGTAAAGTACCATGGGTAACAAAAACAGCAACAACGTTTCAATCGATCTACAAAAAAAGAGAGAAGGTTCAAAATATTTATTTGCGCTATAGATTCAGTAAAAATGTTGATTTTACTTCAAAGCTTTATATTTCATAACTGTTATTGGCATTGGCTATCTCACTCATGGTCCACAATGTGGAATGACTCATTTATTGCGGAATGTGCAAGACAATTTTAGAGAGACCATTCTAGCTGATTCAAATGATGGCTGCCGTTTTGTATGTGAGGTAGATTGGTGAAATTTGATGTATTATTTATACATCAAATGACAAATTTTAAACTCAACGTATTTAGAGAAGGAAGTAGATGGAATACTGTTCTTACAAAACTAGCTGGTACCCGTCGCGTTGCTATCGCCGAAAAAATAATTTTAAGTGCAATCAGTCAATCATTTGGCAATGTTTTATCGAAATAGGATGAACGGTACGACAGCATATAAAATACGAACAAATATTCTTTTTTATGTATTAGATTTGTGTATTCGTTTGAAATTGTAAAGCTTGATGTTCTTTCAGAATGGTGATGAAAGAAACTATTCATAGACTATCGTGACTCGTTTCATATTTGTTCGGATTTCTCAAGGTTTTTTTTTTTTTGAGACTAAGATTAAAATATTTTCTTCCAAATTTGATTCAATATAGAAAATATATTTATACCATAAAATCGTTAATATAGTTGAAACGATAATTTTTGAGTGTTCTTTCTGAATGGTCATGAATGAAACTTTATTTTACATCTTGATTAGTTTTATAATTGTACGGAATTCTCAACTTTCATTTTAGAAAATGTGAAAAAATATTTTCGTTCAAAATTCATTAAACATAAGACAGTATACTCGTATTTATTCCATAAAATCGTTAATAGTTGAAAAAATAATTTTTTGGAAATAAAGATGTTTCAAAATTATTTGTATTATAATATTTTTGGAAGTGACTGCGAAAAACGACAATATTTAATTAAAATTCAAAAACCCCAGGGTTGGTCTCCCCTAAATTTTCTCTCATAATCTGTAATGAAGTTGTTACTTCTGAGAATGACTTGCATGATATTTGTGTGAAATAGACAGACAATATTAAATTTTCACTTGGATTGAGCATTTCTGCTGAATCTATTGCATCTTCTCGGTGAGTTATTTGGAGATGAATCCATGGTAAATAGATGCGGTTGAGATTCGATTTTTTTTTAATAATTTTGTGATTGCACTATCCTTCTAACCATCCCGTAGGTGTAATATAATAACAATAAGCTAACCAAGTTTCATCGGAATCGGAGGGACGGTTTAGGAAGGCATAAGAGACATTCAGACAAATATTCATTTTTATTTATAGAGATGTAAAGAACTGGACAGATAAAATGTGATAACCAGGCTTAGCATATATGAAATAAATTTTTATCAAATTTTGAATCCAATCTGTAAGGAGTTGACCTTTTATCTGTCTGCATTTTGTCAGTCATGTAAACGCGAAACCTCAAAAGTGGACTGACTTAAGAAAATGAAAATTGCTATGTGATCTTAAGGTTACAGTTGTAGTTCTCTGTCTGATTTCGACATCAATCGATTGGAAAAAAGAGAAAACACATATTCGCTTTCCTAGAAGCTATGTCAGCGATCGATTCTATTCTTTTTTTTTTTTTTTCCTTTAAAGGAAGCCAAACATTTACCTTACATTTCAAATTCTGTATAATTCGTTATAACAGCTGCAAAGTTATATATGAGCATGAAACAACCTATGTGATTGAATATGGTTTATAATTTGAGTTAAAAGTTAAGCAGTCTTTATTAAATGACATAATGAGAGATTATGCGATTCATAGTTTTTCTGCCTTTTTGCCATTACACAACTGTTGTTCCAACAAAAACCTTTTCATAAAAAATGTTGTTGTATTTCTTAATTTTTTTAAAATTTTGTAGCATTACTCCGAAAAAAGTAATGCTATGAATCACCAGATTTTTTTCCGAAAAAATATATACGGTTTTCAACTCAATGTTTATTTTTGAAATATTTTCTCATCTCTAAATTTTAATTTTGTAACGAATTCACTTCTCTAATGTTTACTTTTTTTTAATCCTCTTAAAACAAAAGTTCAGATATACAAAAGCAAATTTAAAGAAAAAGTGAGACACAATTAATAAACATTGAAGAATATAATATACCGGAACGTTTTTGAATGCTAATTTTCATTATGAAGTTATATAATTTCTTAATGTAATATTTTGAAATATTTAAGTCCGAGACCTGTTTCTTTTCTCTAGCATTATACATACAGAGTGCCTAGTGTACATAAGTCAGTTAATTGAAAGATGGGTGGATGATGACAGGGTTGAAGTGAAGCATAATGTGCCCCCCCCCCCGAGTTTCTCGCCAATATGGCAACCTAACGGAACGTTCTTCTAGCAAGCCTAATTCTGTTTTGTTTACTCTTTTTACAATAGTTGAATTGTACTTGAGCTCCAACTATTTTTTAGTAAATGTTGTTAAAAATAATAAATATCGATTAAGGATTTTAATTTTGTTCTTTATTATAGTTGACAGTTTTTTTTACAATTAATAATAAATACAATTCTATTTTTAATGTAAATACGAATAGGAAATATTTATTTTCAATTGTTCGTATGCGCGTTTGAAAAATCGTTTGAAATCGCAACTAACGAAATCGTCTGCGTTCTCACATTAAAAGACAGCTGCAATGGAGTTCGCAGTTCTCTTAATTCTTTTGTTGCTGTAACGTTCATTCCATTAATAATTAGTTATGAAGGCAATTGTACAAGAATGGGTAAATGTATTTTGAATCTGCCGAATGGATGAAGGACGAGTGGAATGTATATATATATATTAATTTAAGAGTTGATGTACTTAGGAAAGGATGTTTGTATGTACTGTTTCTGTTATGCACACAGTCCTTATGTCCAGTCTGCTAGCGAAGCTACTAAATTCCCGCTCCTGTCGGTAGCGAAGCCGTAAGAAGTTTTATTAAGTCAAAAAATTCTGCTTGGTGCCTTCTTCAGATGCCGGTAGGCATCGCGTGCTCTAAATTTTGCTCTTTCCAAAACAGCCAGTTTGAAAAACGTCTCTAAAATTGTTAAGATAAGCAGCGATAGTGAACCCAAAAGTTAAAAAAATAAAAATCTCAGTTACAGATTAATGGTTACAAATAATTATACACAAATTAAAATCGAAATTCTGATACTTATCAGTTAAGATAATAATTTTAATACATAAAGTAGTAATCAGAACTGTTTCATAGAAGTGTTTGTTTATTCTGTCCGCCATCTTTATTGACTGACTTGGCATCCTTGGCGCAGGAAGGGACACACAGTTTTTCACTTATACCAATGACAGAGTCCGAAAATGAAGGATATCAGATAAAAGCTGAAAAAAAGATATCTATCTGGAAAAATCAGAGCCATTCGTAAAAATATCTAAAAATTGGGAAAATTGCCCATGGGAGCATTTTGACTTCAACATGCTCGCCAACGGCGATTTTGCGCAATCATTTTTCTGACTTCGGAGTCTAATGTCGCCAAAACGATCATAGCAACAGCGAACCTCTCCATTTAGCCTTTTTTTTTAAAAAAAAAACTTGCACTGCGGTTTCAAAGTACCTTGTCTCTTGGCTGCCTGCGTTATACTTTTGAAAGTGCATTTGAGAATAAATGCCCGAGATCCACTTAACCATCGCTAATATTTAACTTATATTTATGCGTGATAGTATTTAAAATATAACGATGTCATCATTCATGATATGATTCAAATAAAAATTAATTTTGAAATATTTATTCGCCTGATTTTCTTGAAAGAAACACATTTTCATGTTTCTTTTATGAAAATATGGCGAATTTTCTGAATTTTACTATAATAAAAAGAGTGATATTTTGATGAATGATGATGACAATCGTAAATGAACTTTTGGAAAAGTCGGCTAGGGCATAGGTTCCCAACGTTAACGCCCCCTTGTGGGTGTTTGAGGCTCTCAGGGGGGTGGAAAAAGACCCAAAGGAAATGAGGGGGCGTTGATATGGTACGGAGAAGATTAACCAAATATAGTCTAAAGAAGACTTAAAAATCACGCTTATAATTCATTTCTATCACGTGTGCGAAAATTCGCGTAGTTCGATATGAGACTTCACTGTTGAGAGAAAGAGATACCGACTCTGTGACTGCATGCTGCAAATCTAGAATTCGATGTCTTTAAATCTTAATAAAAATACTTTGTAATATAATTAAGTATGCGTTTTGATTGATCTCTGAGAATATTGATTTATTTATTTCGAAAGCAATAGTTTATTATGGATTACTTCTTGTCATCAAAACCCCTGCCTAATTCGATATCAGATAAACTAAAACTTTTATTCCTCTTTTTAAAATAAAGAAGAAATTCAGCAGCGTTTCAATTCCAGCAATATTCTATCAGTCATTTTTTTTTTTATATATTTAATTCTTATTTTCACCATGCATTATGTACGCACTTATCTATCTGGAGTGTATTGGAATATTCACTAGAAAAGGGGGCAGAAGTTCAAAAAAGGTTGGAAACTCAGGGCTAGGTTTACTAATTATGATTTGGACCTGCATTTGCAACTTTGCGACGATTATATATCATTGTTGATAGAAATACTTTCCCATGGCAACAGTAATGTAGAGAGAGAGTTTTCGATCAATAAAGATTGCCCATGGCAGAATAGGAAAGCACAAATACTCTTTGCTAGGAGAAATGTTTATGATAGCATTCGGGCAAATAGTAGTATAAATAATTCTGAAGTGTTAAGGTATCCAACTACGTTCGAAGGAATTTTTTTTTAAATTTTGATTTTATAAACTGTTTAAAACTGTGGTTTTTAGATGTATTGTCAATTATAATACAAAGTACTATACATACAACAAATTTATTTGGAAATATAATTCTTTTTGAGAAATAGGAAAATGTGCAATAAATTTTAATGAAATTTAACTGAAACGAATTGCACTCTACAAAGAAATGTAATACAGCTATCCTATTTTTCTTTGTACACAAATTATAGAATATAATAATGAATGAAATGATCCTAAATCTAAGAGCCATATTGAGATGCAAAGAAGTTATAGGTAAAATTATACGCATATATGCATTTTTTCCATAAATTTACAACACTTTTTCTAAAAACACCTCTAAATGAAAAAGTATTTCACCTACACTAAAACTTTTGGTTCATTTCATTGCCCATATTGTTGAAAACACACGCTGTAATTTTTACGTAAATACCTCTATCAGTTTCTGAAATATCATGTTAACAGTGAAGAGTTTTAAAAATATATCATATTTTGAGAAATAGGAAAATTTGTAATAAATTTTAATGAAATTTAACCCAAACGGTTTACACTCTACACAAAATTGTGATGCAGCGATCCTATTTTTCTTTGTACACAAGTTATGGAATAGAATGATGAATGAAATGAACCAAAATCTAAGAAAATTAATTCTTCTGTAAACACTTATAAATGTAAAAGTATTTCGCCAATAATAAAACTTTTAGTTTATTTTCATTGCCCATCTAATTAGCAGCAGTAAGCCAGGAAGTGTTGCAAGCTTAACAAGAAAACAACAGCAGCAGCAACAAAAAATATAGTTTCTGTAGCCACCCTGATAACTAATTTCTAAGCATTCAGAATCTAAAATGCTTACAAATGGAGGAAAAAAAAGTTTTTCATGAAGCAGTTTTGCTATGCTATTTGAAATAATAAAAGCACTGCTAAAAAAATAAGACATCTGAAATTTTTGGCATTTTGGTTGCATTTTAATAAAATACTCTTGGCGAAAATATCTTTCTCAAGGCCATCGTCTTCTTTCAATTGTTTATTTTCAATTTTTGGAAACTGCAAGGTGTTTTCATAAAACACGTTGACCAAATCTGATATCCAGGTTATTTTAAATGAACTACACTTTAAAACTGACATGCTTGATCAACAGTGTGAAACCTTTATATAACTTCAAGAGTTAGGCGTTTGCCTAGTGATCTTCTTTATTTTTCGAACTTTCTCTGCCGTAATTTTCTAAGTGAAAGTAAAAACAAAGGAAAGTGATTAATAAATTAATTTCTCCGTGGGATAAACCAATATCAAAATATTATAAATCGCAATTAAATAACTGCTGTATTTTTACTGTATTCTCACCGGAATTGGGTAAATCAAAGATCTGTGTAAAATATGTGTGAATTTGCATCTACGTGTTAAGTATGTGTGATCCATTAAGTTCTAATTTAATGTGTGATGAAATTTTAATTTCATTGATTTACTTAATTTTGATGCCCATATTACAGAAGAGATGTTTTTTTATATTATATACTTTTTATGTATTGTAGAATTAATTATTAATGAATTATTGCAGAATTTTAGAATTAATTATAATTTTTCATCCATGCATTTTTGATTGAGTGAAATTTTTTTTCGTACATTTGTGTTCAAGAAGTAAATACTAAAATATATCTACAATCTTTATGTAGGTTGATTTTTAAAAAATCATAAAAATATGTCTCTTAGTTACTATTTTTTAAGCTTAAATAAAATTAATTATAATTAACAAATTGATTTGCCGAATTTTTTTTTCCTAATTATTTAGAGGAATAGTTCTTAGGAATATATTTTTATCGGTAAAACTGTATCATATTGTACATTTTATTACCGTGGTGTATTATTCCCTTGATCAGGTTAGAAGTACAATATTTCTTATTAGGAGAAAATTAGAAATGCTTTATCCAGGATAATTTTCATGTCCTAGAAGAGAAAAAATTGCTCTCTTAAATTTCAGAGTGGATTTAGATAACACTAATCCTGGAAACAGCTGTCCCGGAAGCGTTCATTACAAAAAGCATTTAGTATTTATTTTTTTCGACATGGAGAAAGTATACGTTCGTGTTTCTCGGCATGGCATTTTAAAAGATTTGATTGATATGGGTTTTCGTGGAAAATTGCCAATTTTTATTCAAAAATTTCTTTGGGAAAGAACTTTTAACACTCTTATTAATGATGTCTTATTTGACGATTTTATTCAAAATGAAGCGGTACCGCAAGGCAGTATTTTAGGTGCTATTTTATTTATTATTAAAATTAATGGTATCATAGAAAAACTTCCATATGTTGTTCATGGGTCATTATTTGTCGACGATTTTCAAATCCATTGCTCAAGTTATCTCATGCTCTTTATTGAACGAAAATTGCAAGCTGCTGTCAAATATATAACGGAATGGTCTGATAAAAATGGTTTCATTCCTTCTACACAAAAACAAAAAACAAATGGCACACATTTTAGTCGAATTCGGGATTTGCACCCCGACCTAGAAATTCAGTTAAAAAGCACAACCATTCCCGTCGTATCGGGCCACATACATGATTCTAAGCTAACATCCCGTTCTCATATTTCCCATCTAAAGAAAAAATGTGTTAATTTAAATATTCTTAAAGTTTCGTCAAATACAACATCAGGGGCTTATAGAACTTTTCCTGCTTAGAGTTTATGCGTAATAACTAAAGAACCAGGCTTGCATTTACGAAGCCAGATATTTTCTCTCAAATACTTTTTAAAAATAAATCAGAATCCATCACATCTTTTATGACAGAATCGTGAGCCCGATCTATAGACAATTATATGAGGAAAAGATAATATTTATTTCATTATTATTTCTTTAGAATCCGCCCTGTTTTTGATAGTTTTAACCTAAAGAAAATCCACATTTCAACCAAAGAAGACGAGAGTCCGCCCTTGGACATACAAAAACATTCTTATTACCAATGATTATAATAAGCTGTCAAAATCTGATGTTTACATACAAATTTTTTGTGATCATAGGCAATCATTTGAAAAATACGGCTCTGCATTTACATATGGTTCCAAAATCTGGGACCATGTTGGATCAGCTGTAATAATTGACCACATTGTTTTTTCTAGGAAGCTAAACAAACATTGTTCTGTTTTTACCTCGGAAATTTTTGACATTTACACTGCTTTAAGAGCGATTAGACTATTATCAAAGGAAGACTGAATCATATATACCGATTCAAAAAGTTCAATAGAAGCAATTTTAAACCCATCCGTCCAAAGCCATCGTTTGGTGCACTGTACAATAAAATTATATTTTAAATTGCTGGATCGTAGTTTTAATTTTCTATTTTGTTGGATTCCTGGATATGCTGGTATTCTTGGGAACGATCAAACTGTTCAAAAAACAGTTTCTGCGAAAACAGCTAGTTGAAATGAAGTAATTTTTGTTCCGTTTCAAGACTTAGATAAAATTGTAAAGCAATGTTCGCTCCGTATATGGCAGCATATTTGGGACTCGCAACTAGATAATAAGTTGCATTCCATCCAGCCATCTCTTTCTGGTTTTGAGAATCATTCTCTCAGCCGTAGAGAGAGTGTTGCGTTTACAAAGCTTCGCATAGGTCATACTTATTTCATTCTCAAACATTTACTTCTTACAGATACAGCTTCAATTTGTGCAAAATGTAATACCGCAATTTTTGTTCTGCATATCATATTTAAATGCCTTAAATATCGCTTTGTAAGAATAAAACATTTCGACAGACATTATCCAAATGTGAAAGACATAATTGGTGAACCTTATCATGTTAATGTTTTTTCCATTTTTATTTGACATCAATTTCTTGCATAATATATAATTTATATTTTCCCTTTGTTATTTTAACTTTATATCCCCTTGCTGTATAACAATTTTTTTATTTTTTAACCCTTTATTTACCGATTTATTTTGCCATCAATTTTTCAACTTTATTTTTGCACCAGTAGTTAAAGTTTCCTTGCGTAATAATCCCAGAGAATCCAAGAAAAAAATATTTGAAATATCTTAATTTAATTAATAATTACATATTTTAATTTCAACTTTTAAATTACATTAATTGCTATCTGCGTTAGATTCTGCGTGCTCTTAGGAATATTACCAGAAAAAATAGCCATAATACGAAGATATAAGCCAGATTTAAATGGTACTTTTATGTACCGTCAGTAAATAAAGGGTTAAGTTAATACGAGTTTGGCACAGCTTGGCCAGTATTGGCCTTTGTGCCATAAAAAACCGACCAATGTGGGTAAACCTGTCACCATATATGATGTGATTAAGTTGCTTTCTAAATCTTATTCGAAATAATGGAAGGGTTCAATTAGTTGGTTCCAGTAAGTTAACAGGTGATATATGCACCTTTTTTTTCTCCTTCTCACAAGCAGTAGCGTCTTTAGATGTGGGTTTGACAATTTTTGTTGGCTGTCGGGTCGATAAAGCTCTCTCGGTATTATCTAACTGAATCTTGTAAAGTTTTTCTTTCACTTGGTTCTCTACGGCACGAGATCTTTCTTTATCTTTCATGATTTCTTGTTGTCCGAGATCAGTTTTTTGGCATGCTGATGTTGAATTTTCCTTTTATTCAAAAGAAAAATAATGAAATATATTATCTTTGAAAAGAACGAAAGAGCTACCGAAAAATTCATTGCAAAACAAAATACAAGCCTCCAGAATCTCTGTCAAATGTGTAGTCGCCAAGTCTTAAGAAAGAGTGTTACAATATTCACATTTGAAAGAAGTACGGTGGGAAAATAAACCTTCAGCACTCAGTGGTTCCAGCAAATAGACTCGTTCCTCGCAAAAATTTATCCTTATTGATAAGTACATAGTTCCTGATTATCTGAGAGTCCCTGTTTCATCTGCAACTGACAGACTGATGATTCAACCGGTTCCCGTATGACTCTTGCAGGTTCGCACACAGAGGTCTAATCCAAAGACTTATCAGTCTAAATATATCACTGATATCTCCTGAAAACATGAAATCTTTCTCTAAAGCCTGACGGAGAATAGGAATAGATAAAGAAAGAAGTTAAATAGAAGATTAATACAGATAGACAAATAATGCTCCTCAAATAAAAGGGAGGGGTTGCATAGAAAGGGACTCAAAATAGATGTACCGCTTTGATACGAAAAGTTAAAGAAAAGAGAGTAGTAATAATTTTTTTCTTCAAATTATAAAATTCATTAAAGATTTTCTTCCTATCATCAAATAGTAACATAATGAATGTATTTTAAAAGAAATGAGCCTTGTAAAAACTGCGAACTCATGTAAAAGATTAGTTTTTATTTATAAAACTCTTAAGAAAACTAATTTTTTTTTATGTGTTTAGATTCCTTTTTTATTCTTGTTTTAATAACCAATGCCAGTCAAAGGTAATTAATTGATTTTTAAAAAAATATAAAATATTTGATAATTGCAGCCTTTTAAAATCCAAACTAATAATGAATGTGTATGTTGGATTCTACAGGTCAAAAGTCTGACCTACAACTACCAAATTTGATACATGTATTTCTTAGAGATCAGGAATATGATTTAAAAAATAGTTAGTTAAAAATTAATCTGAGTTTTGGCTTTTCTTGCGTTAAGTTCCAAAAATATTATTGCATAAGAATGAACTTTGCACCCTTTTAAAATATAAAATTGTTTTTTAAATATACAAATTTAATAGTTCTGGAAATTTTGCTATATATGACAAATTAGTTTTTTTCAAGCCTTATTTTCAGCTGTAGATTGCTTTCTTTTCTGAAGTTCAAATCGTTTTCAAATTTATCAAAGGCACAGCACAATCTTACTACGACTATACTATTCGGTATTCTCTCTCTCTCTCTCTCTTTATATATATATATATATGTATATATATAATCTTTAGTCTGAAACTCGCAAATGTAACAGAGCTAAACATAATTTTAAAAAGTTGGTAGTTTAGTTTGGAATGAGATAATAACAAAAGATTTGCATATCTAATACATAAAACAATTAGGCAAATGATAGTTAAAATAATATTTTTTATTGCTTTGTCTAAAGTGTTTAATTAAAAATAGATGAAATGAGTATCATTTGCCTTCAAATATAGGAAACTTATCTTTCGACGCTTAGATTATAATTGAGTTATTATTTTATTTTCAGTTTTAAAGGAATATTTAAAAAGAAAGTTCATTTGAAAGCGTTATGCCGAGAGAACAATGCTACCTGACATTCTTTAACTTGGTTACGTCAACTAAAAATGATTTACTGCAGAATGATATTGTGTGCATAATACTACAATTCCTACAAAAATTTTCAAACAGTCTCTTCTGACTTTTATCAAAAATTCACTTTTAATCGACTTTGTGATTTCATTGATTTTAGCTGACGCCGAAAAAATAATATCAAGTGCAATTAATCATTTGGCAATGTTTTATCGAAGTAGGATGAACAGTACAACAGTATGTAAAATACGAACAAACAAACAAATATTCATTTTCAGATATTAGATTTGGGTATTCTTTTAGAATTGTAAAGCTTGGTGTACATTCAGAACGGTAGTGACAGAAACTATTCATTGAATATCGTGTTTCGTTTAATATTCGTTCAGATTTCTCAAATTTAATTTCAGAGAGTAAGATTAAAATATTTTCTTTCAAATTTGATTTAACACAGAAAATATTTTATACCATAAAATCTTTAATATGATTTAAAAGATAAATTTTTGAAAGTGAAGATGGTAATATTTTTGGAAGTTATTGCGAAAAACGCTATCATTTAATTAGAATTTAAAACTCCCAAGGTTGATCTCCCCAAAATTTTCTCGCATAATATGTTATAAAGTTACCTCTGAGAATGACTTGCATGACCTTTATGTTCAATAGCTACACAATATTAACGTTTCACTTGGATTTAGCATTTCTACAGAATCTATTGTCCCCACGGCGAGTTATTTGGAGATGAATCCTTGGTCAATAGATGCGGTTGCGATTCGAATTTTTCTTTCATATTTTAGATAATTATAACTAAGACCTATAACCATCCTGTATGTGTAACCAATAAGCTGGCACAATTTCATCACAGGATGAAAAATTTAGGAAGGCGTAAGAGACATACAGACAAACATTCATTTTAATTTATATAGAATTCATTTTGGCGTAAGTGCATTTTTTTAGTAAATTTTCTTATCAAAATTCCGTTAGAAGGCAGAGGAAACGCAGCAGTTCGGGCTTTTGAAATGAACGGTCTGCCGGAGAGAACTATCTCATTTGTATTTATAATCTTATTTCCTTTTTCGTCCTCTACTACATCCTGTGCTCAGACGGCGAGCTCATTGTTCTTCCTTCATCCACTCTGAGGGCTTTCTTTAAATTAGTGGAATCCTTTCCTCCCGTCGGGATTAAACAGGCGACCAATGGATGGGCAGCGAATCGGTTTCCATTCCTGACCAGTGCACTGATGCAAATGGGGGAACTGTGAATGCATTTAAAATTAGTTGCTAAGAATGAATTTTCTACATTTGAAATATCTGCCATTAATTTTGTAGGGAATTTTTACCCTGGTTTTTCTAAACAACGAAACTTAGATAGTTTCAATGTTTAAAAAGATAAGTGGAAGAAAGTATGATTTTTTAAAAATTCAATACCTACTTATTCTTTTATATTATTCATATATATCTTATGTTATTTTTGATAGGGTGTCGCGTCAGTAATCTCAGAGCTTGGCGACCCAATAGAAATGACAAGTAAAATTAAATTAATAAATTAATTTTAAAACAGTATTTACAGCAAGTGTCATCTACTACAAGTTAAAAAAAAATGTATTTGAACATGAAGTGGATAAATAACTAGTATTTTATTAATGATTTAAAATGTAAACACACACAATATAATTAGTAATATAAGTAATGCAAAAAGGAATAGTATAGTGTCAAAATTACAACAAATAGAAAAAATATCCGCCCTTCAATGGTCTTTTCTACAGTTTTCTCAAAACTTTAATTTTCATAAAAATTCTCCATCGTTATCTCAAAAACTAATAGATGTATTGACATAAAAATTTCAGCGTATATTTTAAATGATATGGGCAATGAAATGAATCAAAAGTTTTATTGTTGGTAGAATACGCTTTCATTTATGGGTGCTCTAGAAAAATTGAGTTGTAAATTTATGGGAAAAATGTGCATATGCGTATATTTTTACCCATGACTTCTTTGCATCTCAACATTTTTCTGAGATTTTGGTTCATTTCATTCACCATTCTATTCTATAACTGGTGTGCAAAGAAAAATAATATTTCCGCATTAAAATTTTGCGTATAGTTTTAACCGTTTCGGTTAAATTTCATTAAAATCTACTACCAATTTTAGCATTTCTCAAAATATATTATATTTTTCAGATAATTTTTTTTTGTTTATAGTGTTCATTGTTGACAATAAAATTAAAAACCACCAACAGTTTCTAAAAAACAATTTTTTCAAAAATTTTTCTTTACACGAAGTCGGATACCTTAAAAATGTAATCATTACGAAATCGAATGAGGCATCCGAACTTAAAGCCAAAAACTGAAAGTACATCTCGTAATCTTGCAAAAGTTTGGATGACATTTATTTTTAAAGATAAAAAATATAGTTTGGAACATTAAATCCGAAGGATAGACTATTCAAAATATGCTTAAAGACCTGAAAAAGTGGTTTAGTTCTTATATATCTATAAATAGAATAAAGTGACGAAATCTTAAGTTGTTGAGAGGAGTTTCAGGCTTGAGATGAGCACATCAGAAAGATGATTCAATACGTCATTTGCCAAAGGAAATAATTTAAAAAATTTAAATTGTGGAAGAGAAAAAATAGATCTTTGATAGACTTAAAGATAAGTATTTCGAAAGGATTTTTGTTTCCAAATTTTTAATCTTTAAAAAAAAAAAAAACATTTGTTTTTAAAGGTTAAAAATATAGTTTGGAACATTAATACCGAATATAGTTTGGACCATTAATAATTCAAATTTCTTAATATTATAATATATTATTATTTATACAAATAATATTATTTTTCTTTGCACACCAATTATAGAATATAGTGATGAATGAAATGAACCAAAATTGAAGAAAAATCTTGAGAGGCAAATGCTTAGATTTAAGTCTATCAAAGATTCAATACTTCATTTGCCAATGGAAATAATTTAAAAAAATTTATACAGCGGGAGAGGAAAATTCGATATTTGATGGACTTTAGGTATCCGACTACGTTAAAAACACGGGTTATCCACCACATTGGCTAGTTTTATTATTTTTATTACGGTTATTTCTTGTAGTCCAGACTTTCCTCTTTCCAAAACAGTTTACCTTTACTAGGAAAAGGAAGGCCTATCATCCAAGAGAATTTTAAGCAAAACATATTTTTCAGCAAAATTATTTGTATTTGACTTCAATTTTCTCAGAACTTTAATTTCATAAAAATTCTCCGCCTTGAACATAATATCTCAAAAAATAATAGAAGTGTTTACATAAACATTTCAGCGTGTGTTTTAAATAATATGGGTAATAAAATGAACCAAAAGTTTTGCTGTTGGTGGAATACGTTTTCATTTATGGGTGTTTCTAGAAAAATAAAGTTGTGATTTAATGGAAAAAAATCCACATATACATATATTTGTATCCATAACTTCTTTTTATCTCAACATTTTTCTTACATGTTACTTCATTTCATTCATTATTATATTCTATAACTTGTGTACAAAGAAAAATGTTATTGCTGCGTTACCATTTTGTGTAGAGTGTTAACCGTTTTTAAGAAATTTCATTAACATTTACTACAGATTTTTCTATTTTTCAAAATATATTATATTTTGAAATATTTTTTTGTATTTATGGCATTCTGTATTATGATTGATAATACATCTAAAATTTATAGTTTTAAATATTTTTTGAAAAATCCAATTTTTTAAAATTTTTCCTTCGAACGTAGTCGGATACCTTAAAGATAAGGATTTCGAAAGTACTTTTGTTTCCAAATTTCGGAAGAAAAGAAAGAGGTGTGTGAGGGGGAGAAAAGGGGTGAAAGTAAAAGAGTTGCTTATTCAAAATCAAGAGATGGAACTGAAACAACCTTCGTCTTAAAAAATATTCAGTCCACTTCTGCAATGATAGGAATGGTTCTATTTTTAAAAAGCAATTTGGAAAACATTCAGGAAAACAAGTTATAATTGTCTGATTGCTAAAAGAAAAAAATCTTTCATTTTCATTGTTAGAGTGAACTGTACTCTTTGAAAAAATCTCATTGATACTTTCAGATATGAAATAACATTCTAAATATAAGTTTATAGTTAATATATACCCACGAAATTAATTTTCAGAGGAAGGCTAGAAACATTGAGCTTGCTTTTAACAAATTATATTTATGCTTTGTATTTTCGAAACATTTATTATGCAGAAGGCAAGTATGGTATAAGGTTTAAAAAAATTTATTTTGTTGAAAAAAGGACTGATACCTTTATATAAAAGTTAAAAAAATAATTTGTTTTATTAGTAATAATTTAATGTGGAAAATTGCACATTTTCATTTAACAGAAGTTTAATTGAGATGTAAACGTGTGTAAGTTATTTTATTACCTGAATATATTTACTGTAGTGTTCTAAAAATTGTAGTTTCCTCAATTTAAACAAAAGATATATTATAGAAAGGGATAGATTTAATATTATAGAAATGGATAAAACAATCAATGAACTTAGCCCCACTTTGCTTTACAACTAGACATATCAGTTTTATTACTGATAATCAAAATAATCCATTGATGTGTAAAATTGAATTGGAAAAAGGTTAAGCTGCTTCGTTGTTTTAAATTTTATAAATTTTTGTCATCCTGAATTAAAATTGTAATATTCTCATAAACTTATTTTTTTATCGATATAGCAAACTAATTTCATGTTTGTTTTGACCTCTATTTTTCATTCACATCGATTTAATGTATCAATATCTATTTTTATGTAAATCCGAACATGCTTATAGGCATTCATCTATTCTTTCTATTTCCGAATATAATTCTCAAATAAATGAATTTTTATTCAAAAAAACAAATTTTGGGGACTTCAATTAAAACCGTATACCTATGTAATATCCAATAAATATATTTCTCTCGGTTGCCTTGATTATTGGATGATCTAAAATGTTACTTTTTTTAATAGTTTGTATTTGATTGGAAAATTAAATTTGATTGAAAAATTAATAATTTACAATTAAATGTAGTATTTATTGAAATATTTAACATGCACGTATGATTTTACTGAATTTCATATATCTTCCAAAAGAAAAGGAAAAAAAATTAGTATTAGAAAATAATTTGGCACTAAATGAAAATCAAACTTAAATTCTTTAAAGTAACAATAAGTATGCGTTTTTTAAAATGCCATTCCACTATTTTTGCTTTACCTGAAAGTTTTCTTTCTTAATATTTTTAAAAGCTAATTGGGAAATTTTCACTTCAGTCTTACTAATGTTCGTTGAATTCATCCATTTTTCTTTATATTTTAAATTTTATTCTTATTCTTGTTTAAATTATTAGTAATGTAAAGTTACCAACACAAACTGTATTTCTTCTTATTTTTGTTAGTATTTGCATTTACTGTTTAATTTGTAACCTTTTTATCGTAACATGCCAAAATATTTCTTTTTGAAACGAGTAATAATAATAATAATAATTTTCTTGTTAACAACTTACATCTTCTTCTGAAAATGCATTTTCTTCCATTAAAAGTGTGTTTACTTTAATTAGTCATTACAAATTGTTTCTTAAAAGGTGAAGGAGGGAACTTTGAATATAATTTATATGACTTTGTATATTGTCCGTATTTAAATATTTTTTTTATGGATCTTCGAAAACAATGAAGCTATCATCATCTATATAAATGAAAATAAACGAATGCCTGTATGTTTCTTATGCACTGTCGTGCCGCTCATCCGATTGCGACAAAACTTTGACTACTTATTACTTACGGGATGGTTATAGGCAGAGTAAAATGATCTGTTATATAAAATATATTTTCGGATTTTTTACTGCATCTATTAACCATGCATTAACAACCAAACAACTCGCCAATGAAACAAAAAATATTCAGTAATAAGGCTAAATTCAGCTAGAAGTTAAAATTTTGTTGCTATTGTGTGTAAATACTATGTAAGTCGTTCTTTGAGGTAGCAACCTTATTAGAGATGATGCGAGTGCACTTCTCATTTATATATCATTCAATTTCATTTAAAATATTCACTGTCGGCAGGAAAGTGAATATTATCCTTTCTATCATTCTTAATGAAACACAGACAATTATTTTACATTTCAAACCATCTTTCCAAAATTATTTCTTCTGCGGCAGCAACGCGCCGGGTACCAGCTGGTTAATTACATTTGCATTTTGCAAAATCTCTATACGAATGGAAAACTAATTCAAGAATAGGAATCAATATTGCTTTAAATAGGAATATAAAAAGGCTTTTTTCATTTATTTCCAGTGCTAATCTTTAACCCTTCTAAATTTTTTGAATCCTAATGCAAGCCCATCATTGCAATGAAGGTATCCCTTCAAAGCCAGCCGAACTGCAGGCCGCTTCCGCCTCCCGAATCCTGGCCATCCGCAATCCCCTTTTTCTAAGGAGCGCACTTCACCTTTGATATTTGCGGGTCCGCGCCTGCGCCCAGGGGTGGGACTTTTCCAGGAACTCGGTGTCCTTTCGGGCCGCATCCTCGCACTGGGTGGGAAAGTTGAAATGGACCACCCCGGAGATATTTTTAAATGCCATCCCTGCCGAATGTGTGGCGGCTCTTTTTATTATTTATTTTTGCATGAATTCGGACAGGAGTACTTTTTATATTTAGGTTTTTAGTCAATGCTCCTTCGTTTTGTTTTTCTTTTCCTTTTTTTTTCTTTTTGGATATGTATGCTTTTTCAAGGCAAACGTTTTGTCGACATACACGACAATTAAGAGCGATCAATATGTTTTTATTGCTGTTCGTTGGAGTTTTTTTTATAAAATAAATAATTTTTAATCTTTTTAGACTTCTTTGATACCGGTTGTGTTCAATAATTACTCCATTTATGCGAATATATTAATCTATATAAACAAAAAATGAATGTTTGTCGGCATGTCTCTTATGCTTTCCTAAACCGTCCATCCCATTGCGATGAAACTGGGTCCGCTTATTGTTTACACCTACGGAATGGTTATAGGGATAGTTCAATTACCTGAAATAAAATTGAAAAATACGAATCTCAACCGCATCTATTGACCAAGGATTCATCTCCAAATCACTTTCCAGAGACACAATAGATTCTGTAGAAATGCTAAATCCGAGTGAAAGGTTCATATTCTGTAGCTATAATACGTAAATGTCATACAAGTCGTTCTCAGAGGTAACAACATTATTGCTGATTAGGCGCGAAAGTTTTGGGGTTTAAAATTAGCGGTTTTGTACTAGTGGTTTTAAATTTTAATTAAATATTAGCGTTTTTCGTAGTAACTACCAAAAATATTGTACTACAAATAATTTTGCACCCTCTTAATTTTCAAAAAGTATCATTTCATCTATATTAAAGATTTCATGGTATAAATATGTTTTCTATGTTTAATCATTTAAAAAAATTTTTAATCCCATTTCTTGAAATTAATTTTGAGAATTCTGAAAGAATAGGAAACGAATCCCGAGATACAATAAGTTTTTCTTTCACTACCATTCTGAAAGAACAGCAACTTTCAGAATTCTAAAAGAATACGCAAATCTAATATATAAAAATGAATATTTGTTTGTTCGTGTTTTATGTAGTGTCGCACCTTTCATTCTATTCCGATAAAACATTGCCAAATGATGGATTGATTGCACTTAATATTTTTTTTTTCGGCGGCAGCAACGCAGTTACTATACCAGTTACCAGTTACCTGCTAGTATATTATAATCTATAAATGTATTGTACCAAGGTGTCAAAAAACTATCCTATTTACAATAAATATTATGACATTCAGAAATCATATTGTTTTATTCGCAGAAAATTTTCTAAAATTCGCATACAGCGACTCCTCTGGCCCTTCTGATAATACCGGACTAAAGGAACTGCCGGATTTGTTGCTGGGTCGGATTTTTGAAAGTTTATACTAAGCTTGATTTTTTTTTTCAATATATATAATCTTTGGTCTTTAAAGTAATTTTTTCCCTAATTTCATTAAGATTCATTGATTGGCACAGATTTTTTTTATGAAATTTAGTTTATAAAAAGCATTTAAATTCTTATTCCCACTTATCGGGTATTACTATTTTCCGTGAATTAAAAGTTTGTTATTTTCATCTAATTGAGCGCTTGGAAACTTGATTATCGTAATAAATTTTTTTTGAAGATTTTCTCACTCGTTGTAGGATTTCCTTTTCTTCTATTTATCGATAAGGATTTCCGTAAGTTACGTAATAATACCTGAATGAGTTTTTTGTTTTGAAATTTTATTTATTTCTGATTTCTTTATGTTTTATTTAATTGTTGTAATCCCTACGAATTAATTTTCACTCTCACGTGACATTTTTTCAGACATCACTGATAAAAAAAATTATTACAAAAAGAAAAAAAAAAAAACTACACACGTCTCTATTAGTCTATAAATTTTTAAATTTTCTTTAATGGAATTTATAGCGGCAAATGGAAATCTAAATAAAATCTATTTTTTTATATGTTGAAATTTAGAAACTAAATTATTCGGAAAGTTATGTATTTTACTGAAATTTTTTTTTTAAATCCTAATATTTTCTTTTTGTTTTAAAAAGTTTCTTAAGTAAAATAAGAACGAGCTAAAAGTTGCAAACCTGCATACATATACTCCATAAAAGTATTTGAAATTATAATTTACTGTACACACAATCTTGTATTCAATGCAAATGTATATAGATTTTTTTATTTGTAAAAAAAAAAAAGTAAATTGATTTATTATTTAACAAACTTTTCCCATTACTGTATTATGTATTATGAGCCATTACATTTCAAAAGTTCAAAAACGAAGGCTCATTCTTAATAAAATTTTCACATTAATGTATTATGTTTTATGAGCCAATACTATATTTCACAAGTTCAAAAACATGGGCTCTTTGTTAAAAAAATTTTCACATTATTGCGTTATGCAATACAACCCATCACTGTATTTCATAAGTTCAAAAACGAGGGCTCTTTCTTAAAATTTTTTTCACATTATTGCATTATGTATTTTAAGCCATTACATTTCGAAAGTTCAAAAACGCGGGCTTATTGCTAACAAAAATTTCTTATCACTGAATTATGTAATATTAGCAATCACTGTATTTAAAAGTTCAAAAACGATGGCTCATTGTGTGACGCATGTTTGGCGCAGAAAAACAAATTGTAAATAAACGTTTATTTTTAACAATTTTGTTTAATTTCTAAAATATGATCTATTTTTTGTTTCGCCTATTGTTAAATACAAAGAAAATATTCTATATATGCAATCAGCAAGTCTAATTAGTAGACGCTGGCGACAAACCATCAGACGCCAAAAGATGAATGAAGAAAAAAAAAAAAAAAGTTTTAAACGCGTAATTACGTAATCCACCATCTAGTACAACCGAGGTCGAAACGTCTTCCTTCATTTAATCACTGACGATGATACTCGTGGCTCTTTGCCAATTAATTTAAAGTATAAGATTTTTTTGTTCACATGCCTGTTCTGTTGAAAAACAAGAGCGATAGCATCGGTCAGTGATGAAAATTCACACTTGTGAATGTTAAACAATTCTGTAAAAATAATGTGTTTTTGTTAGTTCGATATGTGGGAAACTGAATGGCATTTGCATATAAATTTTGTGGAGAAATTTTCGTTATGTTGTTTTCTCACTAATGCACTGTTTTTCATTTTGTTAGCGGAGTTCCTCACCCTTATCCTCCTTTTTCTTTCTGAAATAAGAATTGGAAAAAAAATTTCAACCCTTTATTTACTGAATTATGTTGGCATCACTTTTTCAACTTCATTTTTGCACCAGTCGTTTAGATTCCTTTGCAGAATAATTCAGGGAACTCAAGAGAAAGAAATGTCATTAACAAAAATATCTTAATTATTAATTAAATATTTTTAATTCCTACTTTTATCTTACATGAACTTCATGTTGTTTCGGTTACATTCTCCGTGTTCTTTAAAATACTAGCAGCAAAAACAGTCATATAATATAGATATAAGCTAAATTTAAATGGTACTTTTAAGTACCGTCAGTAAATAAAGGGTTACTAATAGTAGCAGTAATAATAATAATAAAAAAAGGTTTTGGATATGAAGGGATGGATTGTAAACCTCCCTAGCCTTCATTGGCCGCGGTGGCCTGGTGGTAAGGTCGTGGCTTCGGAACCGGATAGTTTCAGGTTCGACACCCGATTTCACCGAAGAACCGTCGTGTAAGTGCATCTAGTGCACACGTTAAGTCCGTCGGGATCAAACGTCCTCCCGCAAGTGTGGAGAGAGAAGGAATGCTAGCTTAGGTGTCGTCCTCATCATCTGACCAAGGTAGACAGGAGTGTGGTACGGAAGGGTCTGGAGAGCACTGCGAATAACTCTTAAACGGCATCCCAACAAGTTACAACTTAACCAAGAGCTGGAACCTCTTGATATTCAATTAGATGGAAGATGGCTCCACACTGTGCTTTGTACAGATGAAGCGCTTTTCACACACTCTGGTGTTATTGGCACCCCAAATTGTCGAGTGTGGACCACAGGAAATCCACATGCGTTTGTTGGGGAACCCTTGCAGCAGCCCTTTTTTGAAGATATAACTAATTTAAATGACTTGAATCGCATGATATATGCTTTTAATAAATGGTGTATTTTTTAAAATTCAGAATGAAAATGATGTGCGGATAGGTGCATTAATCCTTTGCAGTCGAATGTCTTCTGTACATTCAAGACGTTGTCATTATGACATTTTATTTATTTTTTAAATTTTAATTGTTGAAAATACCTAAAGAAAGTTAAAATGATGTAGATTTCGTTTTCAGGGAAACTGAAAGCATTTACGTGCATTTATTTTTGGTATAATAAACATGATCATGTAATAAGTGAATAATTAGCCATCCAGTAATCTTCCCGACTGCTAAAGGCTCATATGTATTGAATGAATGCTATGCTCTTAGAGATAGAAGCATTTAATATCGTTTCTCGTGGTGCCAATGAAATGCGAAAATATCACGGTTCCGTTTTAATAAAATCATTTGGGGTATTTATTTTTTAACATTCATTTTCTTTTAATTCAATTGAGGTTTTTTTAAGGGTGGGTGGAATGTTTCTTTTGGGAATAAAAATTTTTTTCAAAGAATTTGTGTCACAAATTTGAGTTTATATTTTTATTGTTTTATTATGATTCATTTATCCATATAGTTCTGTTCAAAGAAATCATTTCCCATCTTTCATTTCAAATTATTCAAAGAAAGCATTTCTATTTTTCATTTAAAATTATAGCGTTATTCAAAGAAAGCATTCCTATCTTTTATTTCAAACAAAGAATCGTTCTTATTGTTCCGTTCAAGTTTGAATGCCTTCTTTCTCTTGAATAGTGTTATTCCATCCCTCTCAACTTAGCTGGGTGAAATAATTTTTGTAGCTTCTGTCACGTGTTTTTATTTTATTTCGATCAAATTACTGCGTGCGGCTTTCAAATAATGCTTTATGTTGATTTGTTTCTTCAGAGACAAGTCTGTCATTTCTGTTTAAAGATTTTGTATTGATAGAAATTCATTTGGAGGCATATTATAGCTAAGAGACGCAAAGTGTTAAAAGTTGGGAGATCGGAGAATCCAACTTTGTAATGCGACATTTTATCCTAACCATAAATGTGTAATTCATATTTAATTAAATATTAGCTGGTATCAAGTGCGTTGCTGTCTCAGAAGAAATAGTTTTGGAAATATCGTTTGAAATTTGAAAAAGCTTTCATGTTTAATTAAGAATATTTTTTATCGACAATGAATACATTAATTGAAATTGAATGATATATAAAGAAGACTCATAAATAATATTTATTCTTTTTATTTTTTTACTTTATTATTCAAGATCCTTAGGATATAAAGTATTTTTTTATCTTTCCGTTTTCATCAAAACCAAATCGAACTCTTGGCTGTCCGATTCGTGAGCATCCAACACGCAACTGGTCTTGCCAAAAATATGGATTTTCTAGATTTGAAGCAATACGTTGGCGAAGTTATAGCAGTACGAACACAAAAAAATTCATTTTTATATATTAGATACTAGCCGCCTTTGGCGACCAGCTGGTTCGCCATGAGTAATGTGTTCTAAAATTTCCAATTAAATCATATATTTTTTAGCCAAAATTTAAGAAATAGTTTAAGTTAAAAGATTCAGTTATTAGTAGTTAAAGAGTCGGTAACTTTATTCGGGAAAACTTTTTGAGTTTAATGCTCTAATAATTTATCAATTATGCTTCCAAAATATTAAAAATGTTTTTTTTTCGGTGATATTGCCAAAATGTTAAATATGTTTTTTTAAAGAAAGCGGAAAAGGGAAAAAATTATTGAATTAATAATACAGATATTGCAAACGATTATAGAAATATGCCACTAACTCGGGATTTCAATGCATATCCTGTCTAAATTCAATCAGGTTTACTGTAAATAAAGATAATTTATGGAATTAATGATATAAATATTACAAACGATTTCTTGAATCCTTTGCCTTGCATTTATTTTTGTAGAAGATATCACATTTTATATTTATGTTATTTTATCCAGTCACGTGCTGAAAGTTGTATTTCTTTAGATTTGATTTACGATGATAGTTGTTTTTTCATTTGAACTTCAGGCATTGTTTTATTTTATCCAGTCACGTGCTAAAAAAACATGGTTAAAATATTTCTTTAAAAATTCGTTAAAAATAGAAGCTTGAGTTATACATTAAAACACTGATACCATTAGAAAGCTAATTTTTTTTATCTTTAAATTGATGTTAAAATCATGTTTGTCCGATAATAATTTCGGAAGTTATAGCGGAAAAACGTCGAAATTTCGCTTAAATTTTAATTAATTCAAATTCTAATTAAAAATGCAAAAAAAGGGCTCCGAGGTGCACATTCCCGACCTCCAAGGTATACATGTACCAAATTTGGTAGCTGTAGGTCCAACAGTCTGGCCTGTAGAGCGCCAACACACACACACACACACACACACACACACACACACACACACACACA
>JAPMOQ010008466.1:2025177-2043912 GCA_026543055.1 Argiope trifasciata
CTACAGCTACCAAATTTGGTAGCTGTAGGTCCAACAGTCTGGCCTGTAGAGCGCCAACACACACACACACACACACACACACACACACACACACACACACACACACACACACCCACACACACACACACACACACACACACACACACACACACACACACACACACACACACACACACACACACACACACACACACACACACACACACACACACACACACACACACACACACACACACACACACACATTGAGCTTTATTATAAGTATAGATATATGCCTATAACCTTCGCGCAGGTGCAAGCAATAATTTGGCAAATTTTTCTCACCATCAGGGGAATGGTACGGCAGCTCATAAAGTACAACCAAACAAAAATTCATTTTTATATTGGATATGTCTTCTTAAAATCACGAAAAACTGTCGACTCATTGATTATAAAAAGTTGTATACAAAATATCTGAACGTCCGACACGAATATGAAATTCATCTTGAAAAGAAAAGTTCTTGGTGAATTAAGGAAGCAACTGTTAAATAATTTATCCTTGCCATTTTTTAGGGCAGTAGTTACGTTAGAAAAATATCTGAATGATAGCAATGCTTTGTTATGTAAACTGCATATTAAATTCATCATGCTGCTTACAGTTCCATAATTTCACAAATTATCTGAATATGGCAAACTATAAACTGATCATTACTTTGCAAACAATGCAAAGGCGGAATCAATATTCTCTATATTTTCCATGTATTAATCTTATAAAAATAAAAGTGAATGTTTGTCTGCATGTCTCGTATGCCTTCCTAAACCGTTCATCCGATGGCGATGAAACTGGGTCAGCTTATTGTTCATACTTACGGGATGGTTATAGAAATAGTACAATTATCTAAAATAAAAAATAAAAAATTGAATTTCAACCGCATTTGTTGACCAAGGATTCGTCTTCAAATAAATCGCCGAGGAGACACAATAGATTCAGCAGAAATGCTCAATCCAAGTGAAAGGTTAATATTTTGCATCTATAGTACGCATATGTCATACAAGTCATTCTCAGGGGTAACAACTCTATTACAGATGAGAGAAAGTTTTAGGGAGACCATTCCTGAGGTTTTTAAATTTTAATTAAATTTTAGCGTTTTTTGCTGTAACTGCCAAAAATATTCTAGTACAAATAAATTTGCACCATCTTAACTTTCAAAAAGTTATCGTTTCAACTATCTTAACGATTTTATGATAAAAATATGTTTTCTATGTTTGATCCATTTTAAAAGAAAATATTTTAACCGCATTTTCTAAAATGAAATTTGAGAATTCTGAACGAATGTTTAACGAGTCACGAGATACAATAAAGAATTTCTTTTATCACCATTCTGAAAGAACGCCAAGTTTTACGATTCTGAAAGAGTACAGAAATTCTAATATACAAAAATGAATATTTGTTTGTTCGTATTTTATATGCTGCTGCACCGTTCATTCTATTTCTATAAAACGTTGCCAAATTATTGATTGATTACACTTGATATTATTTTTTTCGGTGGCAGCAACGCGCCGGGTAAATGCCTAGTATTTCACAAGTAAAAATATCTGTAATGAATTAAATTTTAAAAACGTCTGTTTCTAGTATTCTAAGCAACTTTTAATTCTTATGCTTTTTTGATTTTAAGTATTATTCTTTCTCAGTCCCCCTACTGATAGATCCACTAACGCGGAAGCAAAACTTAATTTAAATGACGAATAAATTGCGTTCAAAAATATTCGAATGCACAAATGAATAATGCATTGTGTGTAAAAGTGTCGAGGATTTATACAGCGAAAAATAATTGCCGAAGATCGCACTCTAAATTCACGCCAAAGACATATTTTGTAATCGTTATTCGCAAATTAAATTGTAGTTTCTTCTTCTCTTTTTACCATGAAAAGATCACATCTGAGACTCTGAAAATAAAGATCTGAGAACTCGTGTCGTTCACAGCTTTTTCAGAAACCTACAACTTTATCTGTGTAGAGAGGAAGGAAATAATACTTTTATTAGAAATGGCGCAAAAAAGTTTTGGAAATATTACTTTCATCGATTTATTTTTAAGGCGATTTTTATTCAACTTGTATTTATTAATCACGTTTAAGGAAATGTAAAAAACTTTGTTTTGATTATGAACAAGTAGCTGTAGTCAAATTTTAAGTTTTTAAAATGTAAATAAAAGATATCTTCGGTTCTTGATATCGAGAAAGAAGATATTTTAAATACTGTAAGCGTGTTTTGGAGTTTAGCAATTCAATTTTGATCTTTGTTTTAGATGAAATAAAGACGGCTGTTTTATTATATTGCTTTCATGTTGATGGAATTTGCTTTTTTTCTTTGTATCAATCTTGCTTTAAAATTGCCGCTGCATACAAATACAAAAAAAAAAAAAAAAAAAAAAACTGTGTATTTGAATCTTTGGATAGCATTCTTAATTCTGTTCGAATACTTTACTGTATTAAAGGTTTTTACTGTACTTTATGTACTTTACTGTAAGGTATGTACTTTACTGTTAAAAGGTTTTTGTTGAAAAATTAATTTTTTTAATAAAATAGTAATTTGTTACAATTTATTTTACTGTATAATTAATTTTAATTCTAAAATATAAATGCTATGCTTTTCTCGAATTGAAATCTATATTTATGTTAAAGGATTTAGTTATTTTAAATTTTTTACTTAGTATTTAATTTAAAATTATGTAATTTCAGTTTTAAAAAAACTTATTTTTTATTTCTTATATTTAGGGTTTTAATTATTTACGGATTCTAACATATAATTCTTTTATAACCTTCCAAATATTCATAACACAATGAATAAAAAGATTTTGTATGAGTTTGTTTTTATGAGTTTATGTCAAAAATATTTTAGTTTTTAGAGAGTAAATTAAAGAAAAGTTCTACATGCTAAAAAGACGTTTGGTTTATTGTGGTCAAATTATGCAATACTGCCATAACTCAAATTAAACCGAATAAACAACATTACATACACGATTTTGTACCACATTATTCAGTTATTATCTTCCATTATTTTAATATTTAAAATATTTATAATAAATATTATTGTATAAAAAATTCTTTTTAACCATATTCATTCAAATGTCAATCTAATATTTCGAAAAGGAGTCATGAAGCTCGGGCTGTGAGAGTCACTGGAAGTTGAGAGTCGAATCCTCACGCAGAGTTTTCATCTTCTTCAGAGTTTTTCAGATTTGAATTTTAATCTTTTTACTTTGATTTATGCTGTTTCGATATTTATTAAACTGGAATCTTCTCTATATTCGATTTTTATGCATTTTCTACTTTACTAAATCGTTGCTACCATATTTTATGCCGGTATAGATGACGCCACATTTTCTTTACTATTTTCTTTACTATGTTTACCACTTCGCATACAGTGACGCGTCTCAGACGCGCATCGAATGATTGAATTTTTAATCTGCAATTCAGTAAAAAGTATTTAATTTAAAATGAAAAAAGTCGCTTGAAAGGTATTACTGTTAAAGGAACTAGAATAATAGTAAATATCCCAATTAGGGAGCTATTAAATTCGTCATTTAATTAGGAAGTTAAGTCAATTCGTATATCAAGTGCCTTGTAATATTTTTTAAATCTGAATATCGAAATGAATGACATTTTCCTCATGCATATGTCTAGATACTGCTTATCTTGATTACTTACTGATAGAAATATAAATGATAGGATGGCATAATTCAGAAATCCGACTCTAAATTACTTCCGCTTCTTTATGAAGTTGGTTGTTAGAATAAGTTCTTTTAATAATGAAAACACGCTTGTGTCACAACTCCATTAAGGTATCCGACTACTAATAGGTAAGGTATCCGACTAGGTATTTAATTTAAAATGAAAAAAGTCGCTTGAAAGGTATTACTGTTAAAGGAACTAGAATAATAGTAAATATCCCAATTAGGGAGCTATTAAATTCGTCATTTAATTAGGAAGTTAAGTCAATTCGTATATCAAGTGCCTTGTAATATTTTTTAAATCTGAATATCGAAATGAATGACATTTTCCTCATGCATATGTCTAGATACTGCTTATCTTGATTACTTACTGATAGAAATATAAATGATAGGATGGCATAATTCAGAAATCCGACTCTAAATTACTTCCGCTTCTTTATGAAGTTGGTTGTTAGAATAAGTTCTTTTAATAATGAAAACACGCTTGTGTCACAACTCCATTAAGGTATCCGACTACGTAAAAAACATTGCTTATCGATCACATTGGCGAATATATATATATATATATATATAATAAAATATTTCTTGTAGTTCCGCCTTTCCTCTTTCAAAAACAGTTAATCTTTTCTAGGAAAAGGAAGACCTAACCTATCATCCAGGGTCACATATTTTTCAGCTAAAATTTGTCTTTAGCTTCAGTTTTCTCAAACTTATAATTTTCATAAAAATTCTCCACCGTTAACATGATACCTCAAAAACTAAAAGAAATATTTACGAAAAAATTCAGCGTGTTTTTTAAATGATATGGACAATAAAATGAACTTAAAGTTTTACTGTCGATGGAATACTTTTTCATTTATAGGTGTTTTTAGAATAATCAAGTTGCGAATTTATGGAAAAAAGGCATATATACGTGTATTTTTATCCATCACTTCTTTGCATCTCAACTTTTTTCTTAGATTTTGGTTCATGTCATTCTTCATTATATTCTATAACTTGTGTGCAAAGAACAATAGCATTGCTGAGTTACCATTTTATGCAGAATGTTAACCGTTTTGGTTCAATTTCATTAAAATTCACTACACATTTTCCTATTTCTCAAAATAGAATATATTTTTAAATAATGTTGTTGTATTTATAGTATTTCGTATTATAATTAATAATACATCTAAAAATAATTTTAAATAGTTTTTGAAAAATCAAATTTTTTAAACATTTTCCTTCGAACGTAGTCGGATACCTTAATTTGAATAAAGCCCGCGCGAGTTGAGATTTAGCGGCAGTTGCGCTTTCACGCTTAATAAATTGCTTCCTAACGGAATTTTTTGCCTCTCTTTGTGCAGCAAACGATGGAGGTTCGAAGAGATGCTCTTGTTTCTCTGCAGTAATAAGAAACTCACGATCACTTTTATTGTTGCCAGCTGGATAAATGAATAATGTATATGAAATTGCAATTTTCTTTCGAGTCCAGCATATGAAAATCTTTCGGATATATCGATGGAAATGGCTTTTATCTAAATGCTTTGGGTTTCCAATCACTATGAGTTTAAACAAGATAATTTGAAGTAAGGACGTATTATCTATATAAATAAAAATGAATGTTTGTCTCTTATGCTTTCCTAAACCTTTCATCCGATGGCGATGAAACTTGGACAGCTTATTCTTTACACCTACGGGATGGTTAGAAGGATAGTGCAATGATCTAAAATTTTTTTAAAAAAATCGCATGTCATCCGCATCTGTTTACCAACTAGTAATCTCCATACAAATCGCCGTGGAGACAATAGATTCTGTAGGAATGCTAAATCCAAGTAAAAGGTCAATATTTTGCAGCTATAGTATGCAAATGTCATGCAAGTCATTCTAACAGGTAGCAGTTTTATTACATATTATGCGAGGAAGTTTTGGGGAGACCAACCCTGGGGTTTTAAATTTTAATTAAATTTTACCGTTTTCCGAAGTAACCACCAAAATTATTGTAGTACAAATAATGTTGCACCGTCTTCATTTTCAAAAATTATCTTTTCTACTATATTGACGATTTTATGGTATAAATATAATTTTTATGTTTAATCAATTTCAAAAGAAAATATTTTAATCCCGTTTTCTAACATTAAAGTTTGAATTCTTATTAAATATGAAACGAATCCCGAGATACAATAAATCGTTTCTTTCAGTACCATTCTGAAAGAACACCGAGTTTAATAATTCTAACAAAATACATAAATCTAATATATAAAAGTGAAAATTTGTTCGTATTTAAAGTACTGTCACTCATCCTAATCCTCTTTTGATAAAAAGTTGCCAAGTTATTGACTGATTTCACTTATCATTATTTTCTTAGACGGCAACAACTCGTCAGGTACCAGCTAGTGTACAATAAATGTCATTCTTTCACTGTAAAAATAACCACGGTACCATTTTTATAATGACTGAATAAAAAGCGAATGACGCAAAATATGTGTATATCTTTTGCTCATTTAATGAGAAATAGGAATTTTTATATAGCTTATTCAATGTAAATTGTTTTTTTACTGAAATCATGTGTTCATCAGTTAATTTTTGCATCTGATTTGAATCTTTTTCTTTTTAATTTTCATTCTTCAATACTCGTTACTAGCTGGCACATAGTGCGTTGCTGCCGCAGAAGATATAATGTTGGAAGTATCTTTTCAATTTGTAATGATTGTCTTGTTTAATTATGGATGATAGGAAGAATAACATTTATTTTCTTGTTGGCAATAAATACATTCATTGAAATTGAAGCGTATAAAGGCGAAACATAAATAAAGCATAAAGGGGAAGCTATCTCTCCTTCTGCTGTTATATTTAATGGTCATTTGCACATAGTTAATGATCAGTTGGACTTCAAAGAGAATAATGTTCAAATTCTTAAGCTGGGTTCACATGAGGCTAGATATTGCGCGCAATCGTTGTCTCTCTGTTGTTGTCCAGCATTTTCTTCGTGTGAACAGTTGAGACATCGACGTTGGGACAATGGCCAACAGCTGTCCCGTTGTGGTCACGTGATTATCTGGATGTAGGCACGATGTTCTATTGCGCGCTATAATTAGCCTCGTATGAATTCACCTTAAGAATGATTTTAAAATATTAAGAATGACAAAGCTATTTAGGACATTAACATTTAATATGTATGCATCAAAATAATATTCGGGGACTACATCGTGCTTTACACTCGCTTCCAAGACATGGACTGATTGTTCATGGCAGCGGCCGCTAGAGGGCGGAGGAAAACAGTTACGGTTACAATTATACTATTGAATTCTATATTATATGTTCAGAATTGTATATTTGTTAAAAAAATAGTAATAAAGTACATTTTTAACAAGTTTATCGATGATGAGTATAAAAGGGGAAAACTGATTTTCACCTTACATCTGTCACTGATTTAATTATTTTAATGTCGAGGATTGGATCAAAAGTAATTATCGTCCACTTGCGTCAAAAAATCCCTGGGGTTGTAAATTCGAGGAGTTAATGCCGTATTCTTTCGCTAAAGCAACTTCTTTCCTCTTAAGGCTCATTTTTTATGATCTTGTCTGACAGACTCGAGTGAATTTAATTATTTATTTCATATGCTGTGACTCGAACTTAATATCTTTTCTTTTTAGCCATGGCGCGATCGATTTTTTTTTTGTTGTTGTTGTCCTTTTATTGGATTAAGTCTCATCTGTTAGGTTTCTGAACTTATCTTTGAAACGATGACTAACTGGCTTCGGGTTTAACCTTTTGTCTTTTCTCTCCACAGCTTAGTCGAATTGCCCTTCGAGTTAATTAACAAATGAAACAGAATTGGTATTCCTTACTTTGATGGGATTAGAGTCTTAATGTAGACATAAAAAAATTTTATATTCGTGTTTGCTGCATTCGTAACAGCTCGATGTAATTTTTAATGATTCTAATTTTAGAATTAATTATTTCTTTGATCTTTGCACGTTGTCTTTAACTCATTATTAATTACTTCTGATTCTCCTTTATCAACAACATTTCCTTAATGAATGAGTTGTTTCTTTATTTCAAATTGCTATTTTAGTTATGAATTAATGCCATCCAATTTTAGAATTTGTATTTCTTTGATCTTTGCTTGATGTCTTTAACTCATTATTAATTCCTTTATCAACAATATTTCCTTAATGAATGAGTTGTTTCTTTATTTCAAATTGCTATTTTAGTTATGAATTAATGCCAGGCAATTGACGTCTTATGATTTTAAAATGCATTTAATTTTATCTTTATAATACATTTAAATGCATTGTTCTCATTGCACTACTTCCACGTATTGGGATGGTTTGGCGACAGTCATACTTCGTTCAAATGTTACTCGCACGATGTTTATTACTGTTTATTATCCTATCAATAATTTACTATAAATTTTTATAGGTGTCTAACTAATTCGTTCTGTTGATCCGATAAATAAATTTTTGTAAACTGACTGTTCCAAATGTTATGCTTCTAATTTAAGTTGACCTTTATATATTACTACATAGAGATTGAACACAATTTTAATCAAATTAATTAAAGTTGTAAAATTAATTATAAATTTTAAAATGACCAATAATTTAATTTTTAATGTATTATAAAAACGAGAGAAATCATATTGCATATCTTGAATACATGCTGGGTACGAGTCACGAGCAGGTCAAAGATGGTTGCCTAATCACGAGATATCTCGTTTTCATGTTTTTTTCGGTTGAATCGATGCATTCTAGTCGACAATGAATACATTCATTGAAATCGAAGGATATATAAAGGAGAAGCATAAATAGTATTTGTTCCATTTTCATTACTCTATTCTACAAACAAAAATATATTCATTTTATATGTTAGATTTGTGCATTCTTCCAGAATTTTAAAGCTTGACGTTCTTTCAGAATGGTGATGAAAGAAACTATTTATTGTGTCTCGTAATTCGTTACATATTCGTTCAGAATTCTCAAGTTTAATGTTAGAAAATGGGATTAAAACTTATTGTTTTAAAATAGAAAATATACCTATACCATAAAATCTTTAATGCAGTCGAAAAGATAATTTTCTGAAAACTAAGATAGTGCAAAGTTATTTGTATAATATTTTTGAAAGTTACTGCATAAAACACTGAAATTTTGTTAAATATTTAGTTAAGATTTCAAACCTACAGGATTGGTTCTCTTAAAACTTTTTAGCATATTCTCTAATAAAGCTATTATCTCAGAAAACGACTCTCATTGCATTAACGTACAATAGCTGCGAAATATTAATGCTGAACTTGAATTTAGCATCGTTATTGAATCTGTTGAGCCCCCTTGGCGAGTTATTTGGTGGTTAATAGATGCGGTAAATAGATCCGAAAATATTTTTTATGCTTTAGATCAGTGCTCCGCAACCTTTTCTCACCTACGACGCACCTTACTTCTTCCTTAGAATTCGGCGGCACACCAAAAGCTAAAGTATATAGGTATTAATTGATACACAAATTTTACAATAAATGTTTTTTATTTGAAAAGTATACATGCATAAAACCATAACATATTTATTTCAACGCAATCATAATAATTATTAATGTGATACCTGCGCTTGTTTCAATGAACACAAAAGTTTAATATTCGACTCAATATTTGACGCCGCGACCCGAAGTTCTTGGTCAAGATCTTTTAAGCATGACCGCTTATCATTTTTAATTATTACAAGAGTTGAAAACTTTGCTCACATAAATATGTCGTCGAAAATGGAAGTAATGTTAAGATTGCTTTGTAGGAAATGTGAGGATATTCTTTTTTAACGTAAATCCAGAAAACCTCTAATGGAGCTTCGGAGAAGTATAATTTCAAAGTCATGTCGTTATTTAAATCTGAAAATTCCTCTCGAATTTGTAGAGGTAGTGCTTCCGTAGAATTTATTGCGTTGATTGCAAAAGCATTTCGAATCCAACTGTATTGTTCCGTATTAATGGAATAAAAATATTGATCAAATTTCTGCTGAAGCATACTTAAATGCTGTTGGGCCAGATCCACAATTAATTGTTTGTTTTCAATTGTGATGTGATTGGTCCTTTGGTACATTTCCAAACATCCTTTTTGCAACTCTTTCTGCCAAAGTTCCAGTTTTTTAATAAATCCTTGTAATTTGTCGGAGCACGTCAAAATATTTTCATTTCGACCTTGCATTTTTTTTTATTAAGTTCATTCAAATGCTCGAATATATCAGCCATGTATGCAAAATTGGCTATGCAGTAATCGTCATCGAGGTGCTGGCATATTTGGAGCATAAAAGAAATTCATGCACCTCGTGACAAAGCTGAAATAATCTAGCCAAAACTTTGCCTCGGGATAGCCAACGGATTTCTGTATAAAATAATAAGGATTCATATTCGGCTCCCCTTTCTGCTCAAAGTAATCCAAAAATTCACGAATTTATGGCTCTTGATTTAATTAAGTTATGATTTTAATGCATTCATTCATCATGTTCAAAAGTTCTTCAGGCAAATTCTTGACCATCAATGCTTCTCGATTCATGCAGCAGTGTGTAAATTGTACCGTCGGATTTTTTTTGTTTTACATAAGAGACAAAACCTTTTTTACTACCTGTCATTACCGCAGGGCCATCCGTGCAAACAGCAATGCAGTTGTCCCATTGAATATAACATATTTTGAAGAAATCATCGGTTACTCGAAAAATTTCTTCACCGGTAGTTCGCTCTGGAACCTCCTTACAAAATAAATAATGTTCTTTAATAAAGTCCTTGTCAACGAAACGTACAATAGCTATCAGCTTTGCTTTATTTTTAATACCAGTTGTTTCATCTATCTGAAGCGCAAATTTTTCAGCCGATAACAGTTTTTTAATCAGTGTTCCTAAAATATCACTTGACATATCGTGAATACGTCTTTTAACAGTGTGCCGTTTCGTCACCACACCACGAGAATCCGTATTTAATGTAGTCTTCGTCGTACTTTCTTTTCACTACAAGTGTTACAAAAATCTTTAAGTTTTTTGTAACACTTGTGCTGGGTTCTTCATCATCTGTACGTGAAGACGAATCTTTCCGACGTAAGAAAGGGGTATAAAACTTAAAAATTTTTATACGAAGAACGTTAGCCATACATAATTCAGTAAGATAATTAATAATTATTATCGTTAGAGGTAGGAACGTTGTTTATTTCACTTTGTGTTGTAAAATAGTGACAATAATGACATACGAGTGAACGTGATGTACCAAGCGCAAATGCAAATAACACATGCGCATGAGTCTTCAACGACGCGCATAACGGTCATTTTGCTTTATCTATGATTAATTTGGTGGGCCTTGGTGTTTACACAACATACTGTGCAGTTTTCAACCGTTCTCACCAGGGGACCATTGAATAATTATTTAGTTATAATAATTATTCTATAGTATATTTAGAAAAATAGACATTATTATGAAAAAAAATTGTCACTGTGTATTAAATACAAGATGAAAAATTGTAAAATGTCAAATACAATGTATTTGACCTTGGCACACCTGTATCTGGTTCATGGCACACCAGTGTGCCGCTGCACGCCGGTTGCGGAGCACTGCTTTAGATGCCTATAACCGTCCGTAAGTGCAAGTAATAAATATTCGAAGTTTCATCGGGATCGGATGAGCGGTACAGCAGCGCATAAGAAACATACAGACAAGCATTCATTTTTATTTATGTAGATAATTAATTTGAGAGTTTTAATAATGAAAGTGCTTCTTGTCAGAGAAATTTAGAAGAGAGGGGCATCAAAGATTTTGTAATGAGCTTAACATATGATTTTGCAGGATGATGGATATTTCCATCATACTGTTTTTTAATTATTTTCTATTAGGATAATTTTCTATGCTAGGATTTTTTAAATAATTTTTCTTTACATCTAGACCATGAATTATAGCACCCTAATTTTTTTAAAAAAAGAAATGCAAAGAGGGATTAAAGTTTCGCTCCTCTGTATACTCTTTGAATCGTAGGATTTAATGGAACAATTCGGGCTCTGCAGTTTTCAAGTCGCAGTTATTTTTTGATTTTATCGAATGACTCATTGTACTTAGTTACTTTGGAGAAAAAAAAGTACTTGAAATGTTCTTTAAAAAAATATTTGTTAAAAAAAATAATATTTTAATTGAATATTTGTGTATCAGAAAGAAAAAGAAAAGGATTATACTCTAGAATTTATTTCTTCACTTGCTTTTACCCGCGACTTCGTACGCGTGGACATTATTTTGATGTGTATACATATTAATTTTATATTCTTTAAAAGCTTTTAAAACTTTATTAAAACTCATAGAAACTTACAAAAAATGTAAATTAAAATTGAATTCTATTAAAAAGTTTGTCCCCTCCCTTTTCGTATTGTTGATGTCTTGCTTTATTATTAAAAACTAGCTTTTACCCGCGACTTCGTACGCGTGGAAATTTTGATGTGTATGCACAAGACGGTTGCATCCATTCCGTCATTCTAACACCGTTTGTGGCGTTTCAGTTGATTTGTCGCTCCGCTTCCTTCATTCTTCTAAACTCTGCGTGAGGATTCGACTCTCTACTTCTAGTGACTCTCATAGCCCGAGCTTGATGACTCCTTTTCGAAAAAGCAGATTTGCGTTTTCCGGACATTTCGAAGAACTATTAAGTAACAACAAGTAAAAAAAGATTAAAACAATCCTAAAAACAATGCACTTAAAACTATAAGCACCTACGAAAAATGTATAGTATAAAAATACAATTTAACTTATTTTAAACTATACAACTAACCTAAAAATAATTTGTGTATACCCAAAATAAAACAAAACAGCAAATCAAGTCCGTATTTCTTTAAAATCAGGTCAAATCCATTTTATTTATTGATCGAGATGGAGATAGCTGTTACAATATTATACAGATAATTTTTAAGCATTTAATTTAAATGAAAACATAGTTGTAAACAATCATCCGTAGAATTTGCCTGTTGGCTAAACGCAAATACTTAGCGTCGCCCCAACTGGCGTAGTAAAGTCATGTCGATTAGAAATTTTTTATTTCCTTTATTCTGTTTCCTTTTCATTTAAAAGGACTTCAGAATGAATTCGAAAGATCGATTCATTAGCAACATTTCATTTTGAATACATCAAATACTAAAAATATAAACAGAATCGTTTGAAATAACCAATCGAAATCATGCTAACCCTAGCCTGATTACTGTTGGGAGAAAACGGGAGCCCTACTCATCTTTGGCGGAATTTCGCCTCCGCTTTTTGATGAGAAAGTTAGTCTTTAATGAATAAGAAATAAATCACTCTATGAACCGGAATAAAAAGTAGCCTATGGTCTATTCCTGACTCTCATCTATTTGTGTGCTAAATTTCATCCAGTTCCCTTTAGCCGTTCTGGCGTGATTGAATAACAAACAACCATCCAAGCATCGAAACTTTCACAACCATAATATTAGTATAGATAAGATGTATTCTGTTTCGCGTTTGATGACCACAGAGGCCTAGTAACGAGCGTGACTTCGACTTGTGGCAGGTGGTAGGAAATCCAGCTTCATTAAGAAGGACGTTAAATCCTTCGGTGTACAATTTTCTCGCACATTAGTTTGGAATGAAAACGAAGACACCTTATCATGAATATATAAAGAATCTAAATTTGTCAGTCGCTTTTGCTTATTTTCATTAAAAAATATAGAGAGATATGGTTTGCAATATGAACATATGCATTTTTTATTCTTTATTTCTTATCTTCCTTTACTTTCATAAATATTTTACGAACTGTCCTGAGGGAAGGAAAGGTGCCAGTCAACTTTATTCTGCTATCGATTATTGAATGTGAAACTAAAAATACGACTTATAGCTAGTTATATGTTGTGATAGTTGTCGCTCCTAAAATATTCATGATGTAGCAGTTGCATAATTCTTATCTTCTCTTTTGGATACTTGATGATGCATGATAGGGTATCCCATATGCCATCCCATAATGCATTGCGAGTGTAATCAGAATGAGGTGTGACACTGTACTGTTAAGCTGTGTGCGTGAATGCCTCGTCTTTGTGTTTGTTCCGTGTGTGAGTGTGGTTATGAAAGAATTTGTTCCCGAAAACATAAGTCCTGTTACTTCCTACACAGATCATAATAATCTACATTCCAACACAAGAATGTATTTTCTATATATTTAAAAATGTGTGAAATGCTGTATATTTCCATATTAAAAAAAATCCCCGAAAATAACTAATTACTTTTAAACATAGGAATTAAAGTTCACTTTTTAGTTTAGAATTAGATGGTCAAAAAGATTTTAGCTTATAATTTCAAAACAAATCCATCTAGATTAGTGGAATTTGTTTTTCATGTGGTTTGAAAATTTAACGAGAAAAATAGATTTTGTCTTTGGAAATACTGATTTTTTTAAAAACATTTACATGGACTGTAATAAAATTTTTAACTATTTTTTAAGGACAGTAATTTCTTTCGAATTTTACCTTGTTTATGATTGTATGCTTAATGATGCTGGAATAAAACTATTCCATTGATTTTTTTCGTGACGATACATCTTAACATTAATTATGGAATTACCTCCTAAAGGGGAGGAAATATGGAAGGACATTTGAATTATATCTGCAGGAAGGGATGGGACAAAATGCCCATTCAGATCAGTGTCTAGGGTTACTGATTAAAGAGAAGAAGCTTTTAAATAAAAACAATACATTTATTTACAGCAAAGAATATTTAAAAGAAAACGCATTAATGATTAGGCCAGGACAGGCTATTTACAACAGAGATGAACATATAACATTTAGATGATACCAATGATGAAGCCTAACTAAATGCCCCGTGGCAAAACTACGTAGCACCGTAGCGTATTAAGTGACCATGATATCGAAACGAATGACCACTCTCTCTCCCTGTCTGTCGAGTGAATGCTCACAGCTCGCTTTTCTAAAGTGTGACGTCATGTTTCTTAGACTTTGAACCTATGGTATTCAATAGAATCCCTGACGCCATCTATTACCATAAAATAAAACTAAATGTTGAATGGCAATGGTCGCTAATTAAATCTCCACATAGATACATGTGCCCCTTCAGGATCTCACATTCGAGTTCCATGGATTTTCCCCTTCGTCTTCTGTTGCATATTTCCACTCCTCTTCCATTAAAAGAGGAAACTTCCTATGATAAACTGTTGCTTGTCTGTTTGCTTCTTGCTTCTGATAGATAGCCGAAAACCCCATGGTTTATTAGCACGTGTGAGGCATTATGATCTTTGATGTATCATTTCGGTTGGTACCTCACTACACGAGTGATATTTCTGTCAAGGATAAGGGAACGTTCTTGTGCTTGCCGTTAAAGATAGTCGCTGTCCCTGGAGATGATATATGTGTAGATTTTAGCTAGCTCTGAGGCAAAGCCGGCCTTCTCATTTGCATATTTATTTAATAATGCGTGATTTTGTTTTTTACTATTAATTACTCCATATTAAATTACAATTTGTCCAATTTCTTTTTCGGTACTTAATATAAGAAGAGCGTTTAACCATTATACTCATATGCTTGACCGATGATAATCCTTTATTTCATTTTAATTTGCTAAAAGAGGGTTCAGCATTTATTATATTTGGTAACTGGCAGTGTAAAAGATGGAAAAAAAATATCATATTAGATATCGACAAAAGTAGATAGCTGATGGTTTACAAGTTCATTTGAACCCACATTCAGCCTCAGTTTCTGGGCGCCGGGCACGCCACTCTGTCTTAACATGTCTGACGGGGATTTCCTTATTCATAAATGAACATTTCCCGCCCTTTTTACAGATATTACTGCGATCTTTGCCGAATAAAGGCGTCAGTCGATGCTCAGCCAGCCACATGGAAACAAGCTGGTAGACTTTTTCATGTGTAGCAATATTATTCAGAAATATGTTTAATTCTTAATCACGGTGGAGTCCCCTTCAGCTGCGGGCCCGGGTGCATAGCACTCGTCGCATCTCCCAGATGGACGGCCCTGCTCTGAGGTTAGCATCTCCTCGATTCCCTTTGGGAAATCAAAGCCATGCGAACTGAATTCACAAGTCTTAAATGTTGCAAAGAAAATTAAACAAGCCAGGACAAAGAAAGAAAGAAAAGAAGTTAATTTTAATTAACGCTTTACTAGAATAAACAAACTATTCTGCTGCTAAGTCACCCTGCCCCCTCCCGCTTTGCTGCCTTCTGATTGGTCCAGACAAGTTCAATCTAGTATCTCTCTCCTGATTGGCTGCTGCTTTTACCCTGCACCCTTGATAAGAACTCTGTGTCTCTCATCACAATGCAAAGAGTTCGCCTGCTCTTTTGAACATATTCCCCTCCTTTTGTTATCTTCCGTAATAAACATCCATCCGTCCGTCCATCCAAACTTTCACATTTATAATATTAGTATAGATTTATAGCATCAGTATCTGATTTCATTAACTAATATACTGGATACAACCTTATGTTTACGTAGATAAAAGCTGCCATAAAGAATTTTGTGCAGTGGCTGGTATTGAGGTACTTTTTTGATTATTTTTAAATTGGCGATTAAAATTAATTAAATTCGTAATTGGTAAATATCTTTGCTGTGTATAATTTACTACTTAATTAAGCATATATAAACTACTTAATTAAGCATATTGATTGTGAAGAAATGTTTTGTTTACTCAGTATTTGTAAGAATCAACATCTGAAACATTAAATTTTCTTTATTAGCTTAGTTATCTATGATTTCATTGGTTTTTCCATTCGAATTTTAATAAATTAGATTCCCATTAACTTTTAAACTTTTATTTGTAGTTTATTTATAACTATAAATAAACTTTTATTTACAGTTTACTTATTTGTAGTTATTAAAAATTAACTTTTATTTATATTAAATAATTTAAATATCAAAAGAATTATTAATTTATCAAATTATTTACGCTTTTATTAACAATGCATGTAAAAATTCTTCTCATATAAATTAAAATGCTTTGGCGACATAATTTTGCGCCATAAATTTATTTCAAGATTATTCAACTGTGTGTTGTGCTCGATCGTTATCAACTAGAAAGGGAGACTTCATTTGAATATCATTTTTAAAAAAGTGCTCTCTGTAACAGCAAACTTCATAAGGCTTCTCCACTAATCTATGCAAATAAAAATGAATGTCCGTATGTCTCTTATGCCTTCCTAACCCGCTCATGCGATTGCGATGAAACTTGGTCAGCTTATTGCTTACTCCTACGGGATGGTTAGAGGCATATCAGAATTATCTAAGTTAAAAAAAAAATCGAATCTTAAACACATCTATTTACCAAACATTAATCTCCAAATAAATCGCCGTGGAGACAATAGATTCTGTAGGAATGCTAAATCCAAGTTAAAAGTGAATACTTTGTAGATATATTACGTAAAGGTTATGCAAGTCATTCTCAGAGGTAACAACTGTATGACAGATTATGCGAAAAAGTTTAGGGGAGACCAACCCTGGGAGTTTTATATTTTAATTAAAATTTTAGCGTTTTTTGCAGTAACCACCAAATATATTGTAGTATAAATAATTTTGCACCATCTTAATTTTCAAAAATTATTTTTTGAACTATATTAACGATTTCATGGTATAAATATATTTTGTATACTGAATCAATTTTAAAAGAAAATATTTTAATCACATTTTTTAAAAGAATTTAAGAATTCTGAATGAATATTAAACGATTCACGAGATACCATAAATAGTTTCTTTCATCACCATTCTGAAACAACGCCAAGTTTTACAATTCTAAAAGAATGCACAAATCTAATATATCAAAGTGAATATTTTTTTATTTGTATTTAAAATACTATCGTACAGCTCATCCTAATACTATTTAGATGAAAAATTGCCAAGTTATTGATTGATTGTACTTAATATTATATTTTTTATGCGGCAGCAACCCGCTAGGTACCAAAAAGTTTGTTGTAAATGTCTTAGGGTTTTCGACCACCGGTATGATGTACTGCATGAACTTTATTAATTGAAATGTTACTTAAGTATTTTAATGTGTCAGTGTGAGAATAAAGAGGGTAAGACTATCGACAACTTTTTAAGACCACTATAATGAAATTATAAAGAATTCCGAGGATTTTCAGATACTTTCTTTTTCTTGCCTGTTTTATGCCCATGTATTTGAATGCGTTCTGACATGTTTTATGCATCCTTTTCTTTCATTTGAAATTAAAATAACACGATTACTGCATGTTTCTGAAATTTTGATAAACCTCTCTCTGTCTCCAAATGAGTTAAACTCATATTCTGTTGCGACTTCAGTCTCTTATATACCTATTGTTTTCCCCCCGAATGAAATTTATGGAGAGTTAGTGCCAACGTAAATATACAATTTGAATTGCAACGCCAGGCCTTACTTATTTCATTGTATTTTCTGAATTCGCGGGATAACTTTGTATTTAGGATATGCAAGCACAAAGGGACGAATCATTCGTAAACGATTTTCAAAATTTCCTTGCTTTTACTTAGTGAAATTTTGGGCATTGTCGCTCGAAACATATTTAGAAATGGTTATTTTTCTCAAAATTTTTTAATTAAAATTTTTAATTTTTTGTTTTAATTTAGTTGTCTTTTTCTTATCATGGAATCCCTTTTTTCTGTTTTTTATACAGATAATCTATTTTTTCTATTCTATTATTATACAGATAATCTATTTTTTTCTATTCTGTTTTTTATACAGATAATCTATTTTTTCTATTCTATTTTTTATACAAATAATCTATTTTTTCTATTCTATTTTTTATACAGATAATCTATTTTTTCTATTCTATTTTTATACAGATAATCTATTTTTTCTATTTTATTTTTTATACAGATAATCTATTTTTTCTATTCTGTTGTTTATACAGATAATCTATTTTTTCTATTCTATTTTTTATACAGATAATCTATTTTTTCTATTCTATTTTTATACAGATAATCTATTTTTTTATTCGATTTTTATACAGATAATCTATTTTTTCTATTCTATTTTTATACAGATAATCTATTTTTTCTATTCTGTTGTTTATACAGATAA
>JAPMOQ010008466.1:2043922-2077434 GCA_026543055.1 Argiope trifasciata
TAATCTATTTTTTCTATTCTGTTGTTTATACAGATAATCTATTTTTTTCAATTCCTTTTTTTATACAGATAATCTATTTTTTTCAATTCTTTTTTTTATACAGATAATCTATTTTTTCTATTCTATTTTTTATACAGATAATCTATTTTTTTCTATTCTATTTTTTATACAGATAATCTATTTTTTTCTATTCTGTTTTTTATACAGATAATCTATTTTTTTCTATTCTGTTTTTTATACAGATAATCTTTTTTTTCTATTCTATTTTTTATACAGATAATCTATTTTTTTTTCTATTCTGTTTTTTATACAGATAATCTTTTTTTCTATTCTATTTTTTATACAGATAATCGCTGAATTTTCTTTAAATTTTGCTGAGTGTCGTAGGATGTAAAAAAATTTAGAAAAAGTTTCGGAACTTCCGCCGTTGTGCTCAAATCCAACGTATTGACTTATTTGGAATTTATTTGATTATCGACATATTTGATTTCTGTGACTTAATTCTTCCATAATTCCTTAATTTTATTATGTAGACATACATGAATCAGGAAATCCAAATCTTGATTTAAATATAGAAATCTGGATTTTTTTTTTGTTTTATTTGCATGATACATATTGCTTTGAGTAGTTTGTAATAGAAATAGTATATTTAGACAATTATTGTCTGAATTAAGAAATTTTGGATTATTAAGGTATCCGACTAAGTTCTAAGGTAAATATTTGCAAAAATTAAAAAAAAAAACTATTTAGGATTGTAGATATATTGTCAATTATTAACACTATACATACAAAAAATTATTTGAAAATGTAATATATTTTGAAAATTAGAAAAATGTGTTGTAAATTTTAATGAAATTTAATTAAAACTGTCCAACAGTCTACACAAGATTGTAATATAGCAATCCTATTTTTCTATGTACACAAGTTATAAAACATAATGATGATTGAAATGAACCAAAATCTAAGAAAGAATTTGAAGTGCAAAGAAGTGATGGATAAAAATAGACGTATATATGCATTTTTTCTCCATAAATTCCCAACTGAAATTTTCTAAAAACACCTTTATTAGTTTTTGAGATGTCGTGTTAACGGTGGAAAACTGTTATGAAAATTAAAGTTTTGAAAAAATTGAAAGTAAAGACAAATTTCAGTTGAAAAATAGGTGACCCTGTAGGATAGGTTAGACCTTCCTTTTCCTTGAAAAGATAAATTTATTTGGAAAGAGAAAAGTCTGAACTGCAAGAAATAACAATAAAAAAATTTCGCCAATGTTGTCGAAAACCAATGTGTGTAACGTAGTCGGATACCTTAATTCAAGCATTTTTCGCTACATTACATGAATCATGCAAACTATTTTCAGCAAAATTCTTTAAGTAAAATAAAATGTGATTTTGGAATTAATTACATTATTAGTATGCAAATGCAGAAAAAGATTGAGATGATGTTGAGTATGATTATCAATTGATGGTATGAATGGTAATTGCAGATTTCATGGAGGAACTGCGGCTGCTGCTTTTGCCATTCACTGAAATTAACTCGGAAGTTCGTCTAAAACTAATATTTAACTTGGTCATCTGATCCATGAATAAGCTCTTAGAATTCGTGGATTTATGTTTTGTAATTTATTTTTGGCATCACCCGTTTCGTGGAAAAATGGTAAATTGAGCGAGTTATCCTAAACAACTGCCTAAAAGTTAAATATAGATTATGAAAACGCGAATAAAAGGGTTCTTTACTTTATCAAATCCAAATTTTTGCGAATGTTAGTGGATACTGACTACGATTCAAAACATGTTTCTTTTGACAAAATATTCAGTCTAGAATGAATTGAGAATCAAACTTTAATATAATTGAACTGCTTTTATATTAAATTGAGTTCTCCTTGAGTAAACGGCTACGGCCCAGTTCTCTTTTATTTTTTAAAAAATCATTAGTCATAAACTGTGTATATCACGCTTTTAATCTTTTAAAAATATGAATAAAATTTGTATGTGATCTCTTCACTTCAACTCATTTGAAATTGTTGCAAAATGAAATTACATGCTTGGTTAATGCTAGGAATAGTAATTTGTGTTTACACGCAAATTTTAATCATGTATCTGTTTTAAATCATTATAATGCCTGTAGCTTATACTCTTAGCCATTTCAAATCCCGTTAGAAAAATATTCGTTATTAAATATCTAATTATTAATATCAACTATTATTATTTGTAATCAATATTAATTACGATTGCTTCAACTGTTGGTGCGTTATTCTATAGTCTTCAACTATTAGTAGTAAATAGTGCTAACCTTCTTGTCTTCAGTTATTAGTAATAAATAGTGCTAAACACTATTTACTACTAATTATTATTGTTAATTGTTATTTAATATTAGTCTGAATATTAATTATTTTTAAATAGTTGTTTATGAATAAGATTTATTTTTATATTTTAATACAAATTAACAAATTATATAAATGAAATGAATATTTTCTCAGTTTAAATGTGATAAAATAAACAATTAAAAAAATCAGCGATATTAGTCTCTCCAAAATTATCTGACATAATTTAATGTAGGTACTATTTTCTACCTCGCATAAAATTTGGAACTTGAGTATTGTATACCGATACCTTGCATGGAACTGGTGTACAATAGGGGTGAATTTAGCATTTTTACTATCGTGTGATGGCAATTTGTTTTGTCGATTAATCCATGATATTTAGTAATAGGTAAAAAGAAATTTAATTTCTTTTCTTGACTCGTAGTTTCCAGTCATTTGAAATTTGACACTATACTTTTAGTCATAAAATTACGTTCTAAATTCGATGTATTTAAATCATTTCAACGTTGCGTTACATCTTTCAGTTTGCACTTTCAGAAAGTACTAATGGCAGACAGACCACTCTTTGTTGGATTTGGGTCAAAATTTGGATTATGTCTACTCTGGATGTTGAATCTGTGTACTGAATTTTATCGATCCATCTGCCTTCATTTTGTAGCTATCGTGTTGAATTATATTCCAACAACCGTACAGACAGATTCCCTCTGAACGGATTTTGCTCAAAGTTTGATAGGAATTGACTAATTTGGTGTCAAGACTATTTACCAAATTCCATCTATCCGATTCAAAGCGTTTTTCAGTGATCTTTGTGCCTGGTAGGCAGACAGACAATGTGCTTTCGAACTCGGAGAGGTCTGTCTATAAAACGTAAAAGGTTTGCCAAAATTTTGAGTTCAAATTTTTTTACGATTACAATATGTTATCTGTACTTTGCAGATGAGAAACTAAAAAGATATTTAGAATAAATTTTTTTTTTGGAGATGAGAAGCTGTTATAAGAGCAATAAGTACAATTCAAAGAAATTGGTCTTTTATGCAAAATGAAACAGGATAAATCTATTGGCTTAAATAAATATTTTGCTTTGCTTGTTATGCAATACCCAAATGAATAATAAAACGGAATTGATTCAAACAAAAGTGTCGTTTAGAAACACAAATATGTGCTTATCAGAAACAGTCATCATCCAGTTACTGATACTGGCTGAACCTTTGATCAGAAGCGACTGAGATAATCCAGTTCTTATGGTTCTTTTTATTAACTTTCCTGCCTCCCCCCGACTCATACACGCATGCCAGCATATCAGATAGCACCACTACTCACCCTTATTGCAAAGGTTGTGTAAGTAGTATTTTTAACGAAATATTTTTTGGAACTCAGCGTAAGCTGAGAGAATAGTCCTTATAAGCAATCATCCAGGGTTGTTTTGAATTTCTGAATATATTCAAGTTTAAACTTGTGCCAAGCTGCTTTTATTTTAACCCTCTGCGATCGGCAAATTTCTCCGATAGGAGTACCAGCTAGTCGGAGAAAATTTAGCTTTTCAGAGGTATTTCTTCCTCAGTGATTGAAAGCAAATATATGGATACTGAATATAAACATAATATAATCTTACACAATGTGTGAATAACATCTTGCCGCCATACTGGCTGCACCGACTTTTACGAACGGTTGATACAAATTTTTATAATTTTTATTTAATTAATTTGCTGCATTTATTTTCATTTTATGTTTATAGGCATCAAATTATATACAATTTAAAAGAAATAATCGGAATTTCCACATTTGTTTTCAAATTTTCCACCAACCATGAAAAACTTACACTGGTCGATATGCTGATTCTTTAAATCGAGGGTCTTTCTCTATTACTTTTAAGCTGTTTATCAACTTTTTTTAATTCTACGAGGCTTTAATGCACTAATTTGTTTTCTCCATAAAGTTTACACATTTGCATACTACTTGTAAATTTCGACTTAAAATTGTCCAAAATGAAGATTGTTTTATCAAAAGTTACCAAACATGGCAAGTAATTATTTTTTAAATTGTAAATGTTTAAGAAAGGATTTTTACAAAACTTTCATTAGATTTTTATTTAAAAAATGCTCTAAATTTTAACATTTCCTTTAATAATTTCTGCTCATATCTTACATTTCAAACATTTGAAATGAAATTTTGTGAAGGGGAGGGGTACCATTACGTATAAGGAAAAATTTGATCGCATTTTTGAATAATATTAAAAATGTTGAAGAAACCAGTTATTAAAATAAATTCTCGGAAAATGCTTTAAAAAAGTAAATCTGTGCAATTCGAAATTTATTTGAGTGTTTTTATAACTTACGTTACTTTTGTACTGAAATTCCCTTCACATAAAAAAGTAAATCATGTTGCTCTAATATGTTTTTATCGTATGAGTTTTGTTAAAATCATCTATTTTTTTTTCGCATTTCCGTTTTTTCAATTCAGGCTAAATTGAAGTTTTTTACTATTAATCTTATGTATTCTAATATTGTTTTCATTTTGTAAAGTATTTTTTGATAATGAAGTGCAGTTTTAAATTGAGACATACTGAAATTTTAAAATTTAGTCAATGGTGAAGACTATTTTGATAATATTATAAAAGTAATAGACTAGAAAATGTAAGTAGAACGAAAATATAATTATCGCCAAATTCTCTCATTCCAAGTTTTTTTAAAAAATTAGATTTAAATTAATCATATTATTTCTCAACCACATATTGTCTATAACTTTGTATCAATGAACAATTTTCTCATTTGGTTTGAGAAAAGCAATATTTTTCATGTGGGAAAGCTTTTTAAACTTTTATTAAATGATGCACTAAATGATTGTTATTGAATGTTTTTATTTTTCTTCATGAATCAAATATTTCATGTAAAACGATTTTGAAGATTTTTGCAATATTTTATTACATTTTAATTTCCTTTTTTAAAATATGGCTCGATCCTAATAATAAGGCTCTTTTTAAATGATCGTCAAACTAAGATTTCGAAGTTGTTTTCTACCTATAAAATGATTCGTATAATATTTAAGACTCTGAGGACAAACGTCCTTTTTTTAAAAAAATGCATAATACACTTTTTTAGAGGAAAAAAATTGTTTTAATATTTTTTTGCTAAAACTGTGATATGCTTAACGTGATTTGAAGATGCAATTATTAAGTTCTTTAACACTTTTTTTTTATTCTTCATAACTTCATTGATTTATTAACGCTGCTTAGAAGTTGAACTTCGTTTCCACTGTAAATTTGGGCTCGGATTAGAAAATTATTGTTAGAACATAATTAATTTTGACCCTGTGAGAAAATGAGTGGTCGTGCATCTGAGAAGGTGAATTTCGGCTTCACCATAAATTTGGGCTCGGATTAGAAAATTATTATTAGAACATAATTAATTTTGGCTTTGTGGGAAAATGAGTGGTCGTGCAGCTTAGAAATTGAACTTGGGTTTCACTGGAAATTTGGGTTCGGATTAGAAAATTATTTTTAGGACATGATTAATTTGAAATTATATTATGTACGTGTGTATATAATATGCATCGACTTTTTTTTCTGTTCGTGCTATAAAACATTTCTAATGACAATCCAATAAAAGTCCTCCTGCGTCCATTTACCTTAATAGCGTTTTTCCGTGTTGGCCGTGTGGTCTTTTTGCTCTCCGTTAATGTGCCTCACTTAACTGTAAAAGCTGATAACTGGAAGTGAAAGTGATCTATTTTCTAAGATACATTTCTCGGCAAATACAATAATATGTTTTCTGCAATTTCAGTGAGTTTTAACTGTATTATTTCATCAAAACTTATTTACGAACAAAGGGTTAATTGAAAGGGTCTGTCCTATATATGTTTGATATCTTTATTCTTAAAAAATTTCTTATTTGAGAGTCGGCAAAATACTTTATATTAAGGTATAGAAATAGGGTCTGTTTTAGCTGTAATTTCTAAATCTTTGGCGTCCTTAACTTTATATGAAGTTTATAATTTTCATTTTTGTGACGAATAAAGATTCGTGCAGATTTTTTAATGAGAATGCTTTTTTCACAAGTTAAGGGAATTTTATGAATCTTAAATTTAAACCATTGCGTACAAAAATAACTTTTATGTCGCTTCGTTGTTATGTTTAATAAAAAAAATTTCGTGTGATTTTTCTAAATGGACTATTTTATCAATATGAAATGAAATAAATTATTTATATCGTGTTGTTCTTTTGAGCTTAATTTAGTTCTATCGACAAATAGGCCCCATTTGTCAAATTATTATAAAAAATCCTGTGAATTTTCCATATCATTTAACAATTATCAAAAAAATTTATCTTGAGATTTTATTTTAAAAAGCATTTTACTCTTTTAAATATTTTTCTGTGTGGTTTGGATCTAAATATTCCACTTAATTATTTAAAAATTCCAAACTTTATTAATAATAAAGAAAAATGTATATGTAATATTTTTCTGTGTGGTTTGGATCTAAAAATTCCCCTTAATTATTTAACAATTCCAAACTTTATTAATAATAAAGGAGAATGTATATTTGCGTGTATATGTAATATTTTTCTGTGTGGTTTGGATCTAAAAATGCCATTTAATTATTTAACAATTCCAAACTTTATTAATAATAAAGGAGAATGTATATGAGCGTGTGTGAGCGCTCATGTGTTGACTTCCTTTTGTTTTAGATCTTTTGCTGTAGAGCTACCACATACAGCACATATATATTTCGGAAGAAATGTGCATGTGAAAAAAATGTGCACCACGAAGTGATTTTCAAAACATTTTGATGAAAAATTAAGGGTTTTTTGGCTATGATTTCTAAAAATACTCCTGCACAAAAATAACTATTCAAAAAAATTATCTTTCCAAAGGTATCAATTTAATTGTTATAAAATTTAAATCTGGTTTTAGTTAAATTTTAAAAGATATTTGTTAAATATATTTTATAATAATATTGTCATTATTTTGAATGAAGTCCTAATTGTTTTTGTTATCGCTACCTAGATTCCATGCAGTTTCCATTATTCACGATAACTCTATAAAGATTTGACTCATTTTCCTATATTCAACGGGTTTCTCTTTAAATTATGCTATTAATAAAAAATTTCCATGGAATATGGATAATATAAAACGCTTACTTTCAAATTTAGGCAAAGATGCAATTTTTTATCAAAAATTGATATAATTTTAAGAATTTTTACAGTATTTTTTTAGTTGGCTGTTAAACTTTCTAATTGAAATATGGTGAATTTTAATTGAATAATGCTCTGATATATTGTGCGATTTATGAAATATACTTTGTCATGTATGGAAATTTTTAATGAATTGCTTTTAAGTAATGTAGTTTTACTTCTAAAACAATACGAATTAAAGGATTATAAAAATTGAAAATATTTAAGATATCTTTAATGATAGTTGCCATCTTGCGCTTTGTATAAATTCTGCCAAAATGAACTTGATAGGGTTTGTTGTGGATAATATACGATACTTTTCTCGGAAATCATCTTAACTAACAACTATCGATTATTATTCATCGAAATCATCTTAACTATCAACTATTGATTATTATTCATCGAAATCAACTGTCAACTTGCTATTTTTTTTATTAATTTTCTGCAAAAACTTTTTCTAAAATAAGCACATATTGTTGATAATCTGCATTGCTTGGCTGAGTTGGACTACGTTTCGCTTTCTTTATTTTCTTTAACTTTAGTAGGCTTGATACTATGAAGATACGTTTGTGAACGAAAAATTTTAATAAGCTCTGAATTAAAATAATTGCATTCATTTATTCATATTTGTTTGTTTGCTTAGAACCATTGTGATAAAGATGGCTTCATGGATTGTAAACTACTCTAAAGTAAATCGTGATTAATAATTTTGGATTCGGAACTAGCATATTATGATATTTATTGAAATAAAAATGAATGTATGTCTGTTATGCCTTCCTAAACCGTTCATCCGATGGCGATGAAACTGGGTCAGCTTATTGCTCACATCTACGAGATGGTTATAGGGATGGTACAATCATCTAAAATTTAAAAATAAATCGAATTTCAACCGCGTCTATTGACCAAGGATTCGTTTCCAAATAATTCGCCGAGGAGACATACTAGATTCTGTAGGAATGCTGAATCCCAGTGAAAGCTTAATGTTTTGTAGCTATTGTACGCAAATGTCAAGCAATTCTTTCTCAGAGGTAACAACTTTATTACATATTATACGAGAAAGGTTAGGGGAGATAAACTCAGGTTTTTTTTATTTTAATTAAATTTTACCGTTTTTCGCCGTAACCACCAAAAATATTGTAGTACAAATAATTTTGCTCCATCTTCATTTTCAAAAATTATCTTATCAACTCTATCAACGATTTTATGGTATATATTTTTTTATGTTGAATCCATTTTAAAAGAAAATATTCTAATCCCAATTTCTAAAATAAAATTTGAGAATTCTGAACGAATATTAAATGAGTATATAATAAATAGTTTCTTTCATTACCATTCTGAAAGAACACTGAGTTTTACAATTCTAAAAGAATACACAAATCTAATACATGAAATGCATATTTGTTTGTTCGTATTTTACGTACTGTCGTACCGTTCATTCTGCTTCGATAAAACATTGCAAAATTACTGAATGATTTCATTTCATTTTTTTCGGCAGCAGCAACGCGCCGGGTACTAGCGATTTATTAAATAAATTATAGGGAAATGAATTCAAATACTTTTTCGTATTAATTTTCTTTTATTAAAAAGAATTCGTAGTCATTTTAAAGTGAAAAGAAACTTGTTTATTTCTGGGAATTCAATATGAGTTTCCTTGTGTGACTGGTTAATAACTTTTACATAATTACATTTTTTTGAAAAAATCTCAGCTATTTTTTTTTTTTTACCTGCCGAATCTTTTGATGAAACTTATTATTATTAAAGGAATTAAAAAAATAGTCACTATTCCAATGAGCAAGCTATTAAATTCGTTACTTAATTAGGGAGTTAAGTCAATTCATATGTCAAGTGATTTAGATCACAAAAAATCTCTACTGAGTCTGTAGTACTATTACAAATTTTTGAAATGTAATTTCAAAAAACGTAATGCATCAATTGTACGGTCATTAAAACCTGGAACGTAATTTGGTGCAAAAATTACGAGGCGACGAAAACGCTCTTCCGCCTTCTACGCTATTTGGTGATACTGTTAGCAATGCGTAATATATTTTTTTTCAAGTATTTACACCTAAATCCCTCATCTATATAAATAAAAATGAATGTCTCTTGTGTCTTCCTAAACAGTTCATCCGATGGCGATGAAACTTGCTTTATTGCTTACACCTACGGAATGGTTATAGAAATAGTACAATTGTCGGAAAAAAAAAATGTTAAAAAATTTTGAATCTCAACCGCATCTATTTTTCAATGTTTAATCTCCAAATAACTTGTCGGGGTGACACAATAGATTCTGTAGAAACGCTAAATCCAAGTGAAAGGTCAGTATTTTGTAGTTATATTGGTTATCAAGTGGTTAAAATCGAGACGAATTTAGAACTTTGCATTATTAGAATATTTGGAGTCGGAGCTGTCTTAGAAAACTAGACTTGTCCTAACCCCCGTTCTGAAGAAGGTTGGAGGTCGTCGCGGCAGACTTGTGGTGGCTGCTTGCGGTTTTTCGTGAAGGAATGAGAAAAAAGAGAGCATTTCCTTATTGGAACATTAAAAACTTCCTGTGTGCTGATTACTATTGTTGGTGCAATTCATTGCTTTTGTACATTCTTAGTTTTGTATTAGTGACAGACTTCTCTTTGAACATTCAAGCGCACAATGTGTGCTTTCTACGGGTAACAATCGGTCTAAAAACAATTTAAGGAAGTCGACTACGTTAAAAACAGGATTTCGGCCACATTGGCGATAATTGGCATCTTTTTAGTTGTTATTAGTCTTGTAGTTCAGAATTTCCTCTTTCCAAAACAGTTTACTTTTTTAGGGAAAAGGAAGGACTGACATATCATCCAGCTGAATTTTACGTAAAACATATTTTTCAGCTAAAATTTGATTTCAATTTTCTCAAAATTTTCCACCGTTAACATAACTTAAAAACTAATAAAGATATTTACATAAAAATTTCAGTGTGTGTTTTCAATAATATGGGCAATGAAATGGACCGACAGTTTAATTGTGGGTGAAATATTTTTTCATATATATATACACTGAAGTGACAAAAATCATGGGATGACTGTTAATATCGTGTCGGTCCTCTTTTTGCCCGGTGAAGTGCAACAACCCGACGTGTCATGGAGTCCACAAGTCGTTGGAAGTCCTCTGCAGGAATATTGAGCCATACTGTCTGTATAGACGTCCATAATTGTGAAAGTGTGGATGGTGCAGGAGTTTGGGCACGAACGGACCTTTCGATGATGTCCCATAAATGCTCGATGGGATTCATATCGGGCGATCTAGGTGGCCAGATAATGCGCTGGAATTGTCCGGAATGTTCTTCAAACCAATCGCGAACAGTTCTGGCCCGGTGACATGGCGCATTGTCATCCATAAAAATCCGATCATTGTGTGGGTACGTGAAGTCCATGAATGGCTGCAAGTGATCTGCAAGCAGCTGAACATAACCATTTCCAGTCAATGATCGGTTCAGTTGCACCAGAGGACCGAGTCCATGCCATGTAAAAACAGCCCACACCATTATGCAGCCACCACCAGCTTGCCTTGCTGACAGTTTGTGTCCATGGCTTCGTGGGATCTGCGCCACACTCGAACTCTACCATCAGCTCGTAACAACTGAAATCGTGACTCATCTGACCACGCCACGGTTTTCCACTGGTCTAGGGACCAGTCGATATGCTCACGAGCCCAGGAGAGTCACTGCAGGCGATGTCGTGCTGTCAGTAAAGGCACTCGAGTCGGTCTTCTGCTGTCATAGCCCAAGGAAGACAAATTTAGCCGCACAGTCCTATCGGACACGTCCCTCGTACGTCCCACATTGATTCCTGCAGTTATTTGACGAAGTGTTGCGTGTCTATTAACATTGACCATTCTACACAGACGTCGGCGGTCTCGGTCGTTAAGTGCAGGTGGTCGCCCACTGCGCTGTCCATGATGGGATGTGATGCCTGAAATTTCATACTCTTGGCACACTCTTGATACTGTGGATCTCGGAATGTTGAATTCACTAACGATATCCGCAATGGAATGACCCATGCGTCTAGCTCCAACTAACATTCCACGTTCAAAGTCTGTTAATTCTCGTCGTGCCGCCATAAATCACGAAAAACCTATTCACATGAATAACTTGAACATAAATGAAAGCTCTGGAAAACGAACTGCGCATTTATACTTTTTCGCTGCGATACTACTGCCATCTGTATATTTGCATATTGCTATCCTATGACTTTTGTCACTTCAGTGTGTGTGCATATATATGTAGGTATATATATATATATATATATATATATATATATATAAAATTACCTACCCATCGCCGGCCTCCTGGCACAGGGGTAGCGTGTCTTCCCCGTGATCTGGGCGTTCCGGTTCGGGCATGGTTTTTACTCTGTGTTCTGTCTGTGAGGCGTGTGAATGTGCCCCCCTGTAAAAAGGGGTTGTGCAAGCGAATGGGTGTGTCATCTTCATATCAGCTAGAAGTCAGACTTCTGCCCTCTGGGTGCTCAGGGGTCTTTACCCTCAGAAGCTACTGCTCCCCCTTTCCGTGGAAACACGGACATGACAAATATATATATATATATAACATCATTTCTTTGCATCTCAACGTTTTTTGATGGATTTTGATTTATTTCCTTCATTATTATAGTTTATAACTTGTGTTCAAATAAAAATAGTATTGCTGCATTACCATTTTTTGTAGAATGCTTACTATTTTGGTCAAATTTCATTAAAAATTGCTACACATTTTCCTATTTCTCAAAAATACATAGGTTCAAATAGTTGTTTTTGTATTTATAGGTTTATTATTGACAATACATCATAAAATCATAAATAATTTTTTAATCCAATTTTTCAAAAAAAAAAAAAAAAAAAAAAAAAAAAACATGGAACATTATCAGATACTTTAAAGGGAATCTCTTTTAACTATGGATACCGAAACGCATTTGTTCATGATAATAATAATATTCTGATATTTTTAATTTTTTCTTCCCATCACGTGTTTCGCCCGTTCGAATCGACCTTTCTAGCGTGCCGGATTTCTCCCCTCCGCGAATGCCAACCGGATTATCCGCGCATCCCAACCGCGGCGCCGCGGATTCGTGTGCGTGCTCCCGGACTTCCAAGATGGCGCTGACTTCTGTTGCCCGGCGGACGGTGACCATCGATCTGAAAGAACACTTTTTCCGATGAATGAATCGCTCGACATTCTTGGGCTGAAACGGTATTCTTGGCGGTGCGGTAATCTTGCCTCGCCTTCTTCGGGGGTTGGAATCGAATCGCTAGCAAGGAAATTTCAAAGAACCTGTGTTTGTGTGGTGCGGTGGGGAGAAGACGTTGTGTGTGGTGTGTGAAAGTTTCTTTTCTGCCTGTTACACTTCTGGAATAACGTTTCGTGCGAATGGATTCGGTTTATTTTCCCTCCCACCTCCCATGTTTTTCGTCTAGATGAAGAATTACCGATGTTTATAAACTTTATCACATGTAGGTGTATCTCTCTTTGTGTATGGATTTGTTGAGATTTCTTTGTAATTGTGATAATTGATGAATTTTGCGGTGAAATTCAGTTACTTCTTTTCTTACCATAATGACTATGATGTCACTTTAACCTTTTGTAGTGGTTTTTATCACCAAATGCATGAATTTTTTTTCTAGTCTTTATATAAATATTTATTTTTTATTAAATTTGTGTCCTTCATAAATTTTTTTAATTATTATTTATTAATGTTTTATTTTATAGAAAATCAGTAAAATTTGTTTCCATTATGATCATTTAACAGATATAATATATAAAACTATTTTCGCATGTATTGCCTATTTAAAATCTTATATTACTGTTTATTGGATAGCGTATATTTTTAAATTTGAATAATTCTTCGAAATGTAAATAAAAACTATTTCTAATTCAAATACTTCAGGAAGAATATTTTTAGATAAATATCACTCTTAGATCATATTTAATCTGAACATAAATAGATTATTTGAATCTATCGAAAAATTACTTAAATTTCTTATTTTCTTTATATTGTGATGGTGATATTTGCATGACAGTTTTCTAACTTCCTTTTTAACGGCTGTCAACAAAGGATTTAATCTCAAACTGAAGATCATTAGCTCTTTTTTAAACTAATCAAACAAAATAACCAACAACCTGTTGTCATTTTTATTTGTCTTGTAGATTCATTGGTAATTTATAATTTATTTTGAAAGATATTTTTATATTAATCGCGTTTTAAACTAATATAATTAATATTGATCTAATTTAGTTAACCCATTAATGCCTACTGTTCCATTTTTGGAACAGCTCTCATATAAAAGTTATTTAGAAATTTCCTTATAGAAATTGAATGCAAAAATTCCAATTTTTTAACCTTAGGCATAAATGGGTTAAAATGAAAGTATCCGTTAAAGTAAACCAGTCTCATAACTTAAACCGCAGCCAAATATAATATCCTCCCTTATTCTGGAATTCTTTGATATGTGTAAATGATCATACTTTTATTTTAATGTGGAGTGGAGGCGTGCGTCATGAGAGCATTGAAAAGTTGAATTCGTAATATTTAGGTGTGCATTTATTTTTATCGAAAATACTCTATTTGTTGAAATTTCCGAAGTTTCCTCTTCCTCTACGTAGGGTTTAATTTTATTTTGTTGTCTAATAAAAATTGGAGATTCTTAAGAGCCAGAAAAAAAAGTTTGTCTGCTTAAAAATAGGTATCTTTTGCCAGAGAACGGTAACGGGTGCCAACTGTAGTGTAAACAGTGTCTCAATAAATGAAATTTTTTCTTTATATAAAAAAATGCCAGAATTTTTGTCCTTCTTCTGCACTAAGCTATCGGCTCCTATTGTTCTGTCACTCTATTTGCATTTTCTTGAGAAACGAATGTGTGTGCAAAAGTGTGATATTCTTTTTGTTTCCCCAGCGTTGCCGGGAGGTCAGAAGAAGGTCTTTGTGAGAGCATGGATGTAATCACCTCCGGCAGAGAAAGATGCTCATAAAGGAGTATCGCATTCCACTGCCCCTCACCGTCGAGGAGTACAGAATCGCCCAGCTGTACATGATAGCGGTGAGTACTCTGACTAGCATTCTGCAGATTATCGACGAGTAACAATTAAGGTATCCGAACACATTCGGATACCTTATTTGTTATTCGGTCATATTTCTAGGTTTAAGTAATACTGAATAACAATTAAGGAATACCGAATAACAATTAATTAGTATCACGAATAACAATTAAAGTATCCGAACACGTCCAAAGCACTTTTTGTGAAAAACGTGGTGTAGACATACTTTAACCATATTTATAGGTGAAACTAATATCGAATAACAATTAAGGAAGACCGAATAATAATTAATTAGTATCGCTGAATAACAATTAAGGTATCCGAACACGTTCGTATCCCATTTCGTTAAAAACATATTTTAGACATATTTTAACCATATTTATGGGTTTAAGAAATAGGATGTCAATATTTGAAATAAGCATCAACACTTTTTTGAAAATTGGCATTTAATAGCATAAATTTAAGCAAATTCTTTTAAAACTTCAAATTAGCTACAACAAAAGCTCTAATTCTCATCCTAACAAAACTCATACCAAAATGAACTACATAGTTTTGTCTAGGGAATGAACTACAATCTAATGGTCGTAGTGATAAATAAAAAATTTGCAGTCAGTTGAAGATTTATCATGAAATTTTTAGTAAATTTATGAAATTATTATTCAAACAATGGGTTGTGAATCAAAAAATATTCAATCAATTTAAATTCTTTTAGTCCATTCCCTAGAAAACAGTATAAAGACTTCAAATTTCATAGTAATGTTATAATAATATTTTGTGTTATTTGATTTGAAGTGGGCAACAAAGGGGTAAAAATCAATTTGTAGAAAACTGCATTTAAATTATACAGTAACTTGTTTTAAAAATAAATTATGGACATACATACTTAAAATTCACCACATATATTACTTATAAATTCTTGCTGTTAGTTTTTTAATCATTTAAATTTTTTTTCTGGCAATTTTTTCATTTGGCAGTGAATGCCAAATTTCATTTATTCTATCTTTGTCGTGTTTATCAAATGTTCTAACTGAATTTGTACTTTAGGATACACTCCAACAACCTTAAGGATATTCAATAATCCTGCAAAACTTTCGTTAAAATGTATTATAGACATAAATACTCCTAATCTGACGACTCAGAGCTCAATAAAGACATCTTTGGGTATACATTTCCAGAAAACACTGTTAAAACTCTGTTTGCATTTTGTGTTTTTCTGTGCCAAACATTTTCCGTATTTAAAACTTGGCCTTTTAAATCTATACTTCCGGATATTTAAATGTCCCTTTCCGGTTTACCGATCCTTACGAAACTATTAATATCTTGACTTCTATTGAACGTAGAGACAAAAGTAAATCTGTTTTGAATAGCTTAAAGACAGGTCTATCCAATAAAATAATTTTTTAAAAATATCATGTTTTGCGAAAATAGACCATTTTCAACGTGTTCGGATACCTTAAAGGCTAGAATAGTTCTTGTTGAAGTGAATGATGGGAAGGAAGAGATAATTAACTAGATAGTTAAAGTTAACCTTAGACCAGATTTAGAGTTTAGGTTTACCAGCGGGTGACCGAGCTCCGCTCGGAGAAAACAGGTATCGAAGCTAACTCGAAGATTTAAATTTTCAATTGTGATTTATCAAAACAATACATGCCATAAGAAAATTTGTGAAACCATTGGTGAAAAGATAACCGGTTAAAGTGCACCATTGTAAACTATTCTAAACAAAGTTAGAGTTTGGAAAGGGAACTATTCTATACAAAGGTATAGTAAAGGTAAAGATTGAAGTGTGTTGAAGTTATATAAAAACCAAACATATATACATACATAAGAAACATATTATAAACCTATAACAGCATAAACATAAAACTTTATTAGTTCGCCATATTGGCTATAGATGGCAGCACGTTACTGCTTGAAAATTTAAGTAGCCATTATGGCGAACTAATAAAGTTTGAAAATATCCTATCTGTAACTCCGAACTGCTTGACCGTAGCACTTCAAAACTGGCGCCAATCGATTCCTCGTGGCCAAAAACCCCAGACCCCCAAGTTTACAGGAGTTTATTAATTCTGGGGCGATTTTCGACTTAGCAACCATTCCTCGTATTATAGTATTAGATTGAACTAAGACAGTGGTGGCGAACTTTTATGGATCATTGTGCCATTTTTTCTAAAGAAATGTTTAATGAGGTATAGACGTGCCGTCAGATCATTTTGACTTGTCATTATTGGAAAAATAATAAAAATAAATACTAACTTAACACAATGAATGCCCCGGCAATTTTCAGAAATCTGACCTAAAATGACACTAACTCATTTGAACCCATTTTTATGATTTAATTTTTTGTTCATTTTTTATTAAAGTTTCTGATCATGCAAGCCAGCATTGATTTTTTTGTTCTTTTCCACGAAGTCATCTATCATTATTAGCACTGATACACTGCGAGTTGATTAGAAGCTGCAAGAAATCACAGTACGAGATAACTCGTAGTAGGCGTCCGAGAAAAGAACGTAATCTACGAGCTATCTCGTAGCTGACAATCAGTTGTTAAAACTACGAATAAATACACTTTTCACTGTTGAGTAGTAAATGTTTTACTTACATGCGTTATTCAAATTAAAGTAACGCTAGTGTGACTTCTATTGTTGCAGATTAGATAACAAAAAAACTGATATTTAGAATTGCATGGAGTTACTTTTATCAGAATGCATGCTGAAATGGTACCATCGGCCAAACAGTTTCCAAGCGAGTCTAATATTATTTATCTCTAAAGATAATGACACGCAGGCATAAGTAAAGGAAAATAGGGTTAAAATAGTATGAGAAAATGATGGTTAAAATGTCATGAATCCATCTTCTTCAAACCGTGAAATGTGTCTGGAATGGAATTCCAAATTACCAAAATTTCGTTACTGGCATTGTTACATATATTGCTTGTGAATCTTCCTGTTTAAATCAATTCTAACTTTTTTTCTTGTTTCAATAAATTTTTTATCCTTATTTAACTAGACTTTAAATCCATCAGTTGCATTACAAATTCTTCAATTTCCAATCAATATAACTGTGGAAAGTTCTGTTTATCAAATTAAGTCACATGTGAACCATTTTGATCGGTGGTTTGTCCAAAATATCTTGTGACATGCGTGCCATCAATGGCACGCATGCCACTAGTTCGCCATCCTTGAACTGAGAGAAATAGGGAGACGATATTATTGCAGTTTCAGTTTTTAACTTTGGGTGTATGCTTGACCCAAACAGAAGAATTTTCTGTTATCCAAAGTTCGTTAGCATTTTTATTTCGGTTTTTAAATTGATTGTCATATGTAGGTACCTGAAATGACCTTGTAATGTAAAATTGCATATTTTCAGCGTATTTGATTGTCTTAAATTTGTTTTATAAAAATGATTAGCTGTTACTTGGCGCGTTGCAGCCACCGAAATCGGCAGTGTTTTGCCGAAATAGATGAACGGTACGACAGTATGTAAAATACGAACAAAAAAATATTCATTTTTGTAAATTAGATTTGTGTATTCTTTTAGAATTGTAAAGCTTGGTATTGTCACGAAATGGCAATGAAAGAAGCTATTTGGTGTATTTCGTGACTAGTTTAATATCAGAATTCTCAAATTTCATTTTGGAAAACGTGATTAAAGTATTTTCTTTTAAAATTGATTTCATATAAAAATTATATTTATTCTATAAAATTGTTAATGTAGTTGAAAGATAATTTTTGTAAATTAAGATGGAGCGAAATTATTTGTACTACAATATTTTTGGTAGTTACTACGATAAACGCTAAAATTTAATAAAAGTTTTTTTAAAAAAAATCCCATGGTTGGTCTCCCCAAAACTTTCTCGCGTAATCTGTAAAAAAAAGTGATTTCTGAGAATGACTTGCATGAAATTTGCTTATTATAACTACAAAATATGAGCCTTGAACTTGGACTTAACATTTCTGCTGAGTCTATGTGTCTCCTCGGCTAGTTGTCTGGAGATTAATTCTTCTATCTATACTTATAATAAAGCTCAATGCGTGTGTGTGTGTGTGTGTGTGTGTGTGCGTGTGTGTGTGTGTTGGCGCTCTACAGGCTAGACCGTTGGACCTACAGCTACCAAATTTGGTACATGTATACCTTGGAGGTCCGGAATGTGCACCTCGGAGCCCTTTTTTCGAATTTTTAATTAGAATTTGAATTAATTAAAATTTAAGCGAAATTTCGACGTTTTTCCGCTATAACTTCCGAAAATATGATCGCATAAACATGATTTTTACATCAATTAAAGATTAAAAAATCAGCCTTCTAATGGTATCAGTGTTTTAATGTGTAACTTAAGCTTCTATTTTTAACGAATTTTTAAAGAAATATTTTAACCATGTTTTTCTAGATAAAATAAAAGAATGCCGGAAGTTCAAATAAAAAAAATTATCATCGCAATGCAACTTTCAGAACGTAACTGGATAAAATAAAAGAAATATAAAATGTGATATTTTCTTTGAAAAATAAATGCAAAACAAAGGTTTCTACAATCGTTTGCAATATCTATATCATTAACTCAATAAATTTTCTTTGTTTACGGTAATCCTGATTGGATTTAGACAGGATATGCATTGAAATCCCGACTTAATGGCATATTTCTATAATCGTTGCAATATCTGTATCATAAATTTAATACTTTTTTTCCCTTTCTCGCTTTCTTTAAAAAAACATATTTATTATTTTGGCAACATCATAGAATTTTTTTTTTTTTTTTTGATATTTTGGAAGCATAACCGATGGTTAAAACTGACTGATTTATAAAATTAAAGAATATTATTGGGGAAAGGTGTACTTTTAGAACTTTCCGTCCATTATCTTAAAGAAAATACTAATTTCAGGCCAATCAATGCCCGGAATGACTTCAAGGCTAATGAATACGCGATTTAATTGAAAAGTTTAGAATTCTTTACTCATGGCGAACCAGCTGGTCGCCAAAGGCGGCTAGTGGTAAATAGATACTGTTGAGATTCGATTTTTTTTTTTTTAGATACTTGCACTATCTTTATAACCATCCCGTGGATGTAAGCAATAAGCTGACCGAATTTCATTGAAATCGGATGAACGGTTTCGGAAGGCATAAGACATACAAACATTCTTTATTTATTTATTTATATAGATGAGGGATTTAGAGGTAAATACTTGGAAAACATATATAATGCAGTGCTAGCACCACCACCAACTAGCGTAGTAGCCGAAAGAGTGTTTTCGTCAGCTAGTAATTTTGGCACAAAATGAAGTCCCATGCTTAATAACAGTAGAATCGATGCCTTATGTTTTTTAAGATCACATTTCAAAAATTTATAATAGTGCCACAGACTGAATAGGGATATTTACACTTTTTTGAGATTTTAATCACTTGACATGCGAATTGACTTAACTTCCTGATTGAATGACGAATTTAATAGCTTCCTCATTGTAATATTTACTACTATTTTAGTTCGCTTTCATAATAATGCGTTTCGAGTGACTTCTTTTCATTTTAAATTATTTAATACTTTTCACTTAACTGCAGATTAAAAATTAAAAATTCGATAAATCGATGCGCGTCTCAGGCTCGTCATTGTATGCGAAATGGTCAAATAAGTAAGATTTTCCTTTACTTTTTGGTGATTCTTTATATACTATTCTAATTCATAAGTTACAAATTATTTTTTTGTGATATTTACACTCTCTAATAAAACTGGCGAATAAAACAAAGAAAGAAACTGTGTTACTTTTCTTTTTCTAAAATTTCTTCTACCGGTATTAAAATCTAAAAAATACCGAATACCGGTTTTGAACTTTTTGTCCGATATTGCAATCCCTACCCATGACGACCGAAAGAGTGTAAGACTTTGAAGGTCACCGGGCAGTGAACCATTCCTTAGTTATTAAAAGGCTTACAGTCATTGCCAGAATATTTGAGGTAAATAAGAGTATACATTATAGCTCATTTCACTAGATTAAAATATTTATGGCATCCGACTACGTTAAAAACACTGATTATTAACCACATTGGCGAATTATTATTATTATTTCTTGTGGTTCAGACTTTCATCTATCCAAAACAGTTTATCTTTTCTAGGAAAAGGTAGGCCTGACCCATCATTCAGGGTCACCTATTTTTGCAGCCAAAATTCGTCTTTAACTTTCATTTCTCAAAACTTCAATTTTCATAAAAATTCTTCACCGTTAACATGATTTCCCCAAAACTATTATAGGTATTTACATAAAAATTTCTACGCGTGTCTTAAATAACATGCGTAATGAAATGAACCAAAAGTTTTATTGTGGGTGAAAGACTTTTTCATTTAGAGGTGTTTTTAGAAAAATTAAGTTGTTAATTCAGGAAAAAAATGCATATATACGTATATTTTCACCCATGACTTCTTTGCATCTCAAGAGTTTTCTAGATTTTGGCTCATTTTATTCATCATAATGTTCTATAACTTGTATACAAAGAACAATAGCATTGCTGCATTACAGTTTTGTGTAGAATGTTAACCCTTTTTTGATAAATTTCATTAAAATTTACTATAAATTTCTTACTTCTCAAAATATATTGTTTTCATATTTTTTTTTGCATTTATAGTGTTTATAACTGCCAATAAATCTAAAAACCATCAATAGTTTTTTAAAAAATAGAATTTAAAAAAAATTTCCTTCGATCGCTGTCAGATACCTTAAATTAAATAGCACACCAAATCTCGGTTCAGGAGATTAAGTTGGAAAGCATATACAGAAAGCAGTAACACACATAAGCACTAAAAAAATATCACAGTACACCAAGAATCTTTGTTAAAGAATGGAAGATATAGTAGACTTAGACAAATAGCAATATCAAGCAATGTACCACTATCCAAAATCCTATATATATCATATATGTTACGACCAAAGCCCGAAGTTTGGTCACTTCCCTAATTGTCCGGCCAGTATCACCTCACAATGACCGGCCAATGTCCGATCTGTCCTTGATTTCGGGTTTTGGCCAGCCAGTTTGCGAAATGGCATGGGGCGATCGGCCAAGGTCAGAAGAAAAAGGTCATGAGAAAATTTTGGGTGTTTGTGTACCGTAATACTAATGAAAGTCACATTATAGCTGCCACAGAGGAATCCCCCCCCCTCTTAGGGGCGCCTAGGATCGTCCTTTGAAACAAAGGCCAAGGAGGTACGGTGGCCCTAGGTGGACTGTAGTCTGAATGGAGAAGTTTGAGTGAGTAAGGATCTCACAGTACCAGAAATATCCTGGTCACATGAAAATTTCCTCACCCTTGGAGAAAACAAACAAAAAGATAATAACATTATCTACTGAATTAGTTTATGACAGAAAATTATCAATATCATTGTTATGGCCAAAGCCCGAAGTTCGGCCATTTCGCACATTGGCCAGGGAGTTCCGGGCACTTCATGAAGTGACCAGCCAAAGTCGTATATACGCTATCCATTTCCAGTACATCGGACATTGGCCAATGTGCGATTTGGCCAGCCGATTCGGGAACTGAACAAACTTCGGGCTTTTGCCGTAATATATACGTAAATCCATTGTATAAGGGGTGAAATGAATGGCACAGATACAAGGCGAAAATACAAAGTAGATCTAGAAGGACAAACTTATATATATATAAAAGCGTCACTAGCAGATAAATCAAGGACATGAGCAGAAACGTCAAGTTTTGAATGCCATAATCCTGCATAAAAAATAGTGAACGATTCTGAATGTGCGTCTTCTTTTCAGAAAAAAAGCCGTCAAGAAAGCAAAGGAGCTGGCAGCGGTGTCGAAATTCTTGTGAATGAACCTTATACTGACGGTCCAGGTGGCAGTGGACAATACACTCATAAAGTTTACCATATTGGAAGTCACCTCCCAAGTAAGATCATTTCTATACGACTTTTTTAAAGAGCCAAACATTATTTCAATGAAAATTATTGTTATTATTTTTGCACACAATCTTTTCTCGAACCCGGCGGTAACCTTTCATTTCTGAACCATTTCACCTTTCATGATTGTTTATGAGATGTAATTATTTTTAATTTGATTTTTAGTTAATTATTTTATTTGTATTTTGTTTATTCTTTGTATACTTATTCATATGTATAAATGAATACTGAACATATATATATGTATTAAAAAGTTTTATAATTTTAAGCAATCTATGTATTGCCTCCTAGAATAAGTAACAATAAAAAATAACAGCATTTTATTTTTTTTTATTTTATGCCAATGCATTAAATATCTCTAAAAATCGTGAAATATTCGTAAAATCGCAAGGAAATGACTTTAAATACGCAAAGTTATATACTGCTAGTTGGTACCCGGCGCGTTGCTGCCACGGAAGAAATAATTTTAGAAATATCGCTTGGACTGTCTTGTTTAATTAGGAATTATAGAAAGAATGACATTTATTTTCTTGCCGACAGTGAATAAATACATTCATTGAAATTAAACGACATATAAAGGAGAAGTGTATATAATTTTTCTTTCTTTTTTTTTACTTTATTATTCAAGAGCTTTGGAATAGGTAGTATTTTTGTTTTTCCGTCTTCAGCAGAAACAAATTTCTTGACTGTCCGACTCGCAAGTTTCCAGCATACAACTGGTAATGTGAAAAGCATAAACATTTTTTTGGTTCAATCCGCACACTTGAAGTGATTGTCCTTGCGCCTTGTTGGTGGTCATCGAGTGCTCCCTAAAGGTCTTATCACACGACAAAATATCTCCCTCATTTTTTGTCAGCAGTTTTCCATTTCTACCCCCAAGAACCGGTCAAACAAGTTTTTCGTTATTGTCCGCTTTTTTAACTAGTTTGAAAATGCCGACGATTGGGACGGAAATATTGTGTGCAAACGACATTCAACCAATCATGGGAAACTTTGATAGTGACGTCACTTTTGTTGTCATTTGCTGACGAAAAGAGCGGACGATATTTTGCCGTGTGATAAGGCCTTTAGAAACAAATGATGTGTGACTGATGGAAAGTTGACTGGAATAGCTGAGTTGACTGGAATAGTATCAGTATTGAAAACTCATTTTAGTGGTGATCTTGTACTGAATCGGAAACAATCAGAAGACTGGGAATCGTCAAATCAAAGTTTTTTCAATGTTTTTAGCTTCATCATTATTCCTAGTTGTGTTTCTTTCAACTAGAAATGCGAAAACAGAATGAAAGGTGTCAACGGTAGCAAATAATCATCTGATTAGGAAAAGTTGGAAAATTAGCCCTCTGTTATGAATAAGAATTGCCTAATGCATTTTTGAATCGATTTATCGCCCCCCCGATTTCCCGATTAATCGGAAACCTTCTGTATTTAATTTTCTTAACGAAATATAACAATTTTTATCATATCGTTGCCATTTCAGGTTGGTTCAAAGCATTGTTGCCGAAGTCTGCACTAACAGCCGAAGAAGAGGCCTGGAATGCTTATCCTTACACCAAAACTCGATACACATCGCCGTTTGTCGAAAAGTTTTTCATCGAAATAGAAACAAAGTATATTGACGATGCAGGCACGCAGGACAATGTGTTTAATCTGTCTGGAAGTGAAGTACGAAATAGGACTGTTGGTAAATATTATACCTGTTCATTGATTAAAATATAGTTTATTGCATTTTTTTATGACGAGACATACGCGTAATTCATTATCCTTGATCCAAGGAAACAATTTATTATTGACAGACTTATTTCATGTTTAAAAAGAAAATATTTTTTCTGTTGTTTATTCCCCATTATTTTTGTACGAAAATAAAGGATTTTTTTTTTTTCGTTTTTAATTTATTAGAATAAATATGAATATAGTTGTTACTATTTCAATTAAATAGACATTATCACCTTTAAAAAGCATTTTTTTCAAGTGTTTCTCCTTTAATTTTCATGAAGCATTAAAAATAAATCCCCCCCCCTGTTATTTCCCTTACATTTTCTAAATAAAATATTTCAGAGTTACAAACAACATTATGCGGATATGTAAAATAAAATATTTTTAAAAATATGACCTTGCACATCGATTTTCCTGATAATTGGGCTTTTTGTAAAATTTCAGAGGAGATTTCATTTCATATCACTTGCTCTGTTTTCTATATTTTATTTTCTGTTTATTTTACAATACTTGAAAGAGGATTTTCTTTCAATGATTTTTGAATTCCAGAAGATGGATTTATTATTATTAAGAAAAAGAATAAGTAAATATCTTTTCATTCAAAGCATTTTTCATATAGCTGTCAGTTATACACAGTCCCCCCCCCTCCCAAATTATAATACATACACTTGTGAAATGTTTAGCTATTTGATGCAGAATCGGCTTCCTCTATAAAAAAGCCCGGATGCAAATAATAATAATAATAGTAATAATAATAAAATTTTGAGCCCTAAATTTTTAGCAAAGTAAAAAAACAAAAAAACCCGGACATTTGCTTATTTATTTAATGATGCGTGATTTTGTTTTTGCTATTCATTACTCCTGGAAAATGACAATTTTTCCCCATTTCTTTTTCGATAGTATAGCTAAAGCGTTTAAGCATTAAAAACATATGTTTGACCGAAGAGAATCCTTCATTTCATTTTAATTTGCTGAAAGAGGCTTCAGCATTTGTTATATTAAGTAACTAGCAATATAAAGGATTGAAAAACATATCACATTAAATATAGGCAAAAGATAGCTGATGTTTTGCAAGTTCATTTGAACACAGATTCAGCCTCGACTCCTGGATGCCGGGCATACTGCTCAGAAGATATTTCCTGATTCTGAAGGGGATTTAAAGTCTTAGGGGATTCCTTAATCTGATGGGGATTTCCTTATTCATAAGGAACATTTCCCGCCTTTTTATAGATATGACTACGATCTTTGCATAGTAAAGGTTCAGTCAATGTTCAGTCAGCCACATGGAAACAAGTTTGTAGACTTTTAGTATTTGTAACATTAGTAGTGTTCAGAGCTCTGTTTTAATTCTTAGCCTACTGTGGGGGGGGGGGGCAGTGGCGGGGCCCCCCCCCCCCCCCCCCCCCAAACAGCTGGCCCTGATTTGATATTTTCTTATTTTTAAATTTAAAATGTAAACTCGCTCAAATAAACGTTCTCTGTGTTTTTCAAATACCCCTTTCGATCAAAAATCTTTGTAACATCTTATAAACCATTTTTAAAAAATGGCTACTGAAACGTATGCATTCATTTTACTCAAAAATATCTGTATTTTAGTCGGCTGTCGTAATATATCTGCTTCTTTTAATGTTTTATTTCAGACCTGATCGATGTCGTGAGGGATCAGCTCTATGGATCCGATTACTGTCAGGAAGAAGATCCCAAACTTTACACGTCATCCAAAACAAACCGAGGACCTCTGAAAGATGATTGGCTTGATGAATACCGTACTAATTCAGGCAAGGCAATCATGTGCGCGTACAAGGTGTGCCGAGTTGAATTTCGGTATTGGGGAATGCAGACGAAGATTGAGAAATTTATACACGATGTCGGTATGCTTTTTTCAATACTTTAAAATTGTCAAAAATTAATATTTTTTTTATGAGTGATGTCTTTACTTCTAATGAAAAATATGTGTGTTTTTGTTGGCTCCCTGCAAATTGCCAAGTTTGCCTTAGCTAATGTTATATTGGTGCAATTGTTAAATATTGTGAAAGAATTTTTTTTGCATTAAAAGTTACACCAGATTGTGTGTGTCTCGATTACAATGAAAGTTTTTGGAAATATTGTTGCGCAAAAAGAATTTTTTCATTATTTTAAAATTGAAGAAATTTATAGTACCACATCAACTATGAAGGTTTATTCATAAAGGCTGCAGTGCTGCACCCTCTAATTATTTAAAAACTTGAAATTTCGTTTATAATTTTATTTGATTATTTTTCTACTCTGAAAATATAATAATAATTTTTAAAAAGAGATTATATATATGTGTGTGTGTGTATGCATGGGTGTGCGTGTGTATGCATGGGTGTGCGTGTGCATGTGTATGTATGCATGCGCGCGCGCGTGTTTGTATGTATGCTTTGTTTGCCACAACTACGTGGCTGCAGAGTTGCACAGTGTATTAAGTGACACAAAAATAATGATGCCTTCGGAAGAAATCACTTTATTTCAAAAAGGTGCATCATGCTTTCAATTTATCATGCTTAAAGATAATTTAACAAACAGGAAAAATAATATACTCCGAGCAGGTAACACATGCCTTCAAATATTAAATTAACAGAGTTTAAGTCGAGAGAGTTAACTATCCGAGGAATCTATTAACAGAGTTAAAGCTATGAGAGCATTCTATTCATAGAAATCAAAGCTATGATAGCACTCTATATAGAGAGTTCTATTAACAGAGTGCATCAAAGCCAGTACATCTTGTTAAATATCAAACATACCGGAAGTCACCGCCTACCCGACGACTTTCGATCACGTGATCAAAACACAACCTCATGGGAAAATGACGTGACAATTTGCATAAAGGGGGACAATTTATACATTTTTGGTTAACATGCTTGGCTTTTTTGCGCGAAAGTTAGTTTTTAGTGAATAAAAAAATGAACCACTCCATGAACCGGACTAAAAAGTAGCCCATGTTCCATTCCTGATTCTAGTCTATCGCTGTGCTAAATTTCCCCCCATTCCGTTCAGCCGTTATGGCGTGATTGAATAACAAACATCCACAATATTAGAATAGATAAATAAGACAGTCCATTGGATTTATTTTCATTCTAATCTGTCCATTTTTTTTCAGCTCTACGAAAAACGATGCTCCGTGCCCACAGACAGGCCTGGGCATGGCAGGACGAGTGGCACGGGCTCACCATGGAGGACATTCGGAGACTGGAGCGAGAGACCCAGGAGGAGCTCGCCAAGAAGATGAGCAACGAGGAGGAGGTCCAGCCTTCAGTGCATCCTAGTCCATCTGCTCTCTCCGGACAGGAAGTGGACTTGACGGCCATCGACAAGGACAAGGACAACGACGCCTGCGTCTGCTTGGAGGGCAGTCCATCCCCGAACAGATCGAGGAGGTTGAGGAATCTGTCTGTCGCGAACGTCGGCGGTGAAGCGGGGGCGGACGATGGGAGGCAGAAACTGTGGTCGAGGAGTGGTTCCAGGACTGCTTTGTGCTCTCCTAGTAAGTGGGCTTATACTGTAGATGGTGAATATTGTCGCAACATGTTTAAATTGAAGCAACTCGTCATAATGCAATACCATAAATATAATAAGTGGTCAGGATTTTATTTAATAGAATAGAGTAAAGTAAATTCCTTTGAGTGGTATCTAAGAAAAGGCACGATGTTTGTATTTTTAACACGTTGACAGCCAACTGCGAGATTCCGTTCTTTTCTAGGACCAAACACTCACCTTCTCTACTACAGTTATGAGGTCATCTCATTAGGTAGATGGTTCTGATATCAGGCGAGGGTAGTGGCGGTGAACGTGTTAACACGTTGACTGCCGACTATGAAATAACTCGTAGATTGCGTTCTTTCCTAAGATCGAACCATCTATGTCATTAGGTGATACCTTCTCTACCACAGTTAAAAGATGGTAAAGAAGGGGTCGCCATCTATGTTATTAGATGACACTTTCTCTACAACAATTATGGGGTCATCTCATGAGATAGATGGTCCTGATATTAGATGAGGGCAGTGGCAGTGAATGTGTTAATTTTTTTTATATAAATTAATGTATGATGTAATTGAACTTATATGAAATTTCATTTTTTTTTCTTAAAAAGTAAATTCTAAATTAAAATAAATTTAGCTGCATCAAATTTTGAACGTTCCATTTCATTGAGTAATCTAGTATAGCTTATCAAATATTACCTAAAAATAATTTCAATTTTACCATATTGGAGCACTGTATTACATCATGACATCATTTTTAGTGATTGTGTATATTCTCAATATAGTCTTATCCTTTTAAAATAATTATAATTTTATTAAAATATTACTGTAATTCATATTTTAGAGCATAAAGGAAAATATAAGAACTCCAGTTTTACTGTTAACTCCAGTGTACAAATATTCTTCTTTAAGCAAAATTCTTCTTGAATATTACAATATTAATATTTATTTAAGGTATCCGACTATTTTAAAAACAATGGTAATCGACCACACTGGGGATATTTTAAAATTATTATTATTTCATTTAGTTCAGGCTTGTCTCTTCCAAAACAGTTTATCTTGTCTCTTACAAAACAGTTTATGAAAAGGAAGACTTGACCTATCATCCGGGGTCATATATTTTTCAGTTGAAATTTATCTTTAATTTTCTCAAAACTTTAATTTTCATAAAAATTCTCTACTATTAGCATGATATCTCAAAAATTAATAGACGTGTTTATATAAAAATTTCAGCATTTGTTTGAAATGATACGGGCAACGGAAGAAACGAAAAGTTTAATTGTTGGTGAAATACTTTCTCATTTATAGGTGTTTTTAGGAAAATTAAGTAGAGGATTTATGGTAACAATGCATATCTGTGCATATTTCTACCCATCACTTCTTTGCATCTCAATATTTTTTTAGCTTTTGGTTCCTTTCATTCATCGTTACATTCCGTAACTTGTGTACAAAGAAAAATAGGATTGTTGCATTATAATTTTGTGTAGAGTGTTAACTGTTTTGATTCAATTTCATTAAAATTTACAACAAATTTTTCTGTTTCTCAAAATATATTAATTTTTTTTTGTGTGTGTGTATGTTTATTGTGTTATAATTGACAATACATCTAAAAACCATTAATAGTTTTTTTAAACAAATCCAATTTTTCAAATTCTTTCTTTCAAACATAGTTGAATACCTTAAAAGATACTATAACAGCATATTAGAACCTTCCTTTTGTATTTAACATAACTCTAACAGGAGAAGAAATGCAAAAATGGTTATGTTTCAGGCGGTAGCTCAAATGCCAGTTTTGACCTTCAGCTGGCTAATTGGAGGATGGAAAGTATTGTGAGAGACTCGGAAACCAGCTCAGATGAAGAATATTTTGACGCTGAAGGTAAAAATTAATTTATTTATAGAATATAGAAGGTGTAATTTTTTACAATATTTTTATTGGGTTATAAATAATTTAAAAAAAATATTCTAGAAGCCCTTACCTTAGCCCGCTGGAGTTCTGTGGATATGATTCCTGACAAAGACGATGATGATCAGAATGCACCTGAACCACCTGATTTTAGAGATGGTGATTTTTGTTTTTTAATTCCTTTTTTTTTGTTAAAAAAAATTCTTTTTCAACTTTATAAATTATTAGTGGAAATTAGAAAGTTTAATTAAAATGTTGCCTTATTAATTGATTGTTTTATGAATTTACGATATTGTAATAAAATGGTCTTATCTCTCTGTAAACTTTCCCAGATTTATTATTATTATTTTGTATATCCTTAGAGAAGGAAATATTTTTTAACATTTAATATCTGATTCAATACTTTCAGTTTAAAATATTTGTATATTTATCATGAATGCTAATTATGCATTGGCCTAAAAATGTTAATTAGATATTTATATGTATTATTGCTATAAATTTATGTTATTGCATATTTTATGCAATACAGCAATAATAAATATTTGATTTGATACAATGATTAGTTTTTGAAATCGCCAAAAAGTATTTACCTTTTAAAAGTTTTGGCTATAATTTTAAAATTATTAAAAGTGAGAGTAAGTAAACTGGAGCAACATCAAAAATATCCTGAAAAGGAAATAAAATAAAATAATTTTTATGAATAAGAAATTCTCCAGATTGTTGTTTGTATTAACGCTCCGTTTTAAACCAACGTTTGGGCTATTTTGGGACGGACCTCATCATTTTGTGCCACGGTGAGATGACGAGGAAGACACCTGAGCTGGCACCCCCTTCTCCACACCACACCAGCGAGAGGACGTTTAGTTGACGGATTTAACGTGCAAGAGAGACCCTCTTAAGGCCTTATCACACGGCAAAATATCGTTGGCACATTTCGTCAGCAAACGACAGCGAAAGTGACGTCATTTCAAAGTATCGCATGATTGGGTGAATTTCATTTGCAAACAATCGTTTCGTCTCTACCGTCGGCACTTTCAAGCTGGTTAAAAAAAAGTTGTCGATGACGAAAAATTTGCTCGACCGGTTGATTGAGGTTAGAAACGAAAAACTGCTGACGGCAAGAGTCGACGATATTTTGCCGTGTGATAAGGCCTTTATACGACGTTTCTTCGGCGGAATAGAGTTTCGAACCTGAAATCCTCCTGTTCCGAAGCCGAGACCTTACCACCAGGCCACCGCAACCCCAGAAATTCTCTAGAAGAGATTTTTCATTTAATTATATACTTAATGTACCATGACTATTTAAAAAACATTTTATGTATTAAAATATTTTAAGTACTAACTTTGTAAACAATTTTCTCATTAATTTTGGTCGTTTTTTAATGAATTTCAGACAGCATCTTTTCCAACTCCTTCATCAAGAAAGTACAGTCAGAACATGCTAGCGTACGACCCCCGAGTGTCGGTTCTGCATGCCCTGCCACTCGTACCAGCTTGGACACCTCCCTCCCCTCCACCCCCACCGCCTCGCCCGCTCATCAGTCTTCGTGCACCACCACTGTCCTGGCGTTGGTCATGCACGCCGGCAGTGTGTTGGACTCCGGCGCTGAGCCAACCGCGAACAAGAAGACCGACGTGAACACCTTCGCTACCTCCTTCGAGACTGTTATGAGACAGCACTATCCTGCTCTTCTTGGACATTTGAGTGTTCGTCTCGTATCTTGTGCTCCTGTCTGCTCTGAAGCTCTGGCAGTCCTATCCAAGTAATTGCCTTCCTATAATATCGATGAATTTTATTTTTTTCTTATGATTTAATATGACAATATTTATCAATGAAAAATAATTTCTTAAATGGAAATATTTGTATTTATTTGCCATTAATATATAATTAATGATAAATAAATTTATAAGTATAATAAAAGAGATTTTTATATGTATATGTATTATTTAATACTCAATATGTATAAATATTTTTATATATTTATTTATCATATATAAAATTAATAATGAATAAATTTATAAGTATAATAAAAGATGTATATATATGTTTTTATATGTGCAATTTCCTATTTTTATTCTGTTCCTTTATTATTTTCAAATGCAAGAAATTCTTTAAAGATTTTAATATTAAAATTAATTTATTCTCATTTTGGTATACTATTTTTTAAGCGAGTGATTGAAAAAATAAACCGCATTTATATGATCTTTTAAAAACTGCTAAACTTTGCTGTATGAGGCGGAATTGCTTTATCGCTGTTATTAATTTTTTCTTTTTCTTTTTTAACAATCTTTCTGCGATTTTCTCATTTGCTGCCTGAAATGTATTGATAATTTCACATTTTATTTGTTTAATGTGTTAAAAATTGTTTGTTTGCAGCTTAAGCCCCTACAGTTTTCAGTCATCTCCTTCGGCGGTCGAAGTCATCTACCATTCGTACGATTCCATACCGCTGGGTGCGCTTCCGTTGTTTGCCATATCTTCCCCTGAGTATCAGGAACACGTTACGGCTGTAATCAACGCTGCTAATGAAGTGTACAAGGAATTTTTGAATTCGGATGACGGAATGGGATTCAGTGGACAAGTAAGAGATGGTTTGATTTTACAGGAGAAAAGATTTCATGGCCTGTATTATATAAATAATGAAAATTGCATTTAATAAATTTTATTATATTAACTTATATTTACTATTTTTATTACTTTATTATATTATATTTACTATTTTTATTTGTATATATATACATATTGTATTTAATTTTATTACATTTAATATATTTAACTATATTTTTATCTTATATTTACTTATTTTATTATATTTAATTTATTTTTAATAAACTTTATTATATATTATTTATTATTATATTTTATTATATTTACATTATTTGACTTTTACCTTCTAAAAGAGACTATGCTATTTTTTCCCCTTTTTTAGCACACTGATTCATCTGATGTATCAATAACTCCTTAAATTTCTTCCTCAATAAATCTATTGTAATAAATATGAAAACATTTTGAAATGCTCTAATTCTATATATTAGTTAATTTCTATAATTTTATTCCATACATGGAGATGATTGAATTAATAGTTAAGGAAAAAAATCATGAATAAGTAATTATTTGGTATTAGATAGGAATTAAAAATCTTATAATCCATTGATTTGAATAGGACTTTTTTCACTACCCAATTCCTCAGTATGGAATGTAAATTAAGGAATTCAGGTTTTCAAAAAACAGATCATCTTAATTCCACATTGTCATATTCCTTACTTCATGCCTTTATAATTATTCTCTAGGTACTTATCCAATAAGAAAATTTTTAAATCATCCAAATGGTCGTATTATTTCAAAAGAGACATTGAGAAATTTGGAGATGTCCCTGATGGCTTGCATTAAATGCTTGCAATGTCTTCCTTGTTACAATGATTTTATGTAGAATTAATTAGTAAAAGAATTTTATAGCTCTGAAGTGTTTAATGGTAGATGAAGACCTTTAAGTACTCAGTCTTATTTTTTTTTTAAAAATACAATCAGTATAGAAACCTACTCTTCAGAATTTCAAAAATATTGAAATAAAATAGACAAGGACATTAAATTTAAGAAAATTTTTACTAGTCTGAGTGGTATAATTTGTTTTTCTTTGTAATAATATATCATAGAAATTTTATATATATAATATAGGCCGAATTCTTTTTCTATTTGTTGTAATTTTGATTATATTGTATTAATTTTTACTTGGCTTATATTGCTAATTTATTTAGATTCACCTGTATTTTAGTAGAAGCTCCAGTAGCGATCACTAAATACAATGATAGTTATTTTAATTTTTGAATTTTAGTCCTGTTCGAATCCAAAATTCTTACTTTCATTTCATTTAGTTTCCTAAATTATTTTAATTTAGATTTGTTTCTTAGGTCGGTATTATTTCAATTAGCTTTTATTTTTT
>JAPMOQ010008466.1:2087399-2120460 GCA_026543055.1 Argiope trifasciata
TTCAAAATTTAGTTTGAAAAAATGGCTGTTTATTTAAAAATTTTCATCGAACGATTTTTTTAAAATTATAAAGTTAATGGCTATTTTTTCTAAATTTGGTTTAAAAGAATGGCTATTTATTTGAAAATTTTCATTGAATGATTTTTTCAAAATTATAAAGTATATTGATATAAACTTAAAAATTTGTTAATATAATTACGGTAATTTTTAAATTTTGAAAGAATCAACTAAATGGATTTGACGAGTTATTTCATTTTAGTAAGAAAATTTTGAAAATTAACGATTCTGACAATTTTGGTCATGACCAAATGCGGAATTCTTATAAAATGATTTTAAAAAAATAATCTTTTGTACTGTTAAAAGTAAAATATAATTTAATTAATTAAAGAACAGTCGAATATTATTTTAATTTAGTATAATTTAAAAGCTAAATTAGTTTTTCTATGTATGTTTCTTTCTCGTTATTTTATTCATAGAAAGTTATCAAAATTTTAGAAGTTATATCTAATTTTACGTTTTGGTTATTATTGGGTTGTTATGTATTCTATTATTACTCATACATTTAGTTGATGCCAGTTAAAGAGATGAAATTTTTATTTGAAATAATTCCAAATGCATTTTAATTTTAAATGAAAGTTGGGATAGCCTAATTGGTCAAGTCAGGTTTAAATTGCGATCTGTGGATAAGTGATTAAAATGCATGTGTAGTGGCATCTTCATAAGCCAGTAACAGCCGCTAGACACTAGCGATCGCTTTTGTCGAATGGCTAAGTTACTGGACTCCAAATCCAAACATCGCAGGTTCGATCCTTGGCGGAATTCAACCTCCACATTGGCACAATTCTAGCCTACTCCATCGCCAAACATGAAGTTCGCTTAATTAAAAGGATTGTGGTGCGTGAGTAGCTCAGAAGTAATATTGCTCTAGAGGGCGCAAGTGAAACAAGAGGCGCTCTCTTGGCTTAAAACCGCTGACTTCATCGGCTGTCTTGTCTCTGACATGTGCCATAAGAAATAACATTTATATGAAATGTAATAATGTTTATCTCTTAAACTTTGTTATACTTTCCTTTTCTTTTTTTAAAAAAAAGGCAGTATAATTTGAAATAATGCTATTAGAATATGTATATGTTATATTTTATGATGTTTTATGTTATATTTTATGATGTATATTATATTTTATGTTATTATTTCTGATGTTTTAGAATGTCACAGCGAATCATCGTGCTAACGATATTATAGTCAAAGATGGATCCCCTCAAGTAATATCAGCCCGCTTTATGTATGGCCCTCTAGATATGGTAGCCCTCACTGGTGAAAAGGTGCGTATTTGTGAATACTTTGTAAAGTCTTGATTTAAAATGCTCATTGCATAAAATTTTCTATATAATTTTGATGGATGAAATAAAACTGGATTTTTTAATTGCTCCATGACAAATCACAATGTATTTATTGACATTGCATAAATTATTTAACTGACAAAAACAGTAAGATTGACTGACAAAAAACATTAAGATTGGCCAACAAGTGGCTAGTTATCAAATAAAATGCAATTAAATATTGTAAAAAGAAATTCAATGCTTTATATTGTCTGAAAAATCAATATGGTCATCCAGATTTGCTTATTGCATATCGTTAGTTAATACTATATTTTAAATACGAAGGCAATCCCCCAAAAAAGGTCTATTTTTTGGGGACGTAGAGAAAGTTTTAATGCGGTTGTTGGCAACACTGTTGTGAGAAATAAACCTTCTCCGCTACCACATAAGCACGCAGACACTTCTCTCGGATGCTCAATCTTGACTTGGAAGCCATTCGAAATGGAGCTCCCGATAAACATTACCGCCAAGTTCGAAGTGCGCGCAGTTATTCGAATTTTGAACGCAAAAGGCGTTAAACCGGTTGAAATTCACCGCCTGTTGACGGAAGTGTATAGACAGTCGTGCATTGATGTCAAAAACGTTCGCAAGTGGTGTAGAGAGTTTACAGCCGGTCTTACTGAAATTCATGACGAAGAAATGAGCGGGAGGCCGACGAGACAATCACGAAAGTTGAGGAACTCATTCATAAAGATCGGAGGATCTCTCTGCATTTTGGTTTCTGAGGTTTCCAGAAGCACCATCCTCAGGGTTTTAACGGAAAAGTTGCAATATCGGAAGATGTGTACAAGATGGGTGCCGCGTATGCTGACAGAAGACCACAAACGGCAACGGGTTGATTCTTCCCACGAATTTCTTCGCCGCTATGGAGACGAAAAAGACAACTTTTTGGACTCGATTGTGACGGATGACGAAACCTGGGCATTCCACTTTACACTTGAGACAAAACAACAGACCCGCGAGTGGCGGCATCCTTCTTCGCCCAAGCCACGAAAATTCAAGCAAACACAATCTGCCGGTAAAGTCATGGCAACTGTGTTTTGGGACAGGAAGGGGGTACTGTTGGTCGACTTTCTGCTTGCTGGGACAGCAGTCAACGCTGACAGGAACAGAAGAAACTCAGAGGGGCAATTCAGAACTGGAGAAAAGGATGTTGAGCAAGGGTGTAAGCATTCTCCACGACAACGCCCGTCCTCACGTCACCCGTCAAACCGTCGATCTCCTGCAAAATTGTTGTTGGAACGTCATCATACACCCACCCTACAGTCTGGACTTGGCACCCAGCGATTTCCACCTGTTCCCTAAGTTGAAGGAACATTTGTCTGGACGTCGGTTTTGCTCCGATGATGAGATGAAAGATGAGGTTCAACGCCTCCTGAAGGGCATGGCGGCAAGCTGGTATGACATGGGCATTGTAAAAGTGCCACAGCGTCTACAAAAATGCATCAACCGAAATGGAGATTATGTTGAAAAATAAAGCATTCTTCATTCTTTAAAGTGATGTAGCAATATACAAAATAAACGGTTCTTTGTATATCTAAAAGTATGGGAGATATTTTTTGGGGAATTGCCCTTGTATATAAAAAAGAGTGTGAGAATATTATTATACTAATCAAATAAAGATCAATGTATAAAAGTTCCAAACATTTCTATTCAAAACTTCATAAGGCGATCAAATTTTACAGCAGAAGATAGAAACCTTCATTTATGTATTTGAAAGTTGAAGTGTCAGGAATATTTCAAAGAATATGATTCCTTATAACTAAAAGATGTATGAAATTTAGACTTAATAAATTTTTTTTAAATTATATTTATAGACCAAAACAAAATATTATTATTCGCATCATTGAAATCACTGTAAAACTAAAACTTGAGTTTAATGATGAATTTAAGTAATTTTTGTTGAATAATGAGTTAATCAGAGTTAAATATAAGAGCAGTGAAGCAAGAATTAAGACCCAAATGAATCAGTCACATTCTTGATTAGCTGGAGACAGCAAGAAGAGGAAGATAGTTTTATTTCTGAGCACATGTATATACAGCATACAGAATTAGGCATGGCGTCATCTGCTGGCACATTGTATGAATAAACTAACATTTCAACTATTAATTCTTGAAATAAATTATTGTAATTATTCGGTAGCTTACATAACGATTTTCTTTTCAGTACTAATATTTTTTTTAAATGCTTGATTTTTGTCAAAAACATTTTGTCAGTTTGCAGTTTAATCATTTCCACTTTAATTTAAAGTTGAAATTTTGCGAGAGCTGATCAGATAATTAAGAGAGAAATATAGTACATTACGGGTTAAGTAATTTGTAACTGCTTGAGTGAATTACATGACTATCAAAATTGGAACCTTAAATATCTTTTGATGAAGTATCTATTAAAAAACAAGTTACATATTGATAATGACAAGTCACAAAGTTTAATTGACGATGATGTTGCTTAAATTATTTAACTGACAATTTTAAAAAGCATTAAGATTGGACAAACAGCTGGTCGCCAAGTTGGCTAGTTATCAAATAAAAGGCAATTAAATGTAGTCAAAAGAAATTCAATGCTATATTTACGAAGCCTTGTATTGTCTGAAAAATCAATAGGGCCATACAGATTTGCTTATTACATATCGTTAGTTAATACTATATTTTTAATATGTTGAAAAAGGTCTGAGAATATTATTATTGACAATGACTAGTCACAAAGGGGTCGATCTTATTTTAGTCCACCTTTGACGAATAATTAGAATTTTTTGGCGAAAGGTAAGAATTCTTTTTTCTTAACCTTTTAATTCAAATACTTTCGATTTGGCGAGATTTTGAAAAAGTCGCCAGAGGTGGGCTAAAATTGGATTTTACCGTCACAAAGTATTTAATTGACGATGACTGTTTGAAAATTCAAGGTTTATTTTATTTTACTCAATAAACGAATGAAAGAAACCTTTTAAAATAACAATGCAGGTTTTATTTTACTTTACTTATTACGAATTTCAACAAACACACAAACAAGAAGTCGCGGATTAAAAGGTAAACAACACAACTGAATCTTGAGTGTAAATATTTTGGGATATGGAGCGACAAAGGCTATAATCCCCAACACATCTGGTAGAAGTCTTTTTCAAAATTGTAAACACATCACTGTTGCCACACAATCTTACTAAATTTTGCTGTTTCTGAACAATGATGTTGCTTAAATTATTTAACTGACAGTTTTAAAGAGCAGTAAGATTGGCCAACCAGCCCGGTCAGCAAAGGCGGCTAGTTATCAAATAAAATGCAATTGAATGTAGTAAAAATAAATTCAGTGTTATATTTATGTAGCTTTGTATTGTCTGAAAAAACAATATGTGTTTATATAGAGCAGGATGTGTGTATTTAATCCAAGGAAAACTTCTTTACTTTTTCTTGTTTATTTTCACACACACATATATGTATATACATATACAAAAGCATGGACGACGATCACATATGTACAAGGAAACACAGAATATAATATTTTTAAATGCCGCTAACCAAAGAATGAACAAGGATGCACATCGTATATATTTAAATATTTTTTTATACTTGTCAAATAGAAAATGCAGCTAACCACGAGCGCGCGTGAAAATCCTTTTTGCCGCTGACGGAGAGCGAGCGAGGTCATGACCCCCCCCCCCCCATAACACGATGACGACCCCCTGTTATCGGGGGTCGTGGCGAGGTGCCTGCCTGCACCAGTTTCACATCCACACCGGATCTGGTTGTTTATAAAAAAAATCTCAAGAGCCTTCTCCTCACATTGCAAACATATTTATGGGTTGGAGCCTACTGCGCCATGTATGTGCAGTATTCATTTATGTATATGCGTAAGTATACAAAGAATATAAAAGATACAAATAAAATAATTAAGTGAAAACAATTATTGAGATTAATTAAATCATAAACAATATGTCCACCCTGATCTTCTGAGCTTTGTCGATCACTTTAAATGTTTATATGCATTCATTTCTTGTAGGTTGATATTCATATTATGAAAGATCAAAGGCGTGGCGAGTGGACCTACTTAGCAACGGAAGTGACCGATAAGAACGGGAGATTGTCTTATGTTATTCCGAAAGAAAAGGCTCTGGGCTATGGCATGTTCCCCGTCAAACTGGTTGTCTGGTAAGTTGAAGTTTCTAGAAATATTTTATGAAATCGAAACATCATTCATAAAGCGTTTCATTTAAGGTATCCGACTACGTTAAAAACACCGGTTAACGACCACATTGGCGATTTTTAAAAAATTCTTACTATACCTTGTAGTTTAGACTTTTCACTTACCGAAAGGAAGGCTTGACTTCCCAGTTTATCTTTTCTAAGAGGAGGAAGGCCTGACCTATCATCCAGAGTCACATATTTTTCAGGTGAAATTTGTCTTTAGTTTTCATTTTATCAAAACTCTAATTTTCATAAAAATTCTCCACTGTTGACATAATATCACAAAAATTAATAGAGGTATTTACATAAACATTACAGCGTGTGTTTTAAATGATATGGGCGATGAAATGAACTAAAAGTTTTATTATCGGTGAAATACTTTTCCATTTATAGGTGTTTTGAGAAAAATTAATTTGGAACTATATGGTAAAAGTGCAGATCTGTGCATATTTTTACCCATAACGTCTTTGCATCGCAAAATATTTCTTGTATTTTGGTTCATTTCATTCATCATTATATTCTATAATTTGTGTGCAAAGAAAAATAGGATTTCTGTGTTACAGTTTTGTGTAGAGTATTAATCGTTTTGGTTCAATTTCACTAAAACTTACTACACATTTTCCCATTTTTCAAAATATTTTATATTTTCAAATAATTGTTTTTGTATTTGGAGTGTTTATAATTGACAATACATCTAAAAACCATAAATAGTTTCTTAAAAATCCAACTTTTTCAAATTTTCTCCTTAGGACGTCGTCGGATACCTTACATTTTTACAAATGTATTGAATATATATTACCAAATCGGTGTGCTGAATTCTAAACAATTTTCCCATCAAAAAATTTGAAATATTTTTTTCTTACTCAGCGCAAAAGAATTGTTATCAAGGGAGTTTTTGTAGTGACCATTAATTCTTTGTTTTTACAACACTGATCTCCCCTGTCATATAAAGTTATGTTTTAGTCCAGTGATCTCTGCCCTCAACTCCGTTATTTCCTTTCTAAAGGCCTTATCACACTTTTCGTCAGTAAACGACCACAAAAGTGACGTCACTTCAAAGTTTCACACGATTGTTCGAATATCGTTTTCGCAGACACTATTTCTGTCACTATCGTCGGCATTTTCAAGCGAATTAAAAAATTTGGACGAAAAACTTGCTTAACCGGTTGGTTCTTGAGGGTAGAAACAAAAAATTGATGACGAAAAGTGCGGATGATATTTCACCATGTGATAAGGCCTTACGATGAGCATTCAATTTTCTACGGTTATTCCTCTCTGGTCGGATGTTGAAAAAAAATTTTATTTGCACTGAATTCCATCTCGATTTTTATTAAATTACTTCTGTAATGTATGATTTTAAAAATTTGATAAGAAACATTACCTCTTTTTAGATTCTTTATGACTGCTTTGAGTTCCAAAAATTAGTAGCAGGGTTACCAGCCGACTAGAAGGGTCGATTGAGGAAATTCAAAATTTAGATTGCATTTGTAATTTATTAATTTTATTCTCAATTCTAATTTTTATATTTTTCTAATGCTTTTAAAACTTTATTAAGTTCATGAAAACCTAAAAAAAATGTAAGCAATTAAAATAGCCTTTTATTAGAAAGTATGTCCCTCCCTTCTGGTATTGTAAATATTTTGCTTATTATTAAAAACTAGCTTTTACCCGCGATGTGTATGCATAAGATGGTTTGACACATTCCGTTATTCCCATACCATTTGTGACGTTTCAGCTGATCCATATGAAGACTGCCGCTTCCTTCTTTCTTCTCAATTCTGCTTGAGGATTCGACTCTCTACTTCTAGTCACACTCACGGCCCGAGCTTCATGACTCCTGTTCGAAAGATTGGATTTGCGTTTTCCGGGCATTTCGATAAACTATCGAGTAATAACAAATCAAAAAGATTAAAACTATCCAAGAAACGATGCATTTAAAGCTATAAGCATATAAGAAAAATATGCAGCATAAAAATACACCTTAACCAATTTTAAAGCCCGCAACTAACCTAAAAACAATTTAATGACAAGTGTGCTCTTGAAATAAAACAAAGCAGCAAATCAAGTACGTATTTCTTTAAAATGAAATCAAATCCATTTTATTTATTGATTTGAGATAGCTACACATCATTTTTTAACTTTTCGTTGAAATGAAAATACAATTGTCAACGGTCAAGCGCAAACTTTCAACACTAGTTTTCGTAACGCACATGTCTGACTTTCCCTAAGCCCGTTGTGGGTAATGCAATGCAGATTAGAATTTTTTTACTTCCTTTATTCTGTCTTCTTTCAATTTAAAAGTACTTCAGAATGAATCCGAAAGATCGATTAACCAACAACATTTTATTTTAAATACATCAAACACTTAGAAGCTTGAAATAATTATACCAAGCTTACGAAATCATACTAAGCCTAACCTCATTACTGTTGGAAAAAGAAAAAAAAAACTGGATCCTTACTCCTCTTTGGCGGGATTTGGCCTCGGCGTTTTGGCGCGCAAGTTGGTTTTGAATGAATAAAAAATGAACCCCTCAATGAACTGGAATAAAAAGTAGCCTATGTTCTATTCCTGACAATAATCTATCTCTGTGCCAAATTTCATCCCATTCCATTCTGGCATGATTAGGTAACAAACGTCCATCCAAATTTTCACATCTGTAATATTAAGTATAAATAAATTCTGTTCATCTCTTAAAGCTTTTGTCATTAATATTCTCTCTCTTCATGACCAGCGGAGATCATACATCTTTGGACTTCTTCCTGTGTGTCATTCCTCCCAAAACAGAATGCGTGGTATTCAGCATCGACGGCTCTTTCACGGCGAGTGTCTCCGTCACTGGCAAGGATCCCAAAGTGAGGGCAGGGGCTGTGGATGTTGTGAGGTAAGTTTCTATTTACTCATCATTAAATATCGATTTCTTGCTCTGTGAACCATGAGAATAAAGACTTTTAAACTAACTATTTAATTTGTCTTTGGTTAAAATTCATATTGTGATTCATATATTGACATTTCTACCATATATTGTCACATTTCTGGCATATATTGTGATTTATTTGTTGACATTTCTGGCATATATTGTGATTCATATCTGGCATGTGTCACATATCGTGATTCATATGTTGACATTTGTCTTTGATTAAAATTCATGTTGGGATTCATATGTTGGCATTTCTCTTTACTTAAAATTCGAATTGCGATTCATACGTTGACATTTGCCTTTGGTTAAAATTCATATTGTGATTCATACGTTGACATTTGTCTTTACTTTAAATTCGTGTTATGGTTCATATGTTGACATTTGTCTTTGGTTAAAATTCGTGTTGTCATATCTGGCATATATTGTGATTCATATCTGGCATATATTGTGTCACATTTTATTTCTTATGTTGGCATTATTTGTCTTTGGCTAAAATTCATAGAAAAAACATTGCGATTCATATGTTAACATTTCTGGCATATATTGCGTCACATATTGTGATTCATATGTTGTCATTTGTCTTTGGTTAAAGTTCATATTGTGATTCATGTGTTGACATTCCAGGCATTGGCAAGATCTTGGCTACTTGATCATCTACATAACTGGACGACCTGACATGCAACAGCGCCGAGTGATGTCCTGGCTATCCCAGCATAACTTTCCTTTAGGTTTAGTTTATTTCGCGGACGGCATTTCCACAGACCCTCTCAGACACAAGGCGGAATACCTTCGACGACTGCAGAATGAAGTGAGTGATTCCTAAGTTGCTTTTGAAAATGATAATGTAATGGTAATGCATATTGCGAGTTGTAAGAATATTCTTTTTCTCGAATGTTTGTGGACATGAAAGGTTATAATTTTCTGATCTAAATGCATATCTGAAATAAAAACTTTGTTGACTGTAGTTTTTAAATACCTTTGTTTGGAGCCAATTTTATTTTTAGAAACAATTTTAATTATTAAATGAAAGAGAATCGTATGATATGAGTGTTTTTTTAAAATAATTATTCAAATTGAAATAATCACATTTCTTAGTTGATATGTAGACAATAAGGATTGCTGTTATTTTAGTGTAGGCGCTGGTGATTCAAAGTGAGCCGTGAACTGTACTTTTTTTCTTAACTTCTTTATTTACAAAGATACACTGATGGGGGAAAAAAATCCCAACACTAGGAAGGAGCTGTGCTAGATAAACGAAATTTGGTAGGCGTGTTTATACATCTGAAAGATGACGTCGATTCAATTTTCGAGCTACGCGCGTAAGTGTGGCGCTAATAGCGACACTATGAACATGCAAATGAGGTTTGCTTTAAATAAGCGCTGTAAGGTTTGTGGTCGTTATTTACAGTTGAGATTTGACGTAGTGGGTCAATGTTAGTCAAAGATGCCTCTGAGAAGACGAAGAAGCCATTATCAACAGCTCACTGAGTTTGAACGAGGTCATGTTGTAGGGCTACGAGAAGGTGGGTTTTCTTTCCGCGATATTGCTGAAAAACTTGGCAGGAATGTATCCACTGAACATGAGTATTGGCGGCAGTGGTCAAGGGAAGGTACTGTCTCAAGAAGACCAGGTTCCGGGAGGCCACGTGGTACTACTGAGAGGGAAGACCGTCGTATTCGGCGTATGGCTGTGGCTAATCATACTGCGTCTGCAGCTGAAATTCGAGCTGCAGTTGGCACCACAGTGACACAACGAATTGTTACAAATCGGTTACTTCAAGGACAGCTCCGAGCCAGACGCCCTGTACAATGCATTCCATTGACTCCAAACCACTGCCGTTTGCGACGTGAGTGGTGTCAAGCTAGAGCTCATTGGAGGACGGAGTGGAGATCTGTTGTGTTTTCTGATGAAAGCCGGTTCTGTCTTGGTCGCATTGATAGCCGTTTGTTGGTTAGAAGGAGGCCAGGTGAACGCTTGCTATTGACCTGTCTGCGGCCTAGACACACAGGGCCTACTCCTGGAGTTATGGTTTGGGGAGCAATTTCGTATGACAGCAGGAGCACTCTCGTGATAATCCCACGCATCCTGACTGCAAATTTGTACGTCAGTCTAGTGATACAACCTGTTGTGCTGCCATTCATGAACAGCATTCAAGGGGGTGTTTTTCAACAGGATAACGCTCGCCCTCATACCGCTGTTGTAACCCAACATGCTCTACAGAGTGTCGACATGTTGCCTTGGCCTGCTAGATCACCAGATCTTTCTCCAATCGAGCACGTATGGGACATCATTGGACGACAACTCCAGCGTCATCCACAACCAGCATTAACCGTCCCTGCATTGACCACCCAAGTGCAACAGGCATGGAACTCCATCCCACAAACTGATATAAGACACCTGTACGACACAATGCATGCACGTTTGCATGCTTGCATTCAAAATTCTGGCGGTTACACCGGTTACTAATGTACCAACATTTCGCATTTGAAATGGCTCTTCTCGCCAATGGCTCTACCTGTGATCTTGAAACTTTAATCAATTAAATATGTTACCTAGACAAATGTATTCCTGAAATTTCATTACTGTACAATAATTTTTTCTTGGTGTTGGGATTTTTTTTTTCCATCAGTGTATAAATACTCTATTTTGGGGTGAGTAGTTCATAAAATACATAGTTGGTTGCGGGGAACTTTGTTAAGCCTTACAACTGAAACTTGTTTACAGTTTCTGCAGCTGACTGGGGCCAATGCGGGTCAACATTCTTATGAAACCCTGATAGACTCAACTGGAATTGTGGGTAAATGGGGTTGCGGTGATTTTAAGAGTGCCAAGTTTGGGTGTTAAGCTACATTCGTGTGAACAGGGACATTAGTTAAAAATGTGAAAGTATTATTTCTGTATTTCTTTCCACATTTTTTGACTTAAGAAATGTCTTAATATATGACTTAATAAAATGACTTAAGATACTTTAAATATGACAATACATTTAAAAATCTATATGAAAGAAAACAATGTGAAAATACAGTAATTTTTGCTGTTTTTTAAATAGAATTTTTAAATCTAAATAAGAAATTTCTTTTGTAAATTATTATGTGAATCCTTTGATTTTAAAGGAATTAAAAAAATAATAATTTATTTACATACATGGACACTCACACACACATTAATTCAGCAAACTTGATTTCGGATATTTACTTATTCACTTGCTATTTGATTGCAATTCTTACTAGAGTTAGTTGTTAAATACAGTGTAAGATTATGTTTTTTTGTTGTTGTTGTTTTTGGTAAATGTACTATAGCTGGGAGTGTCGGGGGGGGGGGACAGGAGCCATCCAGCTTTATTATGGCATTATTCATCATACAATTATAAAAAACAGTGTCATTTGAAAATTCTTAACATACTCTTAATGATTTGTTTAATTAAACATTTTGTAAGGAGCCCCATATGTGTTCAAATAAGAGCAAACTTCAAAATTTCTAATGGCAGCACATCAAATTTTAAAAATATATCAAAAGTTATATATAGAAATTAAGTTTCTTTTTTGTTTCAAAACTATGAGTTAAAATTTTGATTTAACAATGTTAAGATTAAACTTTTAACTTTTATTCATATCTTAAAATTTATAAAGTTTTTGACCTAATTCTTTTTGATATGAAAATAAAAAGCATTTGACACAGTATGCTTATACATTTAACATGAAAAAGTAATTTTAAATATGTGACAGAAATTACAAAATTAGAATTTAAAATTTTTTAAATTGCAATGAATTTAAATTTTGTCATATTTATGGACAAAATCATTTTATAGGGACATGCAAAATTTCAGCTCATTCTTACTAGTAGTTTTTGCATTGTTTTCACTATTGCTTCTAGAATGACGCATCCACAAATATCGATAGCTTTTTCTTTGGCATTGGAGTGCTGTTGATTAATCATTTCCTGAAACAAATATCGTTTTCTGCATTGCTGCAATATAAAAATATTTTTAACAAATTCGTCCGTGGCCAAGAGTATGAAATCAAAGTAAAACAAATTCCATTGCCATTCTATTTTATTAACAGTTGCCACTTTCAAATACAAATAATAGTCTCTGACTTTGTAATAAACTAGAGTTTTTACTCATCAGCTCATATGAAGTTATTTTCAAGAATGCAACAAAATCCCAAAAAGTGGGATTTTATTTATTTATAAATTCTTTTTAGGGTTTAACTGATTAATTTTATAAACATTTTGATGAATTATTTCTTTTGATAATTCATGGATAATGAATTCCTTACTTTCTAACAAGAATTTGTTTTGGGGTATTTGTGTTTGGTTAAATTTACTGATGTTTACTTAAGTGTGTAATATTTCTTTCACAAATCTCAAATTTCATTTTATATAATCAGAAATAGAATAGAAAAATTCAGCTATGAAATCTTTATGTATGAAACATTTAATATCGATATACTATTTCATCATTATGCACTGTAATTTTTTGTTGATATTATTAATTCATTTAATACAATTGATTGACAAATATTAAATTTTTTAATTACATTTTAATTAAATTAACTTTGTTTTGTTTTAGAAAATAGTTTGTTATAAATTTTTGATTATGAAGCTAAGTACTTCTTAAAGGTAACCAAACATATAATTATTCTTTTATTTATATATATATAGCAATTATACACTCATGTCCAAAATTAAAGTCACAAACATAAAATATGCGAAAAACGAAAAACTATTCTCTGCATTGCTATGAAATTTGGCACAGAGGTTCACTACAATGGAAAACAGGGCATAGGCATGTAATGACATGGAAAAGACTTTAATTGGGAACTAAGAAACAGGGCATATCAAAAAGTGTTATATTATGAATCAGAGGTAAAGTATTTTTAATAAAATATTCAAGCCCTCGATTTTTCGACCGTCCTGTTTTGATGAAGATAATATTGCTTTTCAGGTGAGACTTCAAATTTCATCAACAATATAGTGCAGGGGGTGGTGGGGGTATTTATTCCAAGGAAAAATTCTTCTTTACTTTTTCTTGTTTATATCCACACACACACAAACGTTTATATATATATATATATATATATATATATATATATATATATATATATGCATACATGCATAGACGACGATCACAGACAAAAAAATATTGAAATATAGAAAGTGTCGCTAGCAATGAGAAACAAATAACACCTTTTGTCGCTAACAAAGAGCGAGCGGGTGCCTGCCTGCACCAGTTTCACATCAACAGCATATATAGGTGTTATCAAAAAAATCTCAAGAGCGCTCCCCTCGCATTCCAAACATATTTATGGGTTGGAGTATATTGCACCACCCATATCCAGTATTCATTTATGCATATGAATAAGTGTGCAAAGAATAAACAACGTACAAATTAATAATTAACTAAAAATAATCAAATCACATAAACATCAACTTTTCATTGAATTATTTACTTTTAGATCTAGACTATTATTTCCGATTGAAAATTGTTATATCTTCATTAGTCTTTCTTTTTAAAAAAAAACCCTTTTCTTTCTAGGCTGAAGTTGTGTTTCATTGTGGTTATGGGTCAAGCAAAGACATTTCTGTATATTCATCCATTGGTCTTAAACCAGAGCAAATATATGTCGTAGGAAAAGCTTCAAAAAAGCAGCATTTAGCAGCTAAGGTGAGTTCAAAGAGATTAATTTTACAAAATTATATCTATCTGCATTGTTAACATTTTAAATATAAATTAGAAACCACAATTTAAAAGTTTTTTGTATTGTTTTTAAAAATTGAGTTTCAGGGTAATTAAAATATTTAAAAGGTTTGAGACAAAAAAGAATTACATTGTTTAGCCATTATTAAGGATAAAGGAAATTCTTTTCATCTTAATATTTATCTATATCATCTTTCATTACTTAGCATAGTGAAATTATTTTACAATTCATTTACAGTACCGATTAGGGGGAGGGTTGAATTTACAGTCTTTCTTTTTTCATTAATAAACTAATTTTTTTAAAGTACAGTTTTATGAAGGGAGAACATGGTTCGTATGAAAATAATCGCAATTTAGAAAATATGTATTATGTTTCTATTTGTTATCTCCAATATTATATAGCACATCTAAGCAGTGTACTGTAGATCATTTAAAGTTTTTAAAAACTTTATTAGTATATTAAATAATTCTTTTCAAATGTATCTATGAGCTTTAAATGAAGTATTGTACTTAATTGATTTTAATTAACTTTATATTGTTTAAAGCAGCTATTTATTTGCATTTGATTGTCTGAATTTTTTTTTTCAAATCTAAGTCTTGTATATTAATTATAGTAATGAAATAGTTTGCATATGCAGTATAAAAAATTTAATATATTATGCAATTCCTCCTAGTATGTCAAAAAATCTAAATAATAAATTTAGTATTTGAACATTTGTCTTCCTCAGTGAAAAAAGTTTTTTTTTTTTTATTATTTTGTTTAAAATGCATGGCATTTTAACATTTGCTTCATTCGGTCAGTTTAAGATCTCTCCCGTCATCTGTAGGAGAAAAAAAAGTATTACAATAAAGCAAGAAAAGTTTAAAGCAATGAACAATCAATGACTTCAAAATATAATTTACTAGCTATTACCCGCAACTCAGTTCGCGTGGAAATTTTGATGTATATGCACGAAAAACTAACAAACTATGAAAATAAAAAAGTTAAACCTAACCTAAAAACGACACATTTAAAAGCATAAGCATATACGAAAAATATATGACATAAATACAATATAATAACAAAAACACACAACTAACCAAAAAACAATTTATTTTACATTGTATACCCGTAATAAAACAAAACAGTAAATCAAGTCTGGTCCAATCCATTTTATTTATAGATTGAGATGGAGATAACTACAGCAGTATAATGCACATAATTTTAAACTTTTATTTAAATGAAAACAATTATTAACAATCACGCGCGAACTTTCAACGCCAATTGGCGTAACGCACATGCCTGATTTTCCTACGCCAATTGCGGTAATGCAATGCAGATTAGAAATTTTTTTATTTCCTTTAATCTGTTTTCTTTTAATTGAAAAGTACTTCAGAATGAATCCGAAGGATATTCATTAACAACATTAGATTTTAAATACATCAAATACTAAAAAAATAAAATGAATCGTTTGAAATAATGGGTCGGAATTCTGCTAACCCTTCTCTCATTTCTGTCGGGGAAAAAACTGGAGCCTTGCTCATATTTGGCCTCCGCTTCTTGGCTCGAAAGTTAGTTCTTACTGAATAAAAAATGAACCACTCAGTTAACCGGAATAAAAAGTAGCCTTTGTTTTATTTCTGACTATAGTCTATCTTTGTGCTAAATTTCCTTCAACTCCGTTCTGGCGTGATGGAGTCACAAACATCCTTCCAAACTTTCACATTTATATATTAGTCCAGATTCGATGTGCAGTGTTTATTTTCTGCCATTAACATGGATCATTTCTTTCTGCAGGTTCTCTCGGATGGCTACGCTGCCCACCTCTCCGATTTAAAAGCCCCCGGCGTATCGAGACCGGCACAAGGCAATGCCCGAATGATATTGTTCCGCGGCTGTTTCGGGTTACCCGGTCAGACCGGCTCCACGATAAGGCAGCGGCGCTCTGCCAAAAGAACAACGTCGTTCCCGCTCTCCGGCCAGAGCCAGGAACTCCGCTCAGCCATAGACAAAGCGGCCGAGGTGAACAGGGCTTCAGAAGGGTCGAGGCAATAACCACTTTCCGAATATCTATGTATAAAACAAAAAGTATTTCACCACAGTGCAAAACTTTGTACACATCTATTTCTCACTTCATCCTTACATTGACTATGTGTCATTCTTTTCTTAGATGTATGTGAAAATTAAAAGGCTAACAATAGGCAAGTTACACATGATTCACATTTCCCTATTAGGGCCCTCAAACCATTTCATTTGCATATAAGTTTGCCTCCATTGTCACCTAGTCACTTATACCTACAGCAGTAGCCAACTGTATCTCATAATTGTAAATACCGATGTATAAAATTTGTAAATATGTGCTTGTAACGAGAATGTTGGCATGTGTTAATCAATACTTCTTCTTTCAGACCAAAAAAAAAAAAAAAATGTATTTATTTATTAAAGAGTGTAGACACATCATTCATGACTCATCAGCTTCTATGTAATACACTTGCTACTCTTTTATACTGACAAATACATTGTAGCATATTTTTGTCTAGACACATTTTTTGATCCAAACCAAATCAGCAAATGCTCAGCTTTTTTTTTTTTTTTCCATGCAAAAAATAAATCATCAGAATGTTGTAATATGATGGAAAAAATAAGTTTCATCCACAACCGTTTGATCTTAATTTTCTCACATATTTAATTTAAATGCAAAACATTTTTCATCGATCGATGAAAATTCATTTAGGCAACATGAAATCGAATGGATTTATTGAAACATGCAACACACTTTATGGCACTTTTGCACTTATAATTGAAATCTTTTTATATTGTCAACCAGATGTTGTGATGTCCTATTCTTACTGTATTGTGTAGTTAGTATTTCCATTTTACTGCCTATGTTTGCCAAGAAGCAATTTCCTGAACTACTAAAAATATATGCAACAAAGAGCAATTTCACTAGTCAATGTGTTCCTGGTTGTGTAAAAATAAGCTGTAATATATATCTATATATAGTGGACTGTTATGTTGAATATGGTGTTGATGTCTAATTGTTGAGATATTTAATGCAAAAATTAATTCTGTTAAATGGATGCAAATGATTTTTGAATATATATATATTTGTTAACTTCAAATTAGAGAATAATATCACATATAATCATCTGCATTTTTTTTTTTTAATCTTTCCCATGAGATTACGTTTTACAAATGTATTTAGTTTATTTTGCCATCCTTTTGATTTGTCTTATTTATCTCAATTTTATGCACTGCTAATTTTTTTTTTTCCATTGTAATGAAAGTATTTGTCAATTGTGTTATAGATGTGTAATTATGTCCCTAAACTGTACATAAAATACAAAAATATGGCACTTTGAATAAGTTCTGTTTATTTACAAATTAGTAACATATGAAACATATATAATTATTAACTTTCTTTCAAAAATTCTTGTCGATATTTTAATTTAGCGTAAGATGACGAGGCAAAAACAGATTCTGGTGGATCAGACACTTTTGGATCATCGTAAATTGTAGATATGAAAACTGTATCTTCTGCATCTTCTAAATCGAGATGCTTACGCCTTCTTTTTTCTCGAGGAGGACGACGATGTAATTTTACTCCATGATATCTGTAAAAATAGACAAAAATTCAGAAAATAATTTGCATTTGAAAAAAAAATATCAGTTTGCAACAGTAAAAAGTTTATTAAAATTCAGATAAGTCCTAAATTTCTTTAATTTGTATTACAAAATAACATATTTAAGGACAACAATACATGTATAGTCACGAAGGGAAAAAAATGATATAACTTTGTTATGCAGCGAATTGTCTTATTACCTTTTAGATGGATTTTAAATTTTGATATAATATATGCTATAAAACAGTACCTAAAATGTTCATAAGGAACTGTGAAACTTCTGAAGACAAAACTATTTTTTGATAACATGAATAGATTTCTCAAGAAAAAATTAGAATAGAAATTCCAAGATTATTAACATTGTCTGTTAAGGAACAGTTCTAATATTTAGGTATTCTCTAGATATTAGAAGGAATATATTTTATTTATACAGTAATTCAAAAACATCTTTAAACTTGCATATAGCCTAATTACACTCAGTATCCGATTTTCATTAAAATTGCAGCATCCCTTTTGTATCACCTACAGAACAAATCCAGCTTTGATTATTTCTAATATCAGTCTGACTTTAAAATAATACATTAAATAGATGAAAAAATAAACTTATATAAGCAAGAAGTGATATTTTTATTTTTTGCAATATAAATCAATTCTGAAAATCATTAGAAAAATATAACTTCAATAAAATTCACAGTTCCATATTAAGTTAAAAGTTTGCCTGAACAAATCCAAAACTAAAAACAGAGCCGTCAGAAAACCGTTTCTGAAAAATACTGAGCTACTAATAAGTTGTTTTAAAGTGAATACATAAACATAAAATCTTAAAATACAAATGGTTAATTCAAAGGTTTTTAGACAGCATGTACATTTAAAATCTGTGAATATAAGAAAAATAATAGATAAAAATATTCCATCACAACAGGAACTAATTTTTTTTATGTTTGTATCTTTACTATCAGGGTGTGCAGTGTTAAATTTTATACAAAAATTAGGCACTTTTGTACATGCATGAATACATAAACTCAAAAATTTTCTTGTCTTATAATAAATTTTAATTTTAAACAGATACTTTTTAAATGTCCATTTTTTATTAAAAAAACAACTTCTGAGATTTTAATTGATGTTTAAATGTTGAATCTAGCATGTATCTAATTTTAATTGGTAGCATTTTCTTCAATAATTAATACAAAGGAACTGAAAATGTTAACTAAGAGCAAACTGAATAGAATCAATATATGTTTCAAACATTAAAGATTCAAATAACTGGCAAATTTGACAAAATTTTGTTTACAAAATTATTTTCACAAGATATTGGGTAAAAAAAAATATTAATTTTACAAATATATACATATAAAATCCATTGTATATTAGTTCAGAAAGCTTTACTAATGCTAGATAATGCTGATGGATTTTTATCAGAAAGTTTAAAGTTTAAAAAAATGTAATTATCAGAAATATAATTAAATAACTTCTACATCTTAACACTTATTATTTTTTTAAGTGTACAATTTAAAAATATATAAAAATTAACTGATTATTTTCCTCTAATAATTTTTAAAATACTGAACTCAAATTTTAATATTAAAATGACAAAAATCTGACAGTATTATTTTGAATTAATAAATTAAATTGATACATACAGCTTTTATTAAAAAAATTTTATATAAAAAAAATTGAATTTACAAGACATTTTCTATTTATATGAATAGAAATAATATTCATAGAAACAAGGACACTATTATGAAGGTAAGCAGATGAACATTATTATTACAATTATTTTACATTAAAAAAATCTCATTTATAAGTTGAAGAATCTGAAATTATCAAAGTTTTTTTCTCTCTCTTTCCTTTGTTTCATTAGCTTTTCATAATAGTTCTTTAATTTTCTAAGGAGAAAAACTTACAACTGCTGTATGCGATACTTTCCAATTTATAAAGAAACCTGATGAAAAAGTTTGATCAGATCTTAATTCCAAATATATGTAGTAACGATGAATTTGCTTTTTCACTATAAATATATGGGTTTACAAATGAGAGAGGTAAGAATTTATTGAGAGCAAGTGACTAGTATTTTTCTGAAGCTTTAAAAGAAGAAGAAATATCAAAATACAATAGGAGACGGTCAGATTTTAAAGCTGTTAATGGGAAAAATCCTATTACTGTCACAGCTAATGCAATTTTAATTTTAAAATATAATTTCTCATTAAAATTTTGTGAAATCCACCCTTAGTGAGTTTCTAACATCCAAAAAGTAACCACCCACTAAATTCTATGCCCCCTTATATTTCAGTGATGCTCTGTATTAGTCAGAAAAGTCTTTATAAGCAAGAAAGAAAAATTTCACTGGGGAACCAAAAAAAATCGTATAAAAGTTACAAAAATAAATAAATGATATAATTTTAATCATAAAGAGTTTTAAAAATAAACTTTTTTATTTCTTTAAAATTTTATCTATCATAACTACCAGAATTAAAAAATAATAATAACCATCATTTGATACGATTGGTTCAGCAAATGCTAATTTCTAAAGAAGTGGAGACATTTAATAAGGTACACTGCAAAAGAAATGATTGGAAATTAACATCATCAGATTAAAGCTTCCTCTCACTGGATAACAATCACAATAAATAATCGAAAAATCCTTTTCATATTGGTTCAAAATAATATATTAACAAGAATGATGATTGAATGTATAATGAAAATTCATGGTAAATAGAATAAAAGTAATTAAATATCTTTCATGTAGGCTTTCAGAACTACTTCTCCCATCTCTGATGTATCGATTTCTTTTACACATTTTTTCATCAATCAGAGGTAATCTGCGAAGTCTTTAAGAAATAAAAGCCATGGTCGCGGTTTTTGAGACATTATGTTTATGCTTATATCAGGGTGCATAGTGCCATGAAAAGTCATTAAAAAGTGCTGAAATTTGAAAACCATTTTTAAGCACTTTAAAAGAGCTTAATTTTCCTGAGAAGAGCAGGTATTTTTTTGTATGTGGTCCATACAAAAATTAAAATTTTGTATTTTTTTAAAGTTTGATTCCTTGAAAATTTTAAATCAACTTTATAACATTTTACACTTTTTTAATGCAGATTTATAATTTATAGTCTATGTCTCTGATCAACATTTAAGGATTAAAAGCCACAATTAAGGTTTTGAGACACCCTCTATATTAACATTCTTATAATATATCGATAAACTATAAGAATTTTTTATGTTTTACTTCACTAACATTTACATCCGATTTGAATTAAGATAGCTATATAATGAAATATTTTGGATTTCAAAAAACTTGAGGCTAAAAATCATTATAAAATTGAAACAAAATCTTTACAATATTTATATTTTATACTTTCTTTCAGAACTGATTCATATACTTAAAACACAAATAGAATATCTCCATTTTGTATTATTCTCAACAAAATTTTTAATGTCAATTAAATATACAATAAGATATTTAAAAAGCTTATTTGCTAGTTATATTGAAATAAATAGGCTAAAATTGTATTAAAATAAGCAATTTGAGTGTATTCCGAATAATATCGAGACAAATCTCATAATTATTTGAACAATTGTACATTTATAAGTAGGAATGAATGTAAACTTTCTTTTTCATCAAATAATAAATTACCAATTGGAATGAATCATTTTGGAACATTTTAGGGCAAAAAGGAAGAAAAAATTGCAAAATTCTTGTATTTCAAATAATTAACATATTCATGAATAAAAACCGTTGAATCACTATGTATGCATCAAAATTATAAACTGAGAATTTAAAAAAAGTCAAACATACCCCAATCCTTTCTTATCAGATGGAATTTGACCTTCATTAGGAAGAGGCTCTGCTATGCCGGCAGCATTTCTACCAACTCCTTGACCTTGTTTCCATCCTTGGGCCTCAAGAATTTTTCTTCCAAAACCCTAAAAAGAAATTAGATAAAAATAGCTTTTAAAATATACTATATTATGTCATTTTTTAAATTATTATTTTAGTTTTTTTCTTTCTTTTTATTATAAACCAGCCAATACCCAGCGCATTGCGGAGACAGAAATAATTTTGGAAATATCATTTGAAATTTAAAATAACAGTCGTGTTTAATTAGAAATGATTGAAAGAATTATATTAATTTTCAGAAATGAATACATTCACTGAAATTGAGAAATATATAAAGGAGAAGCATTAATAATATTTATTCTATTTTTTCAACTTTATTTTTTAAGACTTTAGGGTTGGTAATATTTTTTTGCTTTTCCATCTTCAGCAAAAACAAATAAGTGTAAGTAATAAGTATTCGAAATTTCATCACAATCGGATGAGCGGTATGGCAGCACATAAGAGACATTCAGACAAACATTCATTTTTATTTATACAGATATGAAATTAAATAAGTTTCTTCCAATTCACTACCAAGTGATATTTACTGAGCATTAAAATTCTTTTATACATTAATTAATAATTAAATTCTAAAACATTCTGATATAGTATTGCTATTAATAGTACATACTGTACAAAATTTCAAAGCCTCAACTATGTTATACCATCCTTGGATTTTTGAAATATAATTGCACTGATTTATTTAACTAAGCATTTTTCAAGCATGTGAGATGTTTATGAATTTCACATAATTCAAGTATTGAATTATAAGGTCTGCATTGGACAATTTTATTTTATAATTTGAAGCAAACACTGGGCCACCAAAATTAAGAAGTTAAGCATATCAGACAGTGAAATGTTGATTATAAACTTCTTTTAGAAAAGTAAAACATGTTAAAATGTGTCATAACAAATTAAACTGTATAATAATTTCAAAATATTTTATAATTACCAAGCATTTTTATGAAGTAAAGATTACAAGATGATTAATAATTCAATTATTTTTATGTTATAAAAGAATTCAAATTCAATTAATATATATTTTATTAAATTATCATAATCATATTCTATACCAATCATGTGACATCTCATTTAGAAATTCAAATAGCTCAATATGGGAGAAAAAAGTTTTTAAAATTAATTGTAGGTAAAACTCACTTTATTGAATTTTTCAAAGCCAGCAAACTCATATCTTAGATCAACATCTGTTTCTGTACCATTTCTACGCTTTTCCTCTAATTTCATTTTCACCAAATCTCTCATATCCTTATCATTATCCATACCTGAAACAAAATATTGTTGAACATAGAAAATAATGTTGGCATACAAAATGTAAACTATACTAATTATTAAATAGCATAAATAAAAAGAAATGTAACAAATTCAACACATTGTAATGAAAATTATTAACATTTTTCACCTTATAAGATGATATACATTGATAAGCATAATTTTGACATTTTAGTTAAAAAGAAAGGTTTTATAAATAATTAAGTAGCAAATTTTACAGATATCAAAAACTTAAACCAAGCAATTACAAAGACAAATCCTTTACCTGGATGTTTTAATTTATCTATGCTGAATTACTTTTCCAAATGTTACATATTTGTAGCTGAATTAGATTCTCCCAGTTGATTTATTAAATTTTATTTACTTATACTGTTATATAAATTTTATAGCAGAATATGTTTTTTAAATAAAAAAGATATATAATTTATATTAAAAAATTATTTTTCATTAATACTCCAGATTATACACACACATCACAGATAAAAAACAAGCAAAAATCTTTTGTACAAGAATGTAGCAATTAGAAACAATTCAAATGAATGCTTTCCCAATGGCTTCCTCACAAAACCTTATCTAATGTTAAAATATATCATACATAACAGTGAAAAATATTTTTAAAAAAAGGTTAGACTTCCAAAATTAAAACATACATAGTATGTATTTTAACAACTTTTACAAATATGCTAAAATTCTTGAAAATGGTATTTAGCTTGAATTATTTTTGACAAAAAGGTTTTGTGAATTATATGTAATAAAATAATCTTTAAGAATTTTTTTTTTTTTTCACTAACATAATATTTAATGAAAAGAGAGCAGATTACATCTTGTTAATAATGTTGTTGGTGTGTTGCAACTTTAGTTTAAGATGTATAGACAATCTATAACAAACCTTTTCAAAAAAAAAAAATTTTTTTTTAACTTTTTGGGGTTATTTTCTATCAAACTTTTCCAGCAGTTAATCACAGATTTTGTTAAAACTTTTGGTCTTTAAACAATATGGAAAATGTGTAAGATTGATCTTTTTTTTTTCACATTGCATTTTAGAACATACCTTATATATTATTAATTAAAAATAGTAGCTACAAAAATAAGAATTTTGACAAGTATGTGGCTATCAAAAAATTGACTATATTAGTTATTCTTTAGTACTTTTAAGCATAGAAAGCCAAATTATTAGACAATGAAGTTATATCTTAAGACACAGAATGAATAAAATATTTTCACAACCTAAAAATTAAAATATTTATATCATATAATGATAGAAAATAAGCTATATGCATTATAGGGTCGAATTAAATAGTAATAAGTATAAGTCATGACACAGATTTGTAGTTGGCACAAATGTTTGCATCTACACAGATCTGACAAAAAAATTAAACTGGGCCAAAGTTCCTTGAAAAAAAATTCTCAGAAAAATGTTGCATCAACCAAAGAAATACTGTATTTATGACATTAAGTCCTAACAGCTCCTCAGAATATATTGCCTTAAAAATTTATGAAGGCTCATTTGGTTAAATTTTAAAGATGCTTTCACATCATACACTCACTCCAAAATTGCCAATTGATTTTCTTGCTAAACAAATGTAAAATAATTGCCTCATCATAACACATGGTTACTTTGTATTTTTAAAAAAAATCAACCTGTTTTTAGATAAGACTTTGTTACAAGTTTCATTTAGATCATGCCACATATTTATTTAAATTGTATAATTCCATAGCATATTATTTCTATCATATTGTTAATTCAATTTCAAAGCTCTAATTACACTGCAAATCATTATTTCTCAAAGATTTCTCTGATTATCAAACAGTGTCAGGCAGGAAATAAATTCCTGTATTAATTATCCATAAAATGTAATACATTAAATTTGTTTAAAAAATTATTTAAATAAAACATTTTCGTACCTGGTTCTTCATAAATCCGGGTGTCTATATCCCAGTCATCGGAAGTTTTGGCATCAAAATCTCCTTCTTTAGCATCCCAATACTGGGCGTCTGTGTAAAAAACAAGGCCTGATCCTCCTTTCTCCCATTTCAATTCAATTTTTTCTTCAAAGAGTCTTTCTTTATTTCTTTCTTGCCCAGAAACATCATCATGTAAAGCTTCATGTCGATCCCATTCTTCCTCCTCTGATTCCTTTATTAAAAATAGAAAGTGCACATTATTAAATTTCTAAAATTATCTCTCAAAAACTACATTCAGCTGAACTTATGAAATTTAATACAATACAAATCAATAGCAACCGATGAATTTTTTGATAGCACACAGTGTTTATGTATTATATATAACTATTTGCAATCATATGTAGGTAATTTATGCAAAAGTTTTAGCAAGCATGATAAATATTTTTTTTCTTTGAGAATACAGCAATGATAGTAAACTTAATTACTAAGACTTTTTTTTCAAACAATTGGTAATGCATTAAAGTTAGGCACAAAATTTTATACTTAAAGTGCATCATGTAATTTATCAAAAATGAGAAAGAGTAAAATACAGAAGAGAAAAAGGTTCCTTAGGATTCCTAAATAAATGTGATGTAGTTTTTTCTAATTCTACTCTTGTTCTAAATTTGAATCTATAATAAATTTTTATTTTAAATTTCACAATCCAAGTAATACATAAAAGATTACTTTTTATTTTTTAAATAACCCCAAACAATATTAAAATATGAAAAAATATATTCCAGATAGATTTTAATCTTTAAAAAAAATTAACATTTAATACATATATTAAATTATATTGATTATTTGCTAAATCAACATTCTGTTTTAAATATATATCAAACAGTTTATGGATACCTAATAATATTAGATTAAAGTTAGAAATTGAAAAATTTATAAAAATTAGTATTATTAACTTCTTAAACAATGGGTCTAAATTTCAAAAACAATTATTTACAGAAATTTAAGACTATACAAATAATATCTGCAAATACTTATCAAAATTACTATTACAAGTAAAATAATAATAATAATTTACTTTTCCTCTTCCCATTTCTTTTCTTTTTTTTTCTTTTCTTTTTTTTTTTTTTTTTTTACAAAGATAAAATTTTATGTTGAATTTCCTTTTGTTGATAATAGAGTAATACATTAATTTTATAATTTTGCTTTCCAATTTGCATGAGAAATTGAAAGATGAAATGTTTTATTCATTTGTTAATGTGACTGTGAAATGCCTTTAATCTTCAAATGGGACCTCTTAAAAGAAAAAAAATAACTTGAAGGATTCTGATGAGACAATATGATTTCAAGGACAACAATAATAGATTACAGACAACTGATCTTCGATGAAATCAGGATTCACTTGTGATTTTCTGATTATACAATTAAGAAGGCAGCTATTGTATCCAGAAGAGTAGACATAGAAAGTATAGCAAGAAACAAAAAGTGAAATCGGTATCAATTTAAAGCATTTTCATTATGGTATTTAAACTATAAGGTACAGTTTTATTTATTCTAGTTTTATGAATTTATTGCACTTATGCCAATTAAGATATAAAAAGCAGATGGTTAATTTCATACTAAATGATTAAGACTAAAATTTTATTGATATATCCAAATTTTTCTTATAATTTCACCATTCAATATTTTAAATAAATTTTTGAGATATCTTATATTTAAATCTTTCCTATTTTTCAATCACATAAAATTCCCTGTATTTTTTATTTAAACATTTTGTATTCTAAAATAAGTTTATAAGGAAACATGCATAGAACCTTCCATATCTGAACTCTTTCTTCATTTCTGAATGGCATAGTTTAATATCAAAATATCATTACATGTTGGCAATTTCTTATGTATTTTACTTTAACAGATCAATATGCTTTTATATTTACCAACAAGAAAATCATGAAACGCTGCATTTATATATCATATAATGAAAAGTTATTTGCATGCTAGATCCATTTTTCATGAATTACAAAGAAACTCTACTAATTTACTTCTGGTAAAAAACATAAATACTTTATTTCAAATTAAAAGATATTATATTTATAAATTTAGAAAAAAGAAGAAAAAGAAAATATTGACTTGTTTATTTATTTTTTTTGAAGAATCCTTTGAAAGTGTAAGACATTAATATTAATAACACTTCACAGTAGAAATTCAACAACTATCGCCCAATAATTTCCAAGAACATATTTTAGAATTAAATAATTTCACTGCAACCAACTTCCCCGATGTCTAAAATGGCATCATCAGATGAAACAACATTGCTAGAATACAAATGTATGGTTGTGAAACTTTTCGCTATGTTAAGTTTACTGACTTTTAAGAGGCTATTTTCTGTCAAGTGATTATGTTCTTTTTTTTCATTTTTTGCCTTTGTGTAACAAATCCAGAACAAAAAAGAAATTTGCTTGATGGTTATTGATACTTATTTTCTTCATACAGATGCATTTTTGGTATGTATATTTTCATTAATCTAAATAATATGTGGACATTGATTTTCTAATCTATGCTCATTTTCTAAGGTCTTCAGATTAAAATTATAAAAATTTTGACATACAGATCAAAAGGTGAATTTTTAGACATAAGTCTAATTATTTTTTTAATTGAAACATTTATAAAATCTCCATGTTCAACAAAGTATCACACACCCAAAAAATCTCATTATGGATCCTTATTGATGTTACCCTTGACAGAGTAAAATTTTCTTCTAGATTGTTGAAATTTATGTTTTGATCTAGTTGTTTTAAATTTATTTATTAACGTTTATTTTCATATAATATAATTCTTAATAAACAATTATAAATAAATCAGATTGAATTGACTCATAATAAACCAAGTTAGAATATAGGGTGATACTTGTGGTGGGGATTGCCATAAATTTATTCAAAATGTAGTGTATAGAATAAAAACTGTTTCTTATTATATTATACAAAAACAAACATTGCATCTAAAAAAATACCATGACATAGAATAAAAAGCTTTACATTCTTTTTTCTTATTTTTTAACTAATTAATTCACTAGAGCAATTATATAGCTTTAGTATACAGCTTTGGATATTATAAGATTATAATAATATCCAAATTATATCAATTTTTATTACAATTTGGATATTTTGTAATTATTAAATTTTATAATTATTCAACTGCTTGTATTGCATGGTTATTTGATAATCAAAAATGGATGATAATTATAGCAATTTTTATATTTACAGTAACTTAAAGAACTACTTCCTTTATATTGGTATTTTCTAAAGATTGGTATGTGTTAAAAATTGGGCAAAAAAATAAATGCCGATATGATTTATAAAAAATAATGCATGGAAAAAGCAAAATTATCCAAATATATGCTGCAAAGAACAGTGATTAATAAAAATATAATATTCACTTTTTTTATGAATATGACAAAATAAATTTAAATTTCAGAATTAATATCACTGAAAAAAGCACCAGTTTTGATCAGATTAAGAGAGCATATGATTGTGTCAGTTTCACTAATTATGGTTAGTCATTAAGAACAGAAAAGCCAGTACAAAAATAAAGGTAGAAAAAGACAAGTTTTGTAGCATAAAACTTCTTTGTAAGATGATGATTTGTATTTAACTAAAAAAACAGTGCTGAAATATTAAAAAATTTTGTAAATAAATTTACCTGTTTAAAAAATTTGTAAAAAAACAATTTCATTGTAAAATGTTTATGTGTAATTAGAAGCATACAATAAAATGCCTTTGATTTAAAAATTAATATAAATCATTCAAATTAGTAAAAAGAAGAAGGTAAAGTTTAACAACAGAATACCTCTTTATTATCCTTTTCTTCAAAGTAAGAACTTTCTTCTGGCAACTCTGAACGCCAATATCTTTTATGATAGGATGGTCCAAGAACTGGCTTAGAATGAGAAACATTACTTCTTGATTTCAATCTGTCTTTCTTTGACTTATAATCAAATGCTACATTGCTGTAAATTCTTCTTGCCTGACTTCTTGGAAACTTCAGACCCAATTTAAATATCACAGGTGGTGGTAATCTACACATCTGTATTTCCTTTAAGAAATGGTCTGTAGTAGTCCCTACATTTCCATGTGGCATAAAAGATGGTGGACGCATTTCAAGAAGAGATTCCACATCTTGAATAGAAAATTCCTCTCGGTCAACAGGCAAATTTTTAGGAATTGCCCATCTGTAACCTAAAGAAAACAAAATATAATTAACATAAAGTCAATTAAATATAAGAACATTCAGTAATACCTAACTGAATATTCATTCTCTTGATATCTCTCATTGGTGCAATGGAGATCCGAGTAGGGAAAGCATAAAGACAGACATCATCATAATCGTCTGACAAGGTAAAAATGTCTTCAGATCCAAACAGCCTTTGCAAGGCATAAATATAATGGTACTTGTATATTTTATTAACTGCATGTTGACAATTAATCACCAAGGAAGTTATGTTTACAGCAATCAGAGATTAATCATCCAAATAAATTGCCTAAGATGATCAAAGATATTTCACTATGTGTTGCCAATGACATGCATTTAAATTTAAAGTTTGTGAATGGTAAAAGTTTAGTTAGTTAGGTAAGACAGGTATTAATACAGTTAATTATTGGCAAGAAACTAATAAACTTTTTTCTGGAGTATCTTTGTGCAGATGAATAAAAATCTTTCCTTTTAAGTAATCTTCATCCCATGAACCTTTGAAATATAGCCGAGTAGGTATGATATTGAAAACACTGCAATTTTTTTTCATTCAACTTTTTGATAAATAAATAAGCTGTTGAACCATGTCCAATATTTTGGTGAAAAAGGAAACTACTAAATAACTGCATAAAGTAATGAAAGGGAATCTCTCAGAAAATTCAATTTTGTTTGTAATTCTAAAAACAGATTAAACAGCTGAAGTTTAGTATTAAATATTCTTTCCACATATTAAATTATGCAAATAAATTAAATATTGCAACAAAAAAAACAGTCAAAAGTTTTAAATTCATATAATACAGTATGAAAATACTTTCCTTAATTAATAATTGAAACAAATAAATATTCTTTGATATAGACAATGACAATTCATATTATCAAACAAAACTATATGAAACATCATTATCAATGAATAGGCAGTTTGTATGATTCATCATAGTTACTACAAATGTATTTCTTTTTCATAGAGTGAGATTAATTGCACAGAAAACAGATTATTGGTACTCAATTTATATTCAAACATATCATGTTGAGCAGAAATTATGATTATATTTAAGTTTATTTATATAAAACCCAATGATCACAGATCATCAGAAATATACTTAAGGTCAACTTTTCTAATAAAGACATCTTTCTCTAAAATTTGCATAAATGTAAGTTGGACTTTAGTTTTATCATAACTTTTCTAACAAATTTTGAATCTGTTTAGGATTTCATGGCTTTCATTACTTTTTTCAACACCATCATCATCATTATTTTAAAAGGTATATATTATTAAGCAATGAATCCCTGGCTTTTATATCTTTTTTTATTGTGCTTAAAAATGAATTGCCATTTGCCGCATGCAAGACATTTCCAAAAAAAGTAATCTTTTATTTTTCAATAGTAAAATTTCTTTTTAAGCCAAATAATGAATGACTGATTAAAAATATCTAAGATCTGATTTTCACTCATTATTTGTATCTTCAACATTTTTTTTAAATTGCCTTAAAGTGCAGCATTATGACGATAAAATTACATAATTGACAAAATATTTCCATTTACTTTACAATCATTTAATATATTTATATAAATTATATATAATGTATTTCATAATTATTAATTATTCCTTTTTACTAGCAGACTGAACTAGATAGTAAACTATTTGGTCCTTTGGGATTATTCTCATGACCTGTCAACATTCACAAAAATGCACCAATCCTTCTGCTATCTTTTGGCAATAATATCGGTATAGGGGAAAATGTTCAACAGAATCACCCCAAAGTACCAATTATTTTTTATGTTAATATACGTGAATTTTAAACTTTTTTTTAAAATCATATTTTCCATATTTTTTTTTTTTAATTAAGTATACTTTTTAATAAACAAGTATTATACTTTAAAATAAAAGCAATTTTAAATAAGCAAAAAAATTTTAATGGGAACAAAATGTTATTTGTTACTTTTGCTAAAAATTCTTAAACTTTAAAAAACCTAATTAAACTCCTAGAATTGTAGCTAGAAAAATTAATTTTGTCAGCAGACGTTTCTTAAAAATTCCATTTACATAACAGCATAAATTTTGAAGATTAAATTTTAAGATATCTAAGTCATTTGAATTTTAATTCATTGTTATAGCAGAGACAACTTCAACTTAAATTAATATTAGGCAAACATAATCAATAGACTAGTATAATATATAGATGTTAGATGTAAAATTGTTAGATATAATAGATGCAATATCTTTAGTAATTTTTCAACTCAATTGAAGTTTAATATCTAGTTGCCATATTTTGGAGCCATTTTTAGCCAAATGCATTTTTGTCAAGTCTTATTAAAACTCTAAAAACTATTTGTTTCCATTTCTAATAAATATCCAAATTGGCAGACTTTTGGTGAATTTTTGGATAGTTAGCATAATTTTGATACTCTTGGTAAGATAATGGGCAACAATCTCAAATTTTATTAATTTCTTTTGCTAATCAATAAAATTAATTCACAAGTATTAAAAATGCTACATTCCCTATTATTTCAGAGCTTTGAATTTAACACAGTATTTTTTATAAATTTATGAGAGATATTTAATTGTTTTATTGTTTCTTTATAAATAATGTAAGGTTACTACAGAATTATTATAGTCTTAAAAGTTCCAGTAAAACAAACGAACGAACACAGTGCAGATTTTAAAAAATAAGGTAGAGATTTTTTTGCCAGTCTCCACCAAATCATGCCAAACAGCAAAAATTCTTGCTATCAGGGTCAGATGCAAAAAGGAGGCAGCTCCAATTGTGCAAGTTTACAGAATGCCACAAAAAATGTCTGAAAATTCTAAATTTCAATGAGACAGACAACATCCATGAGCAGCACGAAAACTAATGATAGAGAGATATTACATCTTTCTAGGCCCAAATGAGGAAGGATTTTTTTTTTTAACTATTTGATTGTGTAAGCAACACTAAATTTTCCCAAGTTGGAGCCACATCCTTCAATTAGATTATCATACTTACCAATTTATTGCCTTTAAAAAGCTATAATTAAACGATTGTATTGTGTTTATAAATTTATCTGATAAGAAAATCAAATTTCCAACAAAATAAGTAAAGCATTCACATTATTAAATGACAATACTACAACTCAACTTTAATATCCTTGCAGACAACGACCAATTTTGAAATTATTTAATATGAATTTTCAGAAACACATTTCTTCTTTTTTAATAAAAATAACACAAATGCCATGCATATTTTTTCTTAGTAAAATGAGATAAAAAAAAAACAATTACAAAATCAAATGAAATAGTTAACATACCTCCATGGATGGAATTTCCGTTGTCTGAAAGTTTGATTTCTTTTACAAAACAACATGTAGGTAAAGTTTCCCCATTGCTATCCAACCAATGCTGTCCATTGTAAGTTCTTATAAATTCTTGTGCACGATGTGCAACAACTTTAACAATACAGCAGTTCGAAACGCATCTTTTTCTCTCATCACCAGCAATGGCATTTAAAGGTTTCTGAACTTCTGGTCTGTGACGATAATGAAAACAAATAAAACCCCCAGACTCTACAAAGGATGAGAAAAAATTCCTCAACTGGCCAGAACGATAATTTTTAGGTATATTATTTATAATTACATACACTCCATTGTTATTTTTGACAGACGACATCTCACCAATGTTGATTGTTGATAAGGAAGTTAGATTATGATGATGATGATGAAAGTGTTTGTTCGCTCTCGGATGACTGCTTTACCACAAATAATATTTAATTTCAACTTGACATGACAGTAAAAAAGAAATTAAGAAATAAAAAGGAGAAATGAAAAAAAAATGAAATTAATATCCACTGTCTTGACCAAAAAGTAAAAATTTTAATGATATGATTTTTTTTTCCCGAATTTTCTGAAAAGAAGAATTATAAAAATTCTTAAATTAAAATGCTCATTTCGTCCAGGAAAGTTTATACACTGAAGTGACAAAAGTCATGGGATGAC
>JAPMOQ010008466.1:2140460-2150591 GCA_026543055.1 Argiope trifasciata
TAAATAATTCTTTATGAGGTCCGTCGTATTGATTTCATACCTCTCCATTTTGGTCCTAGCGACCGGAGAAAATCAGCAAATATGGATGCGAAATCCACTACAAAAACAGCAACCATTAAGGATTTAAATCGGGCACGAGGTGCCATCAAAACCAAACTAACGAACATCAAGAAGTTCATTGATGCGTCATCAACTTCCGATGATGAGACAAAGATTGTCCTAACTGCAAAACAAAAACTAACCAGTGTATTATCGGTGAAACAAGAACTGGAATTATTATACAGCAAGTATTTAGAACTTGATGAAGATGAACAAGCTAGTAAAAAAACAGATGAAGAAATGTTTTCTTTACAGGATGAAAGAGATGAAATAGAGGTAAGTCTTCAATGCTTACTCTCTAAATACAATAATGGTGATCTTGTAACATTTAATGAAACTAAAAAAGATCACAATGAAGATTTGAAATCGTATATTGAGCATATAGAACATAAATCTAAGTTGCCTGAAATTCCCTTACCTACCTTTTATGGAAAAATAGAAGAATTTTCGAATTTTAAAAATCAGTTCTTAAGTCTCATTAATGAAAACAAGGATCTTTCAAAGGATCAAAAGTTATTTTATTTAAAATCTGCCCTCCGTGGTGAAGCAAAATCAATTGAAACAAGTGATGACACTTTCGATTCTTTATTTTGTGCTCTCGAAGATCGTTTTGAGAATAGGAGAGCTGTTGTAGATATTCATATTGACAATATGTTAAAAATTCAGAAACTGAGTTTTGAATCATCCAAAGGTTTAAAATCTATAACAGACTCCGTTAATAAAAGTTTAAGAGCATTGAAAAGTTTGAAATTAGAGTGTAATGATCTAACTAACGCTATTCTGGTAAATATTATATTAGAGAAGCTAGATAACGAGACAAGAAAGTCGTATGAGTTATCGTTGCAATCGAAAGAAATTCCTTCTCTAAAAGAGCTCTTAAAGTTTTTAGAATCAAGAGCATTAGTTTTAGATCAGTTAGGAAAAAATCCGTCGAATAACAGATTCAAAAGGGAATTTCAAGGAACAGGAAATAAAGCGAAAAATTTATTTGTCAGTTCTAATAAAGGCAATCAATTTATGAAGAAATGTGTACTCTGTAATACTGAACATCCGTTACAAAAATGTTATGAATTCTTAAAATTGAATGTTGCTAACGTATTAAAGTATTAGAAAATCATCATTTATGTAAAAACTGTTTAAAGTGCCATAACGCGCCATGCAAGTCTAAATATATCTGCAGAGTATGTAAAAAACAAGGCCATAACTCATTAATTCATTTAGATCAGCAAAACGAAAGTAATGTTTTGCCTAGCTCAAATAGTGTTGCGCAATCAAATGCAACTCTAAATCCGAACGCTGAGGTTTTTCACTCTTCGGGTGGATCGACCTTGAACATTCAACCGTCAGAAATAAATCATACTCTTTTGTGCACAGCAAATATTCTTATTGAAAATACTGTTGGGCAAAAAATAAAATTAAAAGCTCTCTTAGATAGCGGAAGTAGTGTAAATATATTAAGACAGGATGTTGCCGATTCTTTAATGCTAGAAAAGCAAAAAATAAATTGTAAGATCTCTGGCATTTCCGGTGATGAATTCTTAGTTAAAAATAGATTGATAGCTACTATTTCTAACGAAAGCAATGATTTTTCAAGGGATGTTTCTTTTTTGATTCTTCCTAAAATTACTGATTTAACACCTGCAAGGAAAATAAACATTAATAACATAAACTTTCCAACTGAAATAAAACTTGCAGACAGTACGTTCCATATTCCCAGTCAAATTCATGTTTTATTAGGGGCTGAATTATTCTTCGAAATATTGAAATCTGAAAAATTTAGATCTTATGATAATTCATTGCTTCTTCAAAATAGTGTGTTCGGATATCTTGTCACAGGAACACTTAAAGGGACTGAGTCTCATTTCTTTTCTGGATTAATTTCTGAAGGGGAAATTTTAGAAAACTCAGTTAAAGAATTCTTTGAAATCGAATCATTTCCGGGTGATAACACAGATAATTCAAAGACATTTGAAAGGCAGTATTGTGAAGAACATTTTCTCTCAACTTACAAGAGAGATGATTCTGGAAGATTTATTGTCAAACTGCCAATAATCGAAGACAAACGCTCAACATTAGGGGATTCAAGGGAAATGGCAGAGAGGCGATTGAATTTGCTTTGGAAAAAGTTAAATAAAAATGAAATCATGGCAGAACAATACAAGGCATTCATCGACGAATATTTCATACTTAATCATATGGAGAAAATTGTTGATTCTGTTGATTCCGAAAGTAAAAACTTTTACATTCCTCACCATGCAGTTTTTCGTCCCGAAAGTTCATCTACACCTTTACGTGTTGTTTTTGATGCTTCTGCGACTTCAAATAATGGAGTTTCTCTTAACTCTATTTTATTAAATGGGGGAACAGTGCAACAAGAGCTTTGCTCTATAATTTTAAATTTCAGAACCTACAAGTATGCATTTTGTGCTGACATAAAAAAAATGTATCGGCAAATTTTGATAGATGAATCCGATAGAAACTTGCAAAGGATCCTCTGGAAGCCTAATCAATCTGCTCCTGTGGAAACTTACAGGTTATGCACTGTTACCTATGGTACAACCTGCGCACCATTTTTAGCGACTAGAGCTTTAAAGGCGCTCGCTGAAGAGGAACAAAATAACTACCCTGAAGCAGCCGCTAAACTTATAACGAATACTTATGTAGATGATATTTTGACTGGTAGTAATAACTTGCAAGCAGCTAAAGATTTACAGTATCAATTAATTGAGCTGTTAAAGAAGGGATGCATGGAACTCCATAAGTGGGTTTCAAACGATTCCGAACTTTTGAATGATCAAAAAAATTTAGAATATTCATTTCCATCAGAGTCTGACACAGTAAAGACTCTTGGAATGCTGTGGCGCCCAACATCCGACGTTTTCACGTTTAGAGTGGCTTGCAATTTAAAGAATAATTTCACAAAGCGAGAAGTTCTTTCAACTATTGCCAGATTGTTTGACCCGTTGGGTCTTATTGCTCCTGTGATTACAATTGCGAAATTATTCATGCAGAGACTTTGGCTTCAAAGGCTGAGTTGGAATGATCCAATTCCACCAAATGACTTGCATGACTGGATTTATTTTTTAAAGGACTTACCGGCAGTGAACGAGCTAGAAGTTTCAAGAAATTCACTCATCAACAATTCAAGTTCCATCGAGTTACATGCATTTGCAGATGCTTCTAGCAAGGCATTTGGCGCAGTTTTGTATTTGTGCTCCAAAAATGAATTAGGTGAAGTGCAATCCAGCATTTTGTGTAGCAAGTCACGTGTGTGTCCCATCAAAGCGATGACTATACCCCGTTTAGAATTGTCTGCAACATTGCTGTTGGCTCGTCTTGTATCCAAGGTGATATCAACTATTCAAGTGCCAATTAATCACATCTACATGTGGACTGATTCAACAATTGCGATATCCTGGATAAAAACTCCACCAGAAAGGTTAAAAACTTTTGTTGCAAACAGAGTAAGGGAAATCAATTTGTTGTGCCCAAATTACGATTGGAGACATGTAAAATCAGCAGACAATCCTGCAGATCTTATTTCCAGAGGTGTGTCAGCTAAAAACCTAGTGAACAATTCATTATGGTTTAATGGACCATCTTTCATAAAATCAAATATGTGTTTACCTGTAGAAATTAATGACTCTAAAAATGATGAAGAATATCTTAAGGAAGTTAAAACTTCCAGTGAGCCAGTATTATCATGTAAAATTTCTGATGAATTTGTTACTAATATTTTGAATTTGAGTAATAATTATGCTAAAATTTGTCGTATTGTTAGTTATATTTTTAGATTTGTGTTTAATATGAAGTCTCCTACTGAAAGAAGGAAAGGTAAGTTGGAAATACAGGAGATCAAGGAAGCTTCTAATTTCTTGGTAAGAAAGGTACAATTGTCTGAATTTGCAGATGAAGTTAAAGTTTTATCTAAGAATGTTAATCTAAATCAGAGTAAAATTAAAAACTTGGCCCCATTTCTAGATGAAAATAATGTTCTTCGTGTGGGTGGCCGTTTACAAAAGAGTAAGCTAACTGTAGACGAAAGACATCCTAAGCTTCTGCCTTCCAATCACAGGCTTACAAAACTAATAATGTGCTCATTTCATTTAAAACATTTGCATGTAGGTCCCCAAACTTTACTGCACCTTGTCAGGCAGGAATTTTGGCCAATTGGCGGGAGGAATTTAGCCAGAAAAATAGTTAATGAATGTGTTGTTTGTTTCAAAAACAAACCAATCAGCTGTAACCAATTGTTAGGAAACCTGCCAGCTGAGAGAGTTAATCCTAGTCCACCATTCTCAAATTGTGGGATAGATTTCTGTGGCCCTTTTTTAATTAAATATAAAGGTTAACGCAAGGGTATCTTTCAAAAGATTTATGTAGCAGTCTTTATTTGTTTTGCTACTAAAGCAATTCATCTAGAATTAGTCACCGATCTAACATCTGAAGCTTTAATTGCAACTTTAAAACGCTTCTTTGCACGACGAGGCAAATGTTCTTGTATTTTCTCAGACAATGCTGGGAACTTTGTAGGAGCAAATTCAGAGTTGAAGAGACTGCTAAAATTAGTAAGTAACCCTGATAATAATTTAGCTAACTATCTAATTTCAGAAAGTATTAATTGGAAATTTATTCCTCCAAGATCTCCAAATTTTGGAGGTTTGTGGGAATCAGGAGTCAAATCCTTCAAACATCATCTAAAAAGAGCGGCAGGTGCTGTTAAATTAACTTTTGAAGAATTTTTAACTTTGACAGCTGAAATTGAAGGAATCTTGAATAGCAGACCCATTGTTCCAATGTCTTCTGACCCTCATGATTATTCAGCCTTAACGCCAGGCCATTTTTTAATTGGTCGTCCTTTAACGTCAATTGCTGAACCATCATTAATTGAAAGGGCAGATAATTATTTGTCTAGATGGAAAAGGGTAGCTAAATTATTGCAACAAATTTGGAAAAGTTGGAAGCGGGATTATTTAAATAATCTTCATCTTAGAAACAAGTGGCAATTTACAAAGGATAATGTGAAACCTAATGATATGGTAATACTTAAGGACACTGATTTGCCTCCATATAGATGGAAATTAGGTAGAATCCAAGAAATAGTTAAGGGTTCAGATGGTTTAGTCAGAGTAGTAACCGTCAAGGTTGCAAATGGCATTGTTAAAAGAGGCATAAGCCAAATATGCTTGCTTCCCATAAATAATTGAACATTTGTAAATTACACATGATATTAAATTGCTTTATATAATTGATCTTAATGTATCTCCAAAGGATATACAGTACATTTGAATTTCATATATGTATATATTTTATTTCTTTTTTGTAATGTATAATGTGCATATTGTTTTGTATCGAATGTTTATATGGCAATTTGTTTAATTTGTAATCGTATAATTGTATCTGTAATTGAAATTGTATAATTTCAAGGCGGGAGTATGTTAAGATCAACGTCATGTGCCCCGCCCACATGAACAGCGCCACCTACTGGAAAATGTAAAACTATTGAGTAAGCTACAAGCTTTCATACTGTAAACATCAATCTCCCATGAAGCGGAGTAATCTCCCGATTAAGCGGAGCAAATTCTATAATAACTATGTCCCATAGCGGATAAATTGTAAAGGTCCCATTTAAGCGGACAACAAAATAAATAATTCTTTATGAGGTCCGTCGTATTGATTTCATACCTCTCCACCGTCAAGCTATCATTTCTTTCGGGGTAGTAAATAGCTGTTTTTCTCCCCATCTGCACACTCTCAAACAGCTGGAAGGAAACTATCAATTTTTGACATCATATCCTTCAGGGTTTTGAGATGATCTGGTACCAACAGTATTGTACTTAAACTATTATTCACAATCTTCAGGTTTTTCCTTAGCTCTCTCTCTATACATTCCATTAAATAGTGGTAAACGATTTCTCCACAAATGCATTTATTTTCAAGCGTTCTTCCAAATCTTTGGAAATGGGCAGAAAATCTCCCATGGCCAGATATTTTTTGGATTATAAGTGGATGGTATCTTCTTATTTTTATTTCCGGATCAGGAATAAAGTCGAAAGTTACTTGGACATATACCGTATGTCAATCCATTGTTGTTTTATTTCTTCTCTCAATTCCCCTTTTAAGATACCACTTGATTTGGGGACAATAAAATCAATACTCTCTTTCTGCGTCGCCAACTTCGCAGAGTAATTCGCGTTTTCACTACCCTATACCCAATTCAACTCTGTCGACTTGTTCTCAAAAACAACCCCGACCTCTTTGTTCCTAAAAACATGCGACAACAAATTTTTAAAGCACTCTATTTTTTCTCTCACCCAAGAATGGCAGCCTTCATCGAATTAACAGCAAATTGATTCTTATGGCTTGGCATGAACAAAGATATAAAATGCATGGTTCGTAGCTGTATTAAATGCCAATGAGTTAAAGTGTTACGGCATATAAAATCTCCTACTGGCACATTTGCCCTATCAGCTGCCCTCTTTTCACACATACATATAGATTTTATGGATCTTCTCCCTTCTTCCGAAGGCAACCTATTCTGCATGATCATCCTTGATAGGCTCACTAGATGACCTGAAGTTACACCGACTCTTGATATGATTGCTTAAACAAATTCTCGTGCCTTGATGCTTGACTGGATTTCCATATTTGGATGTTCAGTCACAGTTGCAACTGACTAAGGAACAAATTTCCAGTCTAATCTTTTCCGTGAACTTACTCGCATGCTAGGCTGCAACAGAATTTGCTGTCCTTCCTATCATCCTCTGGCGAATGGAATAATTGAGAAACTTCATAGGCATCATAAAAGTGCTCTTAAGGCACATAAGAAATTGATCGAAATTCTACCAATAGTACTATTAAGTGTACGTTCAGCTCTTGAAGAAGATGTTAAAGCTACCTGTTCACAACTCTTGTTTATGGCATCATTTTACGATTAAAATCTGATTAATTAATCAGGAAAGAAAATAAAAAGACACCATCCACTTATAATCCAAATAATATCTGGATATGGGAGATTTCCTGCATATTTCCAAATATTTGGAAGAATTCAGGAAAATAAATGCATTTGTGGTGGAATGGGTACGGTACGGTTTACCACTATTTAATGGAATTCATAGAGATCTTAAAGTTAAGGAAAAACCTGAAGGATAGGATGTCAAAGATGGATAGTTTCATTCTAACTGTTTGAGAGTGTGCAGATGGGGAGGAAGACAGCTATTTACTACCTCGTAAGGAATGTTGGTTTGACGGATCGGTCCATGTAAGGTTGGACAATACTTATTCAGCAGTGGACCACAACAAATCCTGTCGATACTGCAACGTTCAGTGGGTAATGGGCTGTATACATCAACAACAACAATCAGATTGCCACCATTTTACATACCACAAGCGGTTCTACCAATCAAATTAATCCCACTTATATGGCTAATTTAATAAACACAATGAGATCTTTCAGTACAATTTCCACTGCCCTTCCTGCAAGCCAAACATTTATGTGAATCCCTCATTGAAAAATTTTTTCACATATTTCCATAAGGTCAACTCTCCACTGGTACCGCCTTAAACTGGATCCCACTTGGTTGTTAGTAGAAATGATAAAAAATTTAAATATCGAGTTAAATGGAAAGCATAGTACAGTATCAGATGATGTAGTAAAACCTGCTTATCTACTCGCAGACGATACTAATTAACCAGACCTTTCTCAGTCACAACAAATCCTCGAGAAGTCTTCTATTCCACCAAACCATCCGCTAATATGGTCGCTATTATTCGGTTGTAAAGTCAGACTTCCCAAGTATCTAGTTAGGGATTATATTACATGAATGCCACCTGCATTCTTTTGTTGTTTTATAATCAAATTGAATTTTCCAAACATTTGTATACATTTTTTTTATTATTCTTGTATATATTATTATTCTTAATACATTTGCATACATATTATTTTCATTAATTTTGCATATCCTGCTATTATATATGTGCACCTGTCAATTTCGCATGGTATATTACTGTTTTTCTTACATCACCTTGACACTCTATTTTAATTTATAAATATTGTATATATGTTAGCGCGACTTTGTCTCTGGGGGCATATTCTGTAGCGTTCATTCGAACTGGCTTGGAGAAAACGCGCCAAAATATGTCTTATCTTCTTTCGTCGCTGATCATAAAAATGGCTGTTCCCATGCTAAGAGTGAAGGGATAGAAATTTGTCAATTAAACACATTCTTTTAAAAGATGCTTATAATTCCTTTACCTAAATCGACAAGCGTGAATAAATATCTGTCAAAATGACACAGTATATAAGTATGGGGATAAATATTTCATTAGCTGATTATGCTTTCTCGGCTCTTGTATCGTTGGTGACCGGACGTGTGTGTATATATATATATATATATACCCGGCGAGTTGCTATAGCAGAAGAAATAATCTTAGAGACATCATTTGGAATAGTTATCTTGTTTGATTAGGAATGATAGGAAGAATGATATTTTCTTGTCTGCAATCAAACATTCATTGAAATTGAAGGATATATAAAGAAGACGAAATATTTTTTTCTATATTTATTATTCTATTCTACAAACAAATATTCATTTTACATTATCACATTTACATCCACAAATATCATTAGATTTGTGTGTTCTTTCAGAATTGAAAATCTTGGTGTTCTTCCAGAATGGTTATGAAAGAAACTATTTATTGTATCTCGTGATTCGTTTCATATTCGTTCAGAATTCTCAAGTTTAATGCTAGAAAATGGGATTAAAATATTTTCTTTTAAAATTGATTAAATATAGAAAATTTATTTATACCATGAAATCCTTAATATAGTTGAAAAGATAATTTTTTGAAAACTAAGATGGAGCATAGTTATTGGTGCTTTAATATTTTCGGAAGTTACTGTGAAAAATGCTAATTTTTTTTAATGTTTAGTTAAAATGTTAGACGTATAAGACTCGTTCTCCTAAAACTTTTCTCACACTCTCTAATACAACTATTACCTCAGAGAAAGACTTACATTGCATTTACGTACAACAGCAATGAAATATTAACGCCTGGCTGGAATTTAGCATCTTCTCTGAATCTGCTGTGTCTCCTTGGAGAGTTATTTGGCGGTAAATCCCTGTTAATAGATCCGAAAATATTTTTTATACTTTAGATGATTGTATTGTGCCTATAAGCCTCACGTAACTGCAAGTAATAAGTAGTTGAAATTTTCTTGGAATCGTATGAGTGGATTTAATTTTTTAATAATTTGATGATCCGATTCCACCTTTTTTATCTAATACTATAATAGGAGGAATGGTTGCCAAGTCGAAAATCGCCCCAGAATTAATAAACTCCGGTAAACTTGGGGGTCTGGGGTTTTTGGCCACGAGGAATCGATTGGCGCCGGTTTTGAAGCGCTACGGTCGAGCAGTTCGGAGTTACAGATAGGATATTTTCAAACTTTATTAGTTCGCCATAATGGCTACTTAAATTTTCAAGCGGTAAAGTGCTGCCATCTATAGCCAATATGGCGAACTAATAAAGTTTTATGTTTATGCTGTTAGAGGTTTATAATATGTTTCTTATGTATGTATATATGTTTGGTTTTTCTAAATAAATTTGTCAAAAATATTGAACTTCAACCTTTACCTTTGTATAGAATAGTTCCCTTTCCAAACTCTAACTTTGTTTAGAATAGTTTACAATGGTGCACTTTAACCGGTTATCTTTTCACCAATGGTTTCACAAATTTTTTTATGGCAAGTATTGTTTTGATAGATCACAATTGAAAATTTAAATCTTCGAGTTAGCTTCGATACCTGTTTTCTCCAAGCGGAGCTCGGTCACCCGCTGGTTTAATTAATGGAGTTCTGTAAAAATGCTTAAATCAGAGGTTCTAATGCTCCAAAAGAAGGAAAAAAAATCTGTCAAGTTAAACAAATTCTTTTAAAATATACTTACACTCCCCCTTACCTAAATCGACATGTTGAAGTAATCCCTATCAGAACCTCATAGAATATAATCGTTGGAGAAACATGTGTCTGG
>JAPMOQ010008466.1:2150601-2172721 GCA_026543055.1 Argiope trifasciata
CACACACACACACACACACACACACACACACACACACACACGTAGACTGAGAGAAATGTAAAAATGTGTTCTGTGCGCATTCATAAACAAGAAAAGGAGCCCATCACAATATTTGCTATAATTTTATATTCTAACAACAGCACTGTACAACAATGTACAAAACATTCATTTCTTGGTTGACATGCATGTAACAGACTGTTCGAAACGGTTTACACTGAAAGGTACATCATAGTTTGCAGCAAAAAAGACGAACTCACGTTTGGCACAGTATCTGGAGCTAATGAGAAAAGGTCTACACTTTCGGAGTGAAGTCATCAGCTTCGGCCAGCGGTTTCCTTTTTCTTTTTTTTTCTCAGTTATTATTTATTATATTCGAATTCTTTGGAAGAAACGATTGCCATGCATTTGTGTGGAAAACATCTCAATAACAATACTAATAATAATAACTGAATTAAAAAAATAGTTTTTCGATTCCTATTATTAATTCATACTTTTCCTACATATATTTATATTCAAATATTTAATCGTTAATAAAATTCTTTTTATTCATCCACAAAAATTCAAATACATTTCTTAAACTTGAATTGGGTGAGACTTGATGTTAATACAAGTTTTTTTTGCAAATATTAATTCATTAATTAAATTGTTCCAGTAATTAATATTTGATCGCCAAAAGTAGCCAAATGGTGACCAAGCTCTGAGTTTACTTACACGACACCCGATCATAAATAATACAAGATATATAAAAATATTATAAGAAAATGAGTAGGAATTGAATTTAACAATTATTTTATACATTATTTGTTAAATCATAAATAGTTTAATACGACGTTTTAACAAACTGTTCTGATATTATTTTTGAATGATTGTCAATTCAAATAAAATAATTTATGAAAACTGATTTTAATCTGAGTTTTTACATCGTATGTAATATTTTTTAAATAAATGACACAACTAAAAAATTCACATTTCATAGAGGGAAATTGATTTATCCGGTTTAGAATTCTTATATGATGGTGAAAAAAAAAAGAATTTCAGACGATTTCCGTTCAATCTTCGAAATTCTTACACTTAAAAAAAATTCTTTTGTATGTTCTTTATGATCCTTATTTCCTAATGTTCTTAATGATCCTTTTGCATGTTCTTTATGATCCTTAGCAGAACAATTACCATACTCTTTTACAAAAAATTTATTCATTTCATTCTTCAAAGCTCCTATTTCTGGAACTGAAAAAGTAATTTTTATTCATTCATCATTTGTTTGGAATGCCAGCTATAAAGCATTTATCTTCATCATATTACGCATGCGTCAGAATTAGCAATAAAAACTACCTTCATTTTAATTTCCCTGTGAAAAAATTAGATTCACATCTACGCCAGCACCAACGCTAAATTTGAATTTCTTTCAATTTCTTTAAAACGGCAAACCGGAGAATTCAATAAATCATTTGGTCTTTGATTAGTACGCTTGTTGCTGTTAAGAATTCAATGAACCCCTGGTGATCTTCAGTGATCTTCCAGGGCGGAGCTAGCCGCTAATCATGTAAACATCACGTGATCTCACTATTGCTGCTTGTTTATATATATGTATATATATTGCTGCATCTAGAAAAGCAACAATAATTAAATTTAATCTAAAATTCATTAGTTGAATTCAATAAAAATTTACACCATTAATTAGGAACTATTTAACACTATTTCATAATTTGAACTGCGGATTTTATAAGTAAGCAAGATGAATGTTTCCTTCAAAAGAATGTGCAAACGTTTCTTCCATACATGTGAAATATCAGTACATGCTTATTGAATACATGAAGGGTATATTTTATAGGGCTAAACATCGTCAAAAATACTATACTTTTTGCATGAACATCTAAGGCACTGGCTGATGACGAATAATGCTTATTTATTTGAATAATTTTAACAAAAAAAAAAAAAATGTAAGCATATGGAAAGCAACATCAACATACAGAAAGATATCGAGGGATTTACAGTGCATTTCAAACAAATTGTAGTGTAAATGCAAATGTTGCTTTTTTATTTGAATAATTTGATCAAAAAATGTAAGCATTTAGAAAGCAACATCAACATACAGAAATATATCAGGGGATTTACAGTGTATTTCACACAAATTATGGTGTAAATGCAAATGTTGATTAAACATCTGAAAAGTGGAAAACAAATTATATACAAACTTTACTGAAATGAACATGTGATATACATATTTTTACAGAAAATGTAACATAAATGTTTTGTAATCAATAAATCCCTTTTTTAAAAGTAGATTAATTATTGCATTTATTTGATTTCTGGAGAATATAATATATTATAATTTGATTCTTTTTTAGAGCGATAAAATATGCTTTAGAATGTGTTTTCTGAATAATACCAACAAAAGGTAAATAAAAATTAAATTTTAAAAAGACACATACAAATTTTGTATGTGTCTTTATATTTAATTTTGGTCAAAAAATTTCCAACATTTAGACGCATAGTTCTTATACATGCAGTAAAAAGAATTATTTTTTTAGACTATCACCAACATTTTTCAAAAAAATTAAGCAATCAGTTGTATAATAAATAACTAATAAATAAATTGAAAGATACAATATTAAATGAATTATTAGTAATATTCCAGAAATATTATTAATGAATATGAATTATTAGTAACATTTTTGAAAATGAAAGGAATCTTTAAAATGTCTATAATTTCATTATTTCACAAAATAGACACACAAATATTATTTTAAAAGTGAAGTTTATCACCAATAATTTCGATACAAATTTTTAACAACTTGTTTAATATAAGCCAACATTTGTAATTATCACTTGTGTATTTTTCTGCTTTATTTAGAGGGACAATTTTAACGTAATTTTTAGATTTATATTCTAGGAAATTGCACATAAAGAAGGTATAAAAATATGACAAATGTAAAAAATAAAAGAAAAGGAAAACATGAACTTTTAGATAATTCTTATAAATTATTTTATCTTAAAATTTTATTTAAATAATAAAAATTTTAAAACGAGACCAACCTTTTACACTCTGATTGTGCCTTTCTCTCACAATTCAAGAAAGTGCATCATTTTGATGAATTTTATTTATTATAATTTATTTCATTTAATTTTTATTTTTAAAAAATATCTAAACAATGGTAAGAAGGTGTAGATTAAGTTTTCGGTAACATTCAGCTTAAAACTAATAATTTTTTTAATGGCAATATTCAAATCTTTAAGTTAGTGGAATAATTTTGCAACGCATTACCGAGTATAAAGGGTTTGTAATTGTATTCCTTTATATGTAATGGTGGTATTCATCGTAATAAGTGCTTTAAAAATCGATTCCAAATATCATAAAACACAAACGATACACTTTTGTTATATAAAGCAAGAAATTATTTTTTATTTCCATCGCCCAAAAATTCAATCATCTGTTGAGAAAATTATTTTATGATTGAAAACAACACGATGCTTTCAGTAATCAAACAGTTTACAGTAACCAAATCTTCACTTATTATAAAATAATAATTTATGATAAGTGAAGATTGAATTGAAGATTTTTGAATTTCAATCTGTTTATGCAAATGGAATAGAGACAACAAATGAAATTTGGATGATATCATACAAATATTTTCGAAAAAATTATAAAAGAATCGAAACTACAGGAAAAGAGCAATCCATCAGACATTCACTTTAGATAGACTATTTCCAAAAACCGATACCTTTATATGGATTTCTAATATTCGGTTTCCATTGAAAATAGTTTAAAAACATTTAATTTAATTGTCTTATAAATTTCAAATTCTAGTTAATAAGATAACCAATAATTAATAAATTTCGATCTTAAGTAATTGCTTAAGATCTTATCCATATAAATTCAAAAGAAGAGTAAACTTTAACCCTTCATTTACCGAATTATGTTATCATTCATTTTTCAACATTTTTGCACCAGTCGTATAGTTTCCTTTGCAGAATAATTCCAGAGAACCCAAGGAAAAATAACGTAATTAACAGAAATATCTTAATTAACTTAATTATTAATTAAATATTTTTTATTCCTACTTTTATATTCACTTCATGTTATTTGGGTTACATTCTCCACGTTCTTTAGAATACCATCAGCAAAAATAAAGATATAAGATAGATTTAAGCAGTACTTTCAAGTACCATCAGTCAATAAAGGATTAAAATAATCAAGGATGAAATTTAATCTTATTGATAAACAGAAATCTCTAAATTACAGCAAATATTCTATTTGTAATTTTTTTTCCTTAAATACTTTCTAATATAATTATGTACAAAATGTATCATTGCTCTTTTTATCTCTATTTTTATAGATATTATATAAGAAAACCTGTTTCTAGAGATAGTATGAAATATATATGCAAAACATGCTATCCTCTATAACTCTGCCTTAAAGGTTGTACTTTGACATCTCAGCTAACAACTTGGACAAGATTTCATATTGAGTTCGTAGCAGCACACGAAGAATCAGCGCTATTCCGGTTTTGGATTATAATTAATCATTTTTTTTCTATCATCACGTGGTTGGAGTGGTTGCAGAAAGAAACACTTTTTTTATAATAAAAATAATTCATAAATTTAGTCAGAAAATAATTTTAGAATGAATTATTTACCTTTTTTTTTACTAACATATAATTAAATTTCTAACAAAAAATTTTTTACAAATAAATTTGAAAAAATAATTTTATTTAAAAATCAATTTTTATGCAGTTTTTAATCTTAAATTGTGCAGTAATTAGTAGAATGAATATGTTACCATTTTTAATATTTTTTTAATTAACATATAATTAAATATCTAACAGAAAAATCTGTTAAACAAATTAGGAGAAATAATTATATTTGAAGATCAATTTTTATACAGTTATTAGATGTTATGTTATTGGATGACACCTATTCTACTACAGTTAAAAGGCAGCAAAGAAGGGGTCATCTCAATAGATAAATGGCCCTGCTATCAGACACAGGTTGTGGCAGTGAACATGTTAAATAAAAAAATAGTTAAGACATACAAAATTGAAGCAATATGCGATTCCACTGCATTGAGAAATTCATAAATAATCCCGTGTTCAAGCTATTTGCTTTGATTCCAATTTATGTATGATTCCTACATATATTTTTCAATATGCTTTTGATCTATTTCGACTATGTAAATAATTTCTGAGTATAATACAATGTCTTTTATCAGCGCATCTCGATGTTTTAAACATATTTTTTGCAAAAGGGAAAGAGTTTCTTTCCACCACTCCCCCTTTGTATCACATACGTGAGGTTACAAAAGCTCATAAGCGGTACACGAGAAGCGGTGGCAGCAAGAGAGCACGACAGTTTGGAGGCCAAATGAAACACGGAATCATTTTTGTGACAATTTCATAATTATTTTATAATTTCTAGCTACAAATTGTGGAAGTTTGTTGACAAAAATATAAGACAATTGAGGTATCCGACTACGTAAAAACGATGGTTACCGTCCCCATTGGCGATTGTTTTAAAAAAATTTTATGTCTTGCAGTTTAGATTTTTCTCTTTCCAAAACAGTTTATCTTTTTTAGGAAAATGAAGGTCTGACCTATCATCCAGGGTCACATATTTTTCAGCTGAAATTTGTCCTTCAATTCAATTTTTTCAAAACTTTCATTTTCATGAAAATTCTCCATCGTTAACGTGATATCCCAAATACCAACAGAGATATTTGCATAAACATTTCAGCGTTTGTTTTAAATGATATGGGCAAAGAAATGAACCCAAAGTTTGATTCTTGGTGAAATACTTCTTCCTTTATAAGTGTTTTTAGAAAAATTCAGGTGTAAATTTATTGAAAAAATGCATATATGCACAAATTTTTACACATCACTTCTTTGCTTCTCAACATTTTTCTTAGATTTTGGTTCCTTTCATTCATCATTGTATTCTATAACTTCTGTACGAAGCAAAATAGAATTGCTGCATTACAATTTTGTAAAGAGTGTTAACTGTTTTTGTTTAAATTTCATTAAAATGTACTGCCAATTTTCCTGTTTCTCTAAATATATTATATTTCCAAATAATTTTTTGATATTTATAGTATTTTATATCATAATTGGCAATACATATAAAAACCATTGTTTAAATTTTTTTTTAAAAAAATTCAATTTTTCAAAAAAAAAATTTTTTTTTGACGTAGTCGGATACCTCAAAATTGAATTGTTATATTTTCAGATGAGATAATATCATGCTGAATTTATTTTGTAAAGACAAGTAGTTTAGTTAAACGGCCGTGCTCACGAATAAATTTTGTCCCTTCTCAATCAGATGAGGTCACCATCGAATCGACATCTTGATAATCCATTCCAGTTGGGTAGCAAAGGAGATATAATTTGTTTCAAATATAGAAAAACAAACATTTCAACTTTACATATTCGGGAATTTTCTACCCTTTAACATTGGTGTCAGGATATTAATATGCATTGTGCTGCTGAGGTGGATTCCATCCATAATGAATTTTTTTGAATGTAAAGTATTGATTATTCCAAAATATTTCGTAGTGGCAAAAAAATTTTCATTTCAAAGATTCGAAATGGGAAAATTCCTTCATTTAATTCAAAAGGCTCAAATTTCAATCTTTTTCAGTGAAAATAAAAAAACAGCTTTTTTGAAAAATATGAATCTCTATATTTTTAAATTTTAAAACATTTTTTTGAGGAAGATTTGGGTTTCTCTGTTTTTTTTACCGCCTATGAGCATCCTGTGCTAAAAATACTAATTGCTATTCGATGAAATATGTATATAAAACATTTCTCTTTTTTCCATAGAAAAAAATCTCGTATCTAAAAATGCATATAGCTGGAAGTACAAGATTTCTAAGATAGAATCTATTCGCTTGTTTGTTATGCATACAAATCCATGATTTGAGATGTTATTTCGTTTTTACTCTTAATATTAAAAAAGAGCGATGCTGTTTAATTTATTTACTAACTGTAAAAAGTTAAGGAATATCAGGGTTTACGTATTTTCAAATAAATATTTAAAATTATTTAAAGTTGGGTCGCCATCTTAGTTGGGTCATGTTGATTGTAGTTCTGTTCCAAAATTGTAAAAATTTCGAATTTTGTGTATTCTATCAAATTCTGTAACGATAGCAAGGAAAAAACACATTAAAAAACCAATTTTGATATGAATAACTTCATGAACACTTTTAAGTAATATATTTAAACTTTCTTATTACATATAATTAATTGTGAAGGCTGTTTTTTTGTAATGAAAGTATACTTTGTTTAGAATGCTTAAAAACTTTTTAAGATTTTTAATTTTTTTTTTTTTTTTTTTTTTTTTTTTTTTTTTGCAGTGAATGAAATTTCAGAAAATTTTTATGATGTAAAGGCTTGGATATAAAGCAAATGAGCTAAAGCTGCTTAACAAATAATAATATTTATGGTTCTATTTTCAAATGCTAAAACCTATTGCGATTTAAACAATACTAAATAAATCCGAAAATGGAAGCCTAAAGATTGATATTAACCACTTAACATGCGAATTTACCTAACTTCCTAATTAAATGACGAATTTAATAGCTTCCTCATTGTAATATTTACTGTTATTCTAATTTCATTAATAGTAATACGTTTCAAGTGACTTTTTTCATTTTAAATTATTTCATACTTTTCACTAGAATTGCAGATTAAAAATTAAAAATTCAATAATTTGATGCGCGTTTTAGACACGTCATTGGCAAAGTGGTTAAGACATTTGATTTGAAATGTTTTTATTTAGATTTCATTAAAGTGTTTTCGGTTCAAATGATTTATTAAATTATTTTTACAGATATTGAAAAATCCTACTGAAGAAGGCATTATGAAAAGCTTTGTTTTGGACCCCATTCAGAAATGGCAACCACAAAACAATTTTGGTCTAAAGAACTTTGCAGTAGTACAAGAAACAAAGTAATATCGAAAGTAAGTTCTATTTTAAAAAAAAATACCTGATTGTCCTCCAGTTGCTAATTTTCGAAATTTACATAAAAAGAATACTTTTAGAAAACATGATACTATTTTATTTTCTATGTAAAGAATTTAAAATTCATGTAATTAATTCTTCATAATTAGACGAATGACGAGGAAATGACAAAGGGTAGTTTTAGCTGGCATATAATAAGTTCTAAAAAAAAATATCAACAAAAAAAATCATCTAGAAATAACTAATTTTTGCTTAGCATTTATAAAAATATCTGCAGCAAATTGTAAAACAATCATTTCTTTATTTGTGCTAAGACAAGTATTTAACTATAGAAATTTATTTTCAGATCCTATTTACATATTAAATTTGTTGGTTAAAAAAGCTAATATTTAAAGAGGTTTAAAAATACATTGAACATGCTCTGTTTCATGCAAAAACAGCAAAATGTATGAAAGGTAGAAGAATACTCACGAATTCAGATCTAACGCATTTAATTAATATAAACGCGACCGAGAAATATTAAGTTTATAAATATGATAAAACCGAAAAGCAAAATATAAAAGTTTCGAATAGATAAACTCTTAAATACAGGGGAAATAGGCAAATAAAAAAGCTTATTTTACATGTTACCTATGTACAAAACAATAAAACATGGAGAAACATAATTTAACAAAATAGCATCCATAAATCTATCTCTGAAATGTAAAAAGTGCAACATTGTATTTTGAACTTTAAAGATCTTCAGTATATTGTAACATTTCAACATGAACACATGACTGAGAATTTATGAGTGAGTTTACTTTTGAATCAGAATTTGAAATTGAGTGCAGAGGAAAATATAATTTCTCATTTATTAACAAAACTTTTTTATACTGGTAGAAATAAAAAGCAAACTTTCATTTCAAATAACATTAAAACAATAATTATTTTTGTTTTTTTAAAATCCTTTTATCTCATTACATTTGATTTGCACCAATGTAATGTTAAGATATCTGTATATTAAGACCTCTAAGTTATGCAAAATTCGATCTGCAACAACTAAATATGTTTTATAAGGTATTTCAGAAAAAATCTATTTTTAAAAAGAATTTTTCTTTTGAATTCTTTAAGGAAATCTATTTATAAGCCCAATTCTATGTAATTCGATAAATTTGATTTTCACCTATTTCAAATAATGAGAAAATATACTCAAACGTGTATAAGAAGAACTTGAAAAGCAGAAGTCGTTTGGCACATCTGAACTTGGCACCAAACTCATACAAAAGACATACTGGATTCTATGATAGCTATTAAGGCAGTTAGTTTTCGCGCTTTATACAAAAATGAGCGCAATTTCCCTCTGTGAAAAATCATCGATACAAGATACAATAATAAACAAATTTCAATCTCAAGTTTTGTGATTGAAGAAAACAATAACTGTGGAAATATAGCATAAAATACAAAAAGAATTGTCCAATAACTAACGAGTAGTGAAGAAAAATTTACAGTGGCACAAACATAAATGAAACATGTCTAGATCGTATAAAATAAATCAACACGCACTCATTCCGATAAGAAAAACCCTGTCCAATTTTCACTCGAAAATTTCCAAAAGAGACATAAATATCCCCTAGTAGCACACAAATATCGTACAATATTGTATGACTTTGATAAATAAACGCAATACTGTTTAATATCATATAATGTCGGCCAATATTGTATAATATAGTGCAATAAACTGTGCTACCTGAACCTTGGTAGCACATAAATATTGTACAATATTGTATGATATTGATTAATATTGTGGAATATTGTTTAGTACCATATAATATCGCACAATATTGTACAATATAGTGCAACAAACTGTGCTACTTGAACCTTGGTAGCACACAAATATTGTACAATATTGTAGGACATTGATCAATTATCTCAATATTGTTTCATATTGTGGAATATTGTATAATATCCAACAAGATTGTACAATATAGTACAACAGACAGTGTGCTACCTGAGCTCTAGTAGCACGCAAATGTACAATACTGTATGACATTGATCAATATTGTTTAATATTGTGAAATATTGTTTAATATCATGTAATATCGCACAATATTGTACAATATAGTGCAACAGACTGTGCTACCTGGGTCATTCACTCTTGAAAAGGTGACCTAACAAAAGAAAGTCACAGCTATACGTAAACTATCAATAGCTTTGCCGCACAACAGAGCATTCATTTTGTCCAGCTGCAAGGAATCCTGAAACTTTTTTCAACCTTGAAGAAAACTGTCCAGTTGAGTTTCACGGATTCATTGATATAATGTCGATCTTCAGCCACTGGATGCGGTGCTTTTGTGCAACGATTCGGAAAAGCCAGGAGATGAACAGAGCAGCAGCTGGCCGCTGACAGCAGTTTTTGCAAGACAGTCTCAGATTAGTCACAGCCAGGAGCCGGCTTCTTTTTCCAAGACCATGGCTGCGTCCTCACGGCCCATCATTCGAAGGATGTTCAGCAGATCTGTAATGGCGCTGGAGTCTCGGTGCCTCGCTTCCCACAAGTCTAAAATGTGCTCAGTGGGGCTGGGCTTGGTTGCAAAGTAGTTGATGTACCTGAAGGAAAGTAAAGAAAGTTCATTTAAGTTTTGATTTGACCAAATGGAGTTTTGTGGAGCAAAAAACCATTCTCAAATTATGCTGTGACAAATGTATGGTATGGAAAAAAAAGTCTAAAATGTGTTAAGTGTGGTTGGGTTTGGTTGCAAAATAGTTGATGTACCTGAAGGAAAGTAAAGAAAGTTTATTTAGGTTTCTGATTTGAGTTAGTGGAGTTTTGTAGCGCTGAAAACAGCTCTTGATTATGCTGTACCAAACGTATGGTATGGATTAAAATCTTGTTTTATAAACTCTTGAAATAATATCTTATCATTCGTCATGACTTGTCAATGTTTATATATAAAATTGACAAGGCACAATAAGACAATGTTTATATATAATATTACCTTACGATTTGTAAAAATGATTGGGTAAAATGATAAAAAACAGTACGAAAATCTTAAAATTTAACCATTTTTAATTAGATAAGATGGTAAAAACCGATAATTTTTAAGAAAGTAACAATTTATGGGTGATTCATTTTTTGAAAGATATCTTTTAAAATAATAGAGGAAGATTGAAAGCAATGGGTACGTTGGAAAATAAATTGCGGACCATCAATCAGAATGTGTTGAATTGATAACTGGCATTGACATTCTGTACACTGAGGGGTGGGTTCTCATATCAATTTTATGCCTTCCGTGAGTCGTGACCTATTCTTAATCGAGTAAGAGTTGTATCAGCCTTTCTATTTCTGACTTCACTACGATTTATTAGTAATTTCAACTGATTTCAAAAATAATAACAGCAACTTGTTAAACACAATTTCAAGATATGGCATAAATAATCGAGTCTTTAACGCGTTCACTGCCTCTAAAGTCACCTGATATCATTACCATCTATCTAATGAGATGCCCTCTTCTTTGCTATCTTTTAACTGTAGTAGAGAAAGTGTCATTTAATAACATAGATGGTGAGCCTTTCTTTGCTATCTTTTAACCGTGGTAGAGAAGGCGTCATCTAATAACACAGATGGTGGCCTCTTCTTTTCTATCTTTTAACTGTAGTAGAGATGGTGTCATCTAATAACAGAGATGGTTTGGTACAATAATTTATTATTTGTAACGCACAGCGATCAGTGCCAGCGAATATATTAATACTATCTAAAAAAGACTCGTGATCAAAACCGGATATTTTTATTGGTAATAGTTTCATAGTTTGCGAGGAGGTCGGGCTCAAATCGAGGTCATTTTTTAAAAAAGAAAAGCAATGCATATGGGTGTGATGGGGTTTAATGCATGTCCATTTGGTTTAGATTAAGATTTTTATTGCTTTTTTAAGAAAGGATGGTTATGATGATTTTTACAAGAATGGATTCAATGATGAAGAAGGAATTTATATTACATGAAGATGGACTGTTGATGTTGCTCTTTCCCATCTATGCGCGGTATATCGGGCATTTGCAAACGAATTCTTCTACCCAAGAATTCCAGTTTCGGCCTTTTCCAAAGGATCATGCCTTTCCGATTTCCGGTCACACCCTTCTTGGTGGACGTCCGTCTCTCCTCTCGTCTGATGAGCTCTGAACTCAAACCTCTGATTTCTGGTTATCATTGGAAGAAGGCAGAGCGCCCTCTCGTGGAGTTAATTTAGACATGTATGACGGTTATAGACGTCAATGCCATGAAATATTCTCTTGCTAAAATGTTCTAGGTTTAAAAAATATATATGAGCTAAACGGAAACACTAGATTCAAAGATATATCTAGAAGTACTAAAAAACTTTCTAAATGTTTTTAATTATTACAGCTTACTTTTCAGTTTCATTGATATTTCATAAAACTTTCAGTGAATTCTCTCATGGAATTACCACTTATAAACTAAGCCACTCTGAATGAAAAAATGTTTCCATATTCATTTTCGATCCTTTTTCTAAAGTAATGTAGTGTTTGCATCAGACGAAGAACTCACAAGGAATTCAAGTTAATAACAAATTCCGCTGCTTTCAGGAAATATTACTCGCCTCTATTCACCAGAAATTACTTTTTCCCAACAACCATCAATCGGTTGTTAAATTAATGTATTGCGACAATACCGCCGTCATTTCTGATACTTAATTGGATATAAATGAAAAAAAGAAAATGGCAGCATACCTATCCACTTGGAGCTCTTGAGCTAACCTTCTCCAGTCATTTCCGTTGAGATTGGGAGGATCTAGAAACGTCCTAAGCTGTTTCCTTGCCTGTTGGGTCAACCTGCAGAATAAGGAAAATAATTGCAAATCAAGCATAATGTGAATAAAATATATTCTTTTAAAATTCATTAAACATAGGAAACATATTTATACTATAAAATCTTTCATATAGTTGAAAAGACAATTTTTGAAAACTAAGATGGTGCAAAATTATTTGTACTACAATATTTAATAATTAGCGCAAAAAACGCTAAAATTGAATTCAAATTTAAAATCCCCAGGGTTGGTCTCCCCAAAATTTTCTGTCATAATCTGCAATAAAGTTATTACCACTGCGAATGACTTGCACGACATTTACGTATTGCAGCTACAAAATATGAGCCTTTAACTTGGATTTAGCAATCCTACAGAAACTATTGTCTCCTCGGTAAGTTATTTGGAGATTAACATTTGGTAAATAGATGCGATTGAGATTAGAAATTTATTAAATTTAATTTTAGATAATTGCACTCTCCCTATAACCATCCTGTAGGTGTAAGCAATAAGCGGACCAAATTTCATCGCAATCGGATGAATGGTTTAGGAAGGCATAAGAGACATGCAGACAAACATGCATTTATATTTATATAGAATTATAATATCACGTCACTGGCATATATATTTCAAATTTCCTCTCCCTAGTAGCAAACAAATATTGTACAATATTGTATGACATTGATCCATAATCGCAATATTGTTCAATATTGTGAAATATTGTTTAACATCATATAATATCGTACAATATTGTATAACATTGATCCATATGCGCAATATTGTTCAATATTGTGGAATATTGTTTAGTATCATATCGCACAATGTTGTACAATATACTGCAACAGACTGTGCTACCTGAACCTTAGTAGCACACAAAGATCACACAATATTGTGTGACAGTAATCAATATGCTCAATATTGTTTAAACTCATATAATATTGCACAATGTAGTACAACTGACTGTGCTACCTGGGGTATTCGGAAGGGAGCACAATATTGTATGACATTGATCCATATTCGCAATATTGTATAATATTGTGGTATATTATTTATAACCATAAAATATCGCACAATATTATACAATATAGTGCAACAGATTGAGCTACCTCTGGTATTATTCGGAAGGGAGTGCGATACTGAATGACATTGATCAATATTCGCAATATTGTTTAACATCATATAATATCACACAATGTTTACAATATAGAGCAACAGATTGCGCCACCTGAGGTATTATTATGACAAGGAATGTTTTAAATTTTTCGGACAATCCTCTTACAAAAAGAAAGAATGGAAATTTGCGTTACCTGAATCCTGCGATAGGCTGGTCAAGCGCGACCAACGGACTCCCGTTATCGTTTGCTGTTACCGTAGAACCCAGAGGTTGACCGCTCCAGGTGAGAGTGGGACTTGGAACATTGTTTTTCTGAAAGACAAAAAACAAGCTCCACTCAGCACGTGAAAGAGAACATTCACATTGAGAGACATGGATTTCTTGATTGTCACTCGAAACTTTTGATTGAAATAATTTTATGTGCGTAAAAGTACTTCATCACATAGTCTTAAATTTCTGCTTTATTTCTTCTTACCCTTCGAAATGTTTTTGAAATGCTTTAATTGAAAACTGACCCTTCTAAAGTTATTGAAACCTGAGAATATAATTATTTCGCATAGTTAATTGAAACCAGAGAATATAATTATTTCTCATATTTTTTCAAACATGTTTTTCAAACAAACACAAACCAAAGAGAAATGGCGAAAGCATAAAAGAATAATTAAGTATATCCCTTACTTTGAATCCTTGAAAAAGTCTTCAGGCAGGATTCTTTTTCTATTTGTAGTAATTTTGATTCTATTGTATTCCTTTTTACTTGGCTTATTTTGTTAATTAATTTAGATTCATCTGTATTTTAGTAGCAGCTACATTAGCACTCACTAAATACAATGATAGGTTCTTTTTAATTTTTAAATTTTAATCTTGTTCGAATCCGAAATAATTTTTAGTATCGAATCCTATTTTAGTTCTGTTTCGTTTCCTATATTGATTTTCTTCATAAATAGGTTTTATTTCGTTTAGCTCTTGTTTTTCTTTACTTTTTGTAGTTCAGTTCAAAATTAAATTTTAATTTCGATTCTCACATAATTTGTTTCGTTTCCAAAATAATTTTTAGTACCGAAATAATTAAATTTTTGATGAATTCTGGAAATTGGTTTAATTATTCAATGCTTTTATGGTTTATTACTATATATATATATATATATATATAAATTTGGCAAGGCAAAATTCAAAGTTTTGTTGTGAAACATTCCTTGCAAAGTATGATAACTACAGTACAATCCGCTATTGCTTATTTCTCCAGAATATTCTATCGCCTGCATCTGCAACAAATTTCTTAACATGTCAAGGTCTCCACATTAAAGACACAAGCATTTGTTTGTACCACCTTCAAACGAAAGTGCGTCGTTGGTTGTCCTCAAATGGAAACCTACTGTTAAAAATTTAGTGAACCACGTGATCTTCCTGGGCGGAGCTAGCCGCTAATCACGTGGTCTCACTGTTGATGTTTGTGTACTTTTTTCCAGAAGGAGTGAACTTGACCCTCGGACGAGTCTCATCTTGGCTTTGTCTTTCATGAGAAATTTTATGTAGAAATTTTATCTCTAACCCTACTACATGGCGTAATCGTGTGTCTTCTGTTGTTGATGTTAACCAACAAACCACATAAAAGACGACCTATGTGAGATTGATGACTAGCTTTGAAAACCACTGCGCATTTGTTGGAGAGGTCGTTACTGCATAGTATAAGATAGTGTGCTTTTAGACATGATGTGTAATGGAATGGCAAGAATAGGAGACGCCCAGAAAGTGTTATTGACATTTTTAAAAGTTCATTTTGCCTCCTTTTCACTCTTCTCCAATGGCGTCCGGGATATCTGATTTTCTCTCCATCACTGCGCCGTTAGATATCACTGGTCATCATGGCATGCGGGATTGCTTTCGTGCCTTAACTGCTGTGGCGTAGGAAGGATAAAGGATACCCGAATTATAACATGCTTGTTAAGAATTCAGTGAACCACGGGATCTTTCTGGGCAGAGCTACCCGCCAATCGTGTAAATATCACGTGATCTCACTGTTTCTGCTTGTTTCAATATATATTTTTTCCAGACGCGAGCTTCACCCTCGTACAAGGGGGAGTGTGATCTTGGCACTCTCTCTTTCGAGAAACTTTATGTGTAGGCCAACAGCACTATGGTGTAATCGTGTTCTTTTGTTGTTCATGTTAGCTAATAAACCACGTAAAAGACAACCTGCGTCTTCAAGTCATTTCACCAAGGCAACAATCTTCACTATCAAGTAAATTATTGTGTAGCCTAGAAAAGAAGCAATAATTTATTTAATTTTCACCCACCTCCCTGATATCCTGAGGATTGACTTTCAGCATCTGTCTGTGAGCCTGGATCCCCCTCTGGTAGACAAGGATGTGGCAGCGAACCTTCTGAGATCGGTCCACGTTCTCCAGGGTGAAAGAACAGTGGAGATTGTTTTGGCGTCCGTTCCACACGTGCTGGAATGGTATCTCCTGAAATGAAAACGAAACAATGCAACAACACCGCTCTTCCTGCAAGGATGTTTCACTAGAGGGAAGAGTTCCGGACTCTCACCTGATAGTTGGCTCCAGGCTTGCACCTCCATCCTTGCGCCACGTCCTCCAGACAGAGGCAGAGGTTTGCCCCTCCGTCCTGGAAAGGCATGGATTTCGGACGGTCTAACAGCTTACCACCCAGTCTTTGTTCCACCTGCATCACACCCTGGAGAAAACAGATAAACGAAAATTAAATTACCACCCACCCTCGGTTACGCCAGCATCACACCCTGGAGAAAACAAACGAAAATTAGATTTCTGAATATTACCAAACCCCACCGCATTTGTGAAAACACTTAAGCTCTTCTCACGAACCCAGATATGAATGTAAACCAAAGAAGAGAGAAAGAAAACAAGCTGGAGTAGTCCCTACAAACTTTTCTCGCCTACTCTCAATTGAAGGTATTATATTTAAAAATATTTTGCATGGCACTATAGGTGGTTACGGAATATTCTTTCGTAAAAGGAAACAAAATCCTTTTATTGCAAGATTAATTCGAAATTGAAAACATCAGAATGTTGTACAGCCAATCAGGAAAGGGAACAAAATAATTTGATTGCCATATTAATTCGAAATTAAACTCTGAAAACATTAGAATGTTGTATAACCCTCAAGGACTCGTATCTTTTTTGGAATTTTGAACATACACAGCTGAGAAAAAGAGGTAAAAATTGTTTATAAAAACTCATCTCCATGTAGGTCACGGTGGCCTGTTGGTAAGGTCTCGGCATCGGAGGTTCTCAGGTTTGAGACTTGATTCCATCTAAGAAGCATCGTGTGAGGGGATCTCTTGCAATTTAAATCTGTCAGGCCTTCTTTTTCTTCTTCTTGCATACAGCCGACCACCACACCACCACTGAGCGTAGCAGTATCGACAGGATTTGTTGTGGTTGACTGTTGAATAAGTATTGTCCAGCCTTACATTGACCGATAAGTCAAACTAGCATTCCTTTCTTGGTAGTAAATGACTGTCTTCCTACCCATCTGCACGCTCTCAAACAGTTGGAATGAAACTGTCATTCTTTGACATCCTATCCTTCAGAGTTTTTGAGATGACCTGCTACCATCAGTACTGTACTTAAATCATTATTAACAATCTTCAGGTCCTTCCTTAACACTGAGATCTCTATACATTCCATTAAATAGTGGTAAACTGTACCCATTTCACCACAAATGCATTTATTTTCCTGCGTTCTTCCAAAACTCTGTCAGGTCAAACGTTCTACCGCTGGTGTGGAAAGGGGTGTGCCAGCTTGGGCGCGTTCAAAATGACGAGGTCCGTCCCAAAATAGCCCTAGTGTTGCTTCACAACGGAATGTTAATATAACTAAACTAAACTATAACTTATATCCACGAATATGAGTGAATTCCGGCTAGAAACAAAAGCATTCAATAACATTTCCCCTTTGCTTATTCGTGCAATAAAGGCTCATCACTGATTCTATGATAAAAACGAGCCTGTCACAGCCGAGAAGACATAAGAAGTCAATTACCTGGAGAGCCGCCTTCGTGTCCTCGACGCAGTATACCCTGATGTTGTAGTCGACGGCCGAGTAGAGTGCGGGGGCAAAGGCCGCCAGAGCCAGGGACTTGACAGCCCAGCCGCCGCCCTCCTCTGTCTCTCCGACCAGGGCGTACCGGCACAGGTGGTCGGTGACGACGTGACACTGCCGACCGTCCAGCTGGCAGTAGAGGGGAGTGTTGATAGTCTCGCTGCCCAGGGTCACGACACTCTGCAATGGAAGGAGCGGCCTTTCAGAGGAGCATAAGTTATTCAAGGAGTCGGATAATAGAAAAGGAGTGAACGCGATGCTTCGTGATGGATGATAAAATGTTATACGGATCATCTTCAATAGAGAAGATGTGTTTTTATATAAGATACTAGCTGGTACCCGGCGTGTTGCTGTTTCCGAAGAAATAATCTTGGAAATATCGTTTGAAATTTTATATAGTTAACTTCTTTAATTAAGAATGATATTTATTTTCATGCCGGCAATGAATACATTCTTTGAAACTGAAGGATGTATAAAGAAGATGTATAAATAGTACTTATTTTATTATTCTATTATACAACACATTTTTATTATTCTATTCTACAAACAAATATTTATTTTTATATGTTAGATTTGTATATTCGTTTAGAATTGTAAAGTTTGGTGTTCTTTCAGAATGGCAATAAAAGAAACTATTGATTGTATCTCGTGACTCGTTTAATATTTGTTCAATATACTCATGTTTAATATTAGAAAATGGGATTAAAATATTTTCTTTTAAAAATGATTACACATAGAAAATATATTTTTGCCATAAAATCTTTAACGTAGTTGGAAAGATATATATATATATTTTTTTTGAAAATTAAGATGGCGCAAAATTATTTTTACTCTAATATTTTGAATGTTACAGCAAAAAACGCTAAAATTTTATAATTTTTTAGCTAAAACTTCCAACTTAAAGGATTGGTACCTCTAAAACTTTCTCGCATACTTTCTAATAAAACTATTACCTCAGATAAAGACTAACATTGCATTTATGTACCATACCTACTAAATATTAACGTTTAGCTTGAATTTAGCATCTTCACCGAATCTGTTGTCTCCTTGGCGACTTATTAGGGGCTTAATCCGTTTTTTATAGACGCGAAAATATTTTTCATTTATCAGATAATTTTAATATGCTCTATGCCCATAACCACCCCGTAAGTAAAGTTACAAGTATTCAAAGTTTTATTGGAATCGGATGAGAGGTACGGCAGCGCATAAGAGACATACAGACAAACATTCATTTGTAATTATACAGATGTGACCGAAAGGGCGCCAAAATGTTAATTCTGTCAGGGTAGACTATTTAAATTAATTAATCATGCCAATTTAGTTATTAATACATTGAATGACATTAAAGGACATGATTTTCTTGGGGACAAAACTATTAAGACAATAACGTTTAACATGTATGCATTAAAATAATTCTCTGGAACTACATCATGCTTTACGCTGGTTCCCGAGACATGGACTGATTGTTTATGGCAGCGGCCGGTAGAGGGTTGGGGAAAACAGTTATGGTTACAGATACTTATTGGTAAACTTGATTTTTGCGCAGCATTCATATATTGATGCCCTTGTTATTAAACGCGTATAGTTGTCAAAATATTATAATAGCTATAACGGGATTCAGATATCTATTATAATTAAAGTATGCTAAGTGGTATCGAAGCTATTAAAAGTAAAGTATCGGGGCTAGCAATAATAATTTTTATGAAAGCGAATGAGTCTATTTAATAAAATAATACCAACCAAAGGTTTCTTTTTAAAATAACAACAAATGAATAACTTTTTAGAAATTATATTTTGTTAAACAATCACTTTTTCTCCTTAATTTTCACCATTTCGAAAAGTCTTCTTGTAAGAAACATTTTGGATACATGCAGAGACGGATTATGAGGGTAGTTGAATATGCAGTTAGAACTTTTAAACTCTGAACGACTTGGCTTAAAGTTTGATAGATATATCGATTATTTTTGTAATAAGGACACATTTTCTTGGTCTATTTTGTTCTTCTTCTGAGTTACCTTATTTAAAGGTAAGCTTAATTCCAAATTTTGTTACCTTAATACAAATTTTGTTACACAGAAAGATGACAATTCATCTAAACTTTGACCCCCCCCCTTTTTATTTATTGTAAAAATTACTTTTACATATAATGGAACCACGTTGTTAGAAATCTTTTTCCCCGAAGAAAATCTAGAGAAAAACAACTTCTTTTTTCAGACGCACTTTTTTTTTTATTACTTTTCAATGTTAAGTTGAAGTTTCCTTAACATCTAGAAATATAAAACGCTTATATGGACGCAAAATCAGGTTGAATTTGTTCATCGGAGTTTGGCAACTCTTCGACCTTGCTCGAAAACATCAACACGCAGTTTGAGGAAATTTCAAGCGAACGCGTTTGAAAAATGAGCGGACCAAATGTTTTACAATGAATATAAGTCATGCCGTATCGATTTGAAAACGAAATCTTCAAAAAAGAGAAGACAGAAGAAAAGATTTGTGTTTACAAAGAACTTTTCTGATGTTCGAGTGCACTTTTTAATACATATTTTTTTAATCCTATTGTACAATGGACTGAATTTGAATACAGTTGCTTTCAAACAATTTTTTTGAAAATATATGTTTTTTTTAACTCTGTTTCTGTAGTATAGTTCTCAAATTCGAAAAATAGTGAGCAAAGTACAATTGTTTTTTTTTTTAATTTGTTTCTGTGGTGGATGTATATAATTCCTAAATAAGAAGTGATTTGTGTTTACAAAGAACTTTTCTAGCGCTCAATTTTCGAGTGTACGTTTTGCTTCACATTTTTTTAAATGTCTTTCATTGCTTTATCACATTTTGGAATAAACTATTTGAATATATCTTTTGCTAGACTAAAGAGGTGGCTATCAATAATTAGGAGAAACAATGTCCATTCTGCAACATTCGCATTTTGTTCTCTCGTAAATAAAGTTACATTTTCTTAACTCCCTCTAGAAAAAAAAAAGAAATTGACCTTCAGTGATTCGAAGGTCGTTCGTACCTTCCACTCGGGATTCTCCTCCTCGGTGCCGCTCTCGCTGGCCTGCACGCTGATCTTCCAGTTGCCCGAGTTGAGCAGTGCGCAGTGCTGGAAGGTGATGATGGCGGACTTCTTTAGCAGCACGCCGAACGGACCGCACAGCACCACGGGGCTCAGTACCGTCTCCTTGTCTGTAGAGGAGAAATCAAGTACATCTTTCAGTATCAATCGCCACCTCTGATTACCAACTACTCAGAGTAGCAAAGGAATATTGTACAATATTGTATGACATTGATCCATATTATCAATATTATTTAATATCATGTAATATTGTGCAATATTGTATGACATTTAGTTATATTTGCAGCATTGTTTAATAATGTGGAATATTGTTTAATATCATATGATATCGCACAATATTGTATACCATTGATCCATAATCTCAATACTGTTTAATATTAGTATGGCATTAATTAATATTATATGATATAATTAATATTATATTGCCTCTGTATATCAACTACTGTACGATACTGTATAACAATACTACAAATACTGTACGATACTGTATAATATTGATCCATCAATATTGCTTAATATCATATAATATTGCGCAATATTGTATGACATTGATCCATATTCGCAATATTGTTTGATATATATTGTTGATATGATATAATTAATATTATATTACCTCTGAATATCAGCTACTCCTAGTAGCACACAAATATTGTTCAATATTGTATGACATTGATCCATATACGCAATAATGTGGAATATTGTTTAATATCATATGATATTAAATAATATTCTATTGCCTCTGAATAGCAACTGCTCTTAATAGCATACAAATATTGTACAATATTATATAACATTGAGCAATATTCGCAATATTGTTTGATATTGTGAAATCTTGTTTAATATCATATAATATCAGACAAATTTTGCTTGTGCTGCCATCTATTGATTAAATATCAGAATTAAAATTTATCACACTGGTTATCAAAGAATTTGTTGAAATTAATTGAAAGGACAAGAAGTAACAAAGCATATTAGAAAGGATTTGTAAGCCTTAAGAAATGAGGCTGAAATAATTAAAGTCTGGTATTTGCTTTTTAAATTTTATTTTTTTCAAATCCCCTTTTTAGCATGCTTTCCAGAAAACGGTTAGTTTTCTGG
>JAPMOQ010008466.1:2196202-2215453 GCA_026543055.1 Argiope trifasciata
AATGATCAGCATGATGATTCATTTCAATAACTTGACAGAAAAATTTACACAGGAAATAGATCAAAGATTTAAGACCTATCTTTTCTCTCCATCGTTATCTTCACTAAAACAGTTCTCTGCCTTCTGAGGGTTCTTTTCCTCTTCCATTAAGTGACCAAAGAACATTGTTGCTTTTCCGACGAGCCAACTGAGCGTATTTCATACAAGCTGGTGACCGGCGCGTTGCTGTCTCGGAAAAACACAATATTAAGTGCAATCAGTCAATCATTTGGCGATGTTTCATCGAAGCAGAATGAACGGTGCGACAGTACACAAAATACGAAAGAACAAATATACATTTTTATATATCAGATTTGTGTATTCTTTCAGAATTGTAAAGCCTGGTGTTCTTTCAGAATGGTGGTGAAAGAAGCTATTTATTTGTATCTCTTGATTCGTTTCATATTCGTTCAGAATTCTCAAATTTAATTATAGAAAAAAAAGGATTAAAATAGTTTCTTTTAAAACGGATTAAACATAGAAAACATATTCATACCATAAAGTCGTCAATATAGTTGAAAAGATAATTTTTGAAAATCAGGATGGAGCAAAATTATGTGTACTACAATATCTTTGGTGGTTATTGCATAAAATGCTAAAATTTACTTAAAATTTAAAAACCCTTGGGGTGGTCTAACCAAAGCTTTCTCTCGTAATCTGTAATAACGTTGTTGCCTCTGAGAATGTCTATTGAATGATATTTCCGTCATATAGCTACAAAGTATGAAACTTTCACTTGTATTTAGCATTCCTGCAGAATCTATTATCTCTTCGATGAGAGATGCGGTTGATGGTAAATAGATGCGATTTTTTGATATAATTTTAGATGGTTGCACTATCCCCACAACGCTCCCATAGATGTAACCAATAAGCTGACCCGGTTTAGGAAGACATACAGACAATACATTCATTTTTATTTATAGAGATGAGACAGAAGCGCGATCTTTTGAAAGAGTATGATCAACTTTTCGAACTAAGTTAGCAAAGTTCTGCGGGTATGATAAACATTTCCAAGTGTTAGTTGCCGAAATTTAAGAGTGATGCTGAATTAGGGTCCTGAAGAATTTCGTTATGGCGCGTGAACAAAGGAATGTGGAAAAGATGAGGACTTGCAACAAACGTTGGGACGAGAGAGAAAAAGGCGGAGGAGTGCATTATTACTCTATCAAAAGACTTTAGAAACATCTTTTTCATTTTAGAAAGATCTGCGTTCAAATCTGAAGTCATGAAGTTTTGAATTCCAGTATGTTAGGATAATCAATAATTTCGTAATTTTAGGCTAATCAGATATTGAGAAAGCTAAAGCCGTCGTTGAATGACCTTTGAAACGGTCACTGTAATAATTTAAATGTTTGTTTGTTTAGTAATATTCAATTTTTCATAACTAACTAATAACTAATTTTAGTCACAATTTTTAATGTATTTCAAGTTTACTTTAGTTATATTAGCGTACCGTTGTAAAGCAACACTAGAGCTATTTTGGGAGGGGCCTCATCATTTTGAACCACAGTCAGACGATAAGGATGACACCTGAAATGTCGCCCCCCTCTCCACACCAGCGGGAAGACATTTGGCCTGTTAGATTTAACGTGCAAGAGTTCCTCTTACACGATGGTTCTTCGGCGGAATCGAGTCTCGAGCCGGAAACCCTCCGGTTCTGTAGCCGAGGCCTTACCACCAGATCACCGCGGCCCCTAATGTATTTCAAGAACTGAAGGTTTTTCTGCAATAAAGGAGGTAGCTCCAGTTATTCAAATTTGTAGAAAACCGGCGGTAGCACCAGGAGCTACCACTGTTTTGCCACAAACTAATGAGACAAACAGCTCCATCGCTTGAGTTAACTCGAAAACTAACGGTTGGAACTTCATCTCTCTGGCTCCAAACGAACGAGTTTTTTTATTTCACAACATGGTAGTGCAAGTAACTCCTAATTCACCGAATGGAGTTACATCCTTTTTGCAGTAAACTTTTCAATTTTTATGAAGTTAGAATAATGGAGCCAAGATCCTGAATAAAAATATAAAATTCGTTAGTCATTAGACTCAAACAGCATGAAACTGTATTCTTATTTCATTTTTCTTATTAGATGTTTCTATCTAATACTAACTGCGTAGAAGTTTTTTCAGAAAAGATAATGTTTCTTACCTATTTTGTTTCTTACGGGTGCGCGCTGAAGATTACTTTTCTCTAGATTTAGTTTTCGGTGAGAGTAAATTGAATCCTTTAATCTGAGATTTCGCCAACGTGATGGCAACGGATTGATGAAGGCTAATTTTTCTCGTGTGTGTGTGCCCATGAAGGTTAAATTTTATTTTTGTAGTGTGTGACATAAATATTTGGAAAGTATGCTTAAGAGGCTTGCAGTAGAACTTTTAATTTTTTAAATCTTTTTTTAATGATTTCATTTGTTACCTGAAACCCTAATTCTTCTTCTTGCATACAGCCGAGCCCCCCACCACCACTGAACGTAGCAGTATCGACAGGATTTGTTGGGGTCGACTCCTGAAACCCGACTGTAAATTTTAAGATGCATCACCTTGTTTGTACGTCAGTTAGTTTAAAAAGATATATTGTGTTAGAATGTGAATTATTATGATCTGTGCAGAAAGCAGCAGGAGTTATGTTCTCGGGAACATTTCCTGAATAACCACATTCACAGACGGAACAAACACAAAGACAAGACATTCATGCGCACAGCTTAACAGTTCAGAATCACATCTCATTCTGATTACACTCGCAATGCATTATGGGATAGCCTTATCAGGCATCGCCATCTAGTATCCAAAAGAGAAGAGAAGAGCTATGCAACTGCCATATGCTACCCCTACATCGACTAAGGCAATCTTGGCGCGGCGGTGTGATTTTGGATCATTTGGCGTCCGTTCTTGGATTGTTATTAGCCATAGAAGTTTGTGTGGAATGTGGATTATTATGATCTGCTGAGGAAGCAACAAGACTTTTGTTTCAGGAACATTTCATTAATAACCACACCCACACACGGAACAAACACAAAGACAAGACACAACAAAACAATCACGCGCATAGCTTAACTGTTCTGTATCACATCTCATTCTCATTGCGCTCGCAATGCATTGTGGGAGCGCATGTGGGATGGCATATCAGACATCGCCATCTAGTATTCAAAAGAGATGAGAAGAGTTATGTAACTGATACAATAGTCAAAAATGGGAAGTCGGTGATATTTAATTGTGTTTTCCATTATTATAGAAGTTTAATAAAGGATTTTTTGCTTTAAAGTCTTTTTTCCAAATTCTGCATTTTCAGATTGAACTGAGCAGGATGAAATTAAAGTTGTTCATCGTATCAATCTGAAATTTTACTTCTATGCTTATCCATACTTAACAAAGAAAATGAGGCAAAATCAAAATATTATTATACATTCTTTTTTCAGTGCTTGCTATCGTACTGAAAATGTCATCAGGTTTTATCAACTTAAGAAGTAGAAGAACCTTGCGTGTATGTTGTCAGAAGGAGGAGGTGCACTTTTGTCAGAAGACAGAAGGTTTAAAGATCATCCCAATAGTGTCCCTAATCTTCTGAAGAACATTATTTCAAACGAATGGTTTATTTTATCAATGTTTGATGATCAAAAAAAGTTACTAGTTTAATAACTTTTTGTTAAGAAAGCTTAAAAAGTTTAGTATTAATGTTTTTTTTAGTTGTACATTGTACAGTAATCTCTAGTTAAAGTTGATGAATAATTCGAAAATTACATTAATACATTAATACTGGTCTGTTTTTTCCTAGCTTTTTTTTATTTTATTCTTGCAAATTTGCATTGTTTTTAAAGCATTTTAGTCGCACCGATCACTCGGATGTGGCTATTTGGACCGAAACTGAAAACAGAAATATGGTCTGATGTTTCTTTCAAGAGCGAGCAAATTCTCAATAGAGTCCCGTCCTGTTCGAAACCCATTCGAGAATGGGTATAGAAATGTATGGCCTCCAAATAATATACGATTCTTCGATTAATCATTCATTCCATCGATTTGCAGAGATGAGAGCAATTGGTTCATAATGTTATGGATTTTTTGGATTGTTACCAGGTTTCAATACAATCTTTAACTGTCTTCCTGGAATTCATGTTCCTCCACTAGGTCTTTCACTGCCACATCAAGAACGTGCCTTTATTTGTTTTACCAATTACTCCAAATAGTTCTCAATGCCTGAGCGTGTGATCCACGAAATATTTCTTGAAATGAGCTTGAAACTGACTTGGAAAATCAAAATGTGTGCTTAAGCTTTGCAGAAATCAAAGATGAGAGCGATTGGTTAATAATTTCACGGATTAGTAGGACTGTCACCAGGTTTCAATACAGTCAAAATATAGAACCTTTAACTGTCTTCTGTAATACATATTCCTCCATCAGGTCATTAAGCATTTACTGCCAAATCTGGAACATGACTTTTTACCTTCTTTACCAATTACTTCCAAGTAGTTCTCAATGCCTCAGCGTGTGTCCCACAAAATGTTTCATGAAATGAGCTGGAAACTAACATGGAAAATCAGAATGTGTTCTTAAGCTTTGGAAGTATAACAGATGAGAGCAATTGGTTCCTAATTTCATATATTCCTCCATCAGGTCATGCTTAAGCACTCGATATCACTCACCGTCATATCAGGAGCCTGTCTTTATTTGTTTTACCTTCATTACCAATTACTCCCGATTAGTTCTCAATGCCTCAGCGTATGGGTCACGATATTTTTAATGAAACAAGCTGGAAACTGACATGGAAAATCAAAATTTTATCAACATTAAAAAAAAAGAGCCTTGGTATCATTTCTGAACCTTTAGCACTTGGGCGGAAGAAACTCCTCGAAACTTTAATTTCCAGTCGTCCTCTCGAACTCGGTGGAAAAAAAAAGTCCCATGAGGATATATATTCACCGGATGTTCCGAGAGTCACTACTGAATTAAATTTTGAAGAAAGAAATTCACCATCCTCTGAGGATGTAAGACGGAGGGGAACAAAATAGACGTTCATCTGCAATTCAGATTCTGCTCGATTTGTGGAATTGCCGGGGACAGGGAATATCGCTTTCACTGTATATAAAGTTCGGAATAGGGGGGTGGGGCCGAAGGGACGATGATTTGGACAGCAAGACGAATCAGCTCCATTTCTATGCGTAATTCAGAGGCTGGATTTTAAGAAGTTTCGAATGGAAAAAAAAAAAGCGCACGATTAGAATCAGGCCATGCGCTAGGTGACTTTTTTTTTTCGAGGGAGAGGAAAATAAGGTTTCTTAACTGTAGTAAAAAAAGGAATTTCGTTTTATTTCTCTCTTATTATTTAAGGCAATTTTGATTTCTCGATTGATTTATTTTTTTTAAATAAATATAAAATTTCAGTGGAACATCTGCGAGTGAAATATTTTCCATAACAAATATCCCTCTTTTTCGTTCTGTATGCGCAATTAAAATATGTTCTCTTGTTGTCGATTGAAACTTTGACAAAATTATATGTATTTCGGCAAAACAAATTCTTTTTTTCTTTCTAAATAAAACTTTGTTTTCAAAATGGCGTTGTCTTCGTATAGTTGAAGGGATTAAGATTTGGTTGAACCTGCTTACGAAGGAATATTAACCACTTGGCATAAGAATTTACTAAAATGACAAATTTAATAGCTTCCTAAGTGGAATACTTACTATTATTTTAATTAATTTAATAATAATACGTTTCAAATGACTTTTTTCATTTGAAATTATTCAATACTTTTTACTTAATTGCAGATTAAAAATTCCATCATTCGATGCGCGTCTCACACACGTCAGTGTATGCGAAGTGGTTAAGAATACTCAGTGTTTCATTAAAAAAAACACCTTTACTTTTGCCTTTTAAAATCCTGATTGAAAGCACTTGCTTTCGGGTCCATGCATACTTATTCAGCAGTCGGTCACAACAAATCCTGAAGATACTGCTACGATCAGTGGTGGCGGGGAAGTCGGCTGTATGCAAGGTACCAGGTCATCTCAAAACCCTGAAGGAGAGGATGTTAAAATGAACAGCTTCATTCCAATTGTTTCAGAGTGTGCAGGTGGGGAAAGACGGCTATTGACTACCCCGAAAGGAATGTTAGTTTGACTGATCAGTCAGTGCAAGGGGGGTCAATACTTATTCACAACAAATCCTGGCAGTCGACCAGGATTTGTTGTGAATGTGGCAGTCGACCACAACAAATCCTGTCGATACTGCTACGTTCAGTGGTGGCGGGGTGGTCAGCTGTATACAAGGAGAATAAGGGGTTGTTTTTGAGATATTCTATATTACAGATGAATGTCCTCAAGACAGAAATTATGTTCCTAAATTTTTAAGGATGAATTATTGGATTTTAAAAATCTTTATTGTTCCTCATCAGTTGACTGAGCAGTAAATCAATTACAGTTGGCGATATTTCATCTATCTCAATTCCATATAGTGCATCTGCAAGAGTATTTTCAGAACCTTTAGTGTATCTAAAATCAAAATGAAAGTCTTCTGAAATCACGAATTACTTTAATCTATAAAAAAATATCAGATCGGTTATTATTTTATGAAAAAAAAATCTCAGTCATTTCCCCTCCCAACATCTTGGAAGTGCACTGAATGCCGTGCAGTTTTCTTCGGGTCTGCTGAAATTCGTGATTTCTGAGATTTCAGAGTCTTCTGAAATTCGTGATTTCAGTATCTTCTGAAATTCGTGATTTCAGTGATTTCAGTGTCTACTGAAATTCGCGATTTCAGAGTCTTCTGAAATTTGGGATTTCAGTGATTTCAGAGTCTTCTGGAATCACGAATTACTTTCATCTATGAAAAATATCAGATCGGCTATTATTTTATTTAAAAAATCTCCCGTCATTTCCCCTCCCAGCATCTTGGAAGTGCACTGAATGCCTTGCATTTTTCTTCGGGGATGCATTCAGTGCCTGCTGTATGGAAATGGCATCGCAGTGCACTGTGAGAAAGACACGCTGCATTAGTCGGCCTGGATGCTCAATGGAACGTCTCCGGTTTACGATAATGTAATCGAATTTTCTTTTGTGGGAGGACGAGACAGTGTTCTAGGATCCTTTCCTTGATGGCCGAGTCGCTCCTTCCGTTCTCTTTTCATTCCGAAGAAGACACCGCTGTTTCCAGCCCACAAAGGCTGTCTGACAGCTTGATGGAAGATGTCCGACCCAGCGGGGAAGTGAAGCTTGCACAAATTTTCCTCGGACTTCTTGGCTGGATGGCTTCTCTGCATAAGAATTCGGTCCGTATATTTTAGCAGTGGTTAGCAATCAGAATGAATGGCTGCTATTCAATCGCTGCATCGATTGTTTTTTATTTGTCCATGTGTACACTAGTTTGTTCCATTTACATTTATTTTTTCTTCTTTTGTATTAAGATATTCCTATTCACACAATTTCTTCTGAGTTAGAATTTTGAAATTTTATACATTTATGGTTTATCTGTGATTTAGCGTTTTTCGCAGTAACTACCAGAAATATTGTAGTACAAATAATTTTGCACCATCATAGTTTTCAAAAATTTATCTTTTCAACTATATTAATGATTTGATGGTATAAATATATTTTCTATGTTGAATGGATTAAAAGAAAAATATTTTAATCACATTTTCTAAAATTAAACTTGAGAATTCCGAACGAATGTTAAACGAATTACGAGATAAAATGAATAGTTCCTTTCATTACCATTCTGAAAGAGCACCGAGTTTCACAATTCTAAAAGAATACACAAATCTTATGTATAAAAATGAATATTTGTTCTATTTTATGTTCTTAAATTTGAGAATTTCGAACGAATGTTAAACGAATTACGAGATAGAATTAATAGCTTCTTTTACTACCATTCTGAAAGAGCACCGAGTTTTACGGTTCTAAAAGAATACACAAATCAATTCATAAAAATGAATATGTGTTTGTTGGTATTTTATATACTGTCGTACCGTTCATCCTATTTTGATAAAACATTGCAAAATTATTGATTTATTGCACTTGATATTATATTTTTTGGTGGCAGCACAACCGCAGAGTACCAGTTAGTTTCATTATAAATGAAATTATGAATGATAGTTTATATCGATGAGTTTTTTTGAATCTCATTTTAACACTACAAGTTCATCTTTCAGCAAAGAAACGAGGTTAAAGTTTAATTATGAATCAGTCCTTATCTTGCGATAGGTCAAGGCAGAAAAGGGGTCAAGATTTCAAACATGCTGTGAAAAATTTGTCAGCACTCAACACTTGTAATGAAGGATGAAAACCATCTTTATTCGAAGCGAGATAATCAATGCATTTCTACTCTGTTTGAGGTCAGATGACACAATCACCGAAATTCTGACAGCAGTTGATTCAATACTCGTAACCGAAACCCTTTCAGGAAGACATCTCGGTTCGCTTGTTCATCAAGTATATTAAATTTCCTTTCGTAAAAGTTTAATGAGTGTGTTATTTTTTAAAATCTATTTGTGATCTGTGAATACTCATGTTTGCAAATTATTTAGCTGTCAAAAAGAGATTATTAATAGAATAGTGAAAGGAATTCTTATTTCTATAGTTAATAATTGTTAACTAAAATTTGTTAAAACTCGTTTTGTGTTAAATTGCAGTTTTGCGTGGGATTCATTTAAGTACGAATTGCGTATTATATTTTCCCATGACTTTTCACTTCTAGTGTCTCTAAAACTGTTATGTACAAATTATATCTTGAACCACAACAACAAAAAGGAGTTAATTGAAGTAATTTCAGAAGTGCAGAAACTGCAAATTCTAAATATTAAATCACAGATAACACTTAGATTTTCAGCCTTTGGAGATGAGCATATGAGAACAATTACCAACATTTCAAATCATTTTTTCTAATTTTTTTAATTAGCTAATACATTGGTTAGTAGTCCAGTAGTTAATTATACTCAGTTAGACTCGTGACTTTTTATATGTCTTACTAAATCTTCACGGATTCAACGGATATACCTTTTTGGAATTAAATAATCTTGTCTGAAAATTACGAAATCTCTATTGTTCTTTGGTTGAAAAATGAAATTCAGGCTTAAGATGTGATATAAATACAGAAAAACGTAACTTTATGTACGCATATATGTTATTTTTTTTTGGGGGGGGGGGGGCTTCTATTATTACTTTTTGATTGAAAATGAAATTCAGGTGGAAGATGTGACGTAAATACAAAAAAACGTTGCTGTATATAGGCATATACGAAAATTTTATGTGCCTTTTGGTATTATTCTTTGATTGAAAATGAAATTCAGGTGGAGGATATGGTATAAATACAGAAAAACAGGCTGAAGAAGTGGAATAAATTCAAAAAAACTGCATGAACGCATATATGTAAATTTTGTGAGCCTTCTTATCCCATTTCGACTCTCGCAGTTCTTTGGCAATGTTCGACACCAAACTACAAGTGGTTCTACAATGTCGATCTTTTCTTTACTTTTTTCAGACATGACCATTTCGAGACCAACAAGTTAAGAGGATCCATGTCCCAAGGGGGGAAAAGGCGATGAAAACGTTGGGCCACAAACCTTGTCGTCTACTTTTTGGCCAAAAGAAAATGAAAGCCGATTACTTCTCGCCTTCGCGTTCCATACGCTGGCCGGCCATATACCCTCAGGGACTTAATGACGCATCTAAGACCTTTATGGTCACGGTTTGCAAGGAAACGACCTCTGACGAAATGACAAGGGGGAGCGGGAAGAAGAAAAAAGTGTAAACTCGGTCTCTATAAAATTGACGCGGCAGCTGAAAGTCGCAGCGAAGTACAGCCATAACAGTTACCGCAAAGCCCCGATAATGCCAGAGATAACGATAATTTAGAGCCCGGATCGTAATGGAGGGAGGCCTTGTTTTCGGTTCCCAGCTGTATTTCACCTGGAAACTACTGCGGGCTTTAAGCGGACCTCGAGATTAGCAGCCTGCGCTTCCAGGGGCTACTTTTTTTTTTTTTTTTTTTTTGTATTCTGGAGATTTTCGGTCGGTTAACGCTTGGCAGTAGCATGATCGAATGAGGAGGGGTTATGGAACATCATATTGAAACCTTAAGCGAAAAACTGCTTATGACTGTTCGGAATGATGCCGCTTCCGGCTTTGATACACAGCGTTTACATTTTATTTGGAAGAACGCAGGAAAATAAATGTATTTGTGGAGACATTGGTACGGTTTACCACTGTTTAATAGAATGTAGAGAGGTCTCAGAGTGAAGGAAAAACCTGAAGATTGTAAATAATGACTTAAGTACGGTACTGATGGTCATCTCAAAACCTTGAAGGACAAGATCCACAGATTGAAGGTTTCAATTGTTTGAGAGTGTGCAGGTGGGAAGAAAGACAGCTATTAACCACCCCGGAAGGAATGTTAGTTTTGACTGATACGGTCGGTTATTCAGCAGTCGACCTCAACAAATCGTATGGATACTGCTACGGTGGCGGGGTGATGGGCTGAATACCAGAAGAACAAGCATTTACAATTTTAAAATCTAATAATATTGATTTATCTACTTTACTTGGGAAAACGACGCATAATAACCTCATGCCCTTTTTAAAATCAATTGGTTTTTATACAATCATTCAGTCTATTACCTTTTTAAGTTTAGTTGCTATTAATTTTATTTAAAACTAGCCGCCTTCGGCGACCAGCTTGTTCGCCATGAGTAATTGGTTCTAAAATTTTCTATTAAATTACATATTCATTAGCCTTGAAGTAACTCCAGGTATTGATTGGCCTGAAATTAATATTTTCTTTAAGATGATGGACTGAAAGTTCTGAAAGAACGCGTTTTTCTAATAATATTCTTTAATTTTATAAATCAGTCAGTTTTAAGGATTGATTTAGAAGACTGATTAATGCAGCAACTTTTATTTAGAATATTAAAAAAAATATTTTGTAAAATATGGCTCACAGAGCAAAGTATGAAGACATCTAAAACTCATTATTCATAAATGCATTGTTTGACTCAAACTACATAAAATGTAATTATTTACTTCATTTAGATCAACTTAATAGTATTATACAATATATATGCCTATTAATAATATTTTACAAATTGGCCATTGGAAAGGAATTTGAATGCATATCCTGTATAAATAAAGATAATTTATTCAATTAATGATTTAAATATTGCAAACGATCATAGAGTTTTTCCACATAGAATCCTTGCATTTTTTTAAAGAAACTATCACATTTTATATTTATTTTATTTTATCCAGTCACGTGCTAAAAGTTACATTTCTTCAGATTTAATTTTCAATGATAGTTTTTTTTTTCTTTTAAATTTGAACTTCCGTGAAAATGATGGCAACATGGTGATAAAAACTAATTTTTTCCCTTTGACGTGCTCTTGCAGATTTTATAGAAACCTTAGCTTTGCATTTGTTTTTTTAGAAACTATCACATTTTATAATGAAAAAAAAATTATTGAATTAACGATACAGATATTGCAAACGATAATAGAAGTATGCCATTAAGTCGGGATTCCAATGCATATCCTGAATAAATTCGATCAGGTTTACCGTAAAGAAGATTTATTGAATTAATTATTTAGATATCGCAAACGATTATAGAATCCTTTGCTTTGCATTTATTTTTTTAGAAAATATCACATTTTATATTTCTTTTATTTTATTCAGTCACGTGTTGAAAGTTGCATTTCTTTAAATTTATTTTGCGATGATAATTTTTTTCTATTTGAACTTCCGGCATTCTTTTATTTTATCCAGTCACGTGATATAAACATGGTTAAAATATTTCTTTAAAAATTCGTTAAAAATAGAAGCTTACGTTATAAATTAAAAAACTGATACTGCTAGAAAGCTAATTTTGTTTATCTTTAAATTGATGTAAAAATCATGTTTGTGCAATGATATTTTCGAAAGTTATAGCGGAAAAACGTCGAAATTTCGCTTAAATTTTAATTAATTCAAATTCTAATTAAAAATTCGAAAAAAGGGCTCCGAGGTGCACATTCCCGACCTCCAAGGTATACATGTACCAAATTTGGTAGCTCTAGGTCCGACATCTGGTTTGTAGAGCGCCAACACGCACACACACACACATTGAGCTTTATTATAAGTATAGATTATATCAACTAATTTCAAAATGTGCATCCAGAAAAGTCCGTGACCTAAATAATAAAAGAAAGAATATTCATAAAATCTGACTTATATCTTCTTAAAAAATTCTTATATATTACATTTTTGTCACACATTTTCTAGTATCTTTTTTTAAGGTTATCTATTATTAATTTTTATTTCAAACTGCATCAAATAATTTCAAAACTTTAGCTTGAAATAACTTTACCTTGTGTTGGCACAGCATGGCCAAATCTATAGCTCTTGTGCCAAACAAAAACAAAAAAAAAAAAAAAAATCTGGCTTTGTTGCGATTTGTTGAAGAGTTCTAATAGGTTTGGTGGATGTTGTCACCGATAAGATAGTTTTATACAATGTTAAACGAATCCTGATTCATATGGCTTGTGCTTAAATCCAATCTGTATTTTCAGGTATCGTTAATTAAGTAGAACTGCTCATATCTTAGATAAAAATATTTAATACTAGCTGGTAGCCGGCGCGTTTTTGCCGCCGAAGAAAATAAGTGCTATCAGTCAACAATTTGGCAATGTTTTATCTAAATAGGATGAACGGTAAGACAGTATAAAAAATGCAAACGAACAAATATTCTTTTTTATGTATTAGGTTTGTGAATTCTTTTAGAATTGTGAAACTTGGTGTCCTTTCAGAATGGTAATGAAAGAAACTATTTATTGCTTCTCGTGACTCGTTTAATATTCGATCATAATTAATGTATTTTTTTAATTTCATAATCACTTCCTTCTTCGCATCTAGATCACCTAAATAATATATTAGGAAGAATATTCATAAAATCTGAATCAAACCTTCTTTAAATATATCAAAAATTTTGCAATCCTTTATATGCCCTTAATTATTAGGCCACGGAGGGTTGATGCTGTTGAATTTGAAAGTAATTTCTAGACTTATATAAATCCTGTGTATTGTGTTGTGGCTTATCCCACCTGGTTGACAGTAACATGAAACCAGGACATGAGCCTGAACGCCTTCAAACAATGTAACACTGCCCCAGGACTCGAGAACAGTTGGCCTGTATTGAAACCGATGCAGGCCGAAATGTGGGACGGATCAGTTTGAGTCGCATTGCATTTCGGAAGCAGGGGATAAACTTTGTGGCCCATCACATGACGTTGTACGCGAGTCTGTCCACTTCGAAATCTAGCGAGAGTTGTCTGGTCGCACCTTTTGCCAGCCCCAACTAAGACAGCTCCAGGGCGACTTTTCGAATACCATTCATGCAAGGGGGCCCTCCTCTAAGGACAGATCTTGTCGAACTCTGGTGACGATTTCTGAAAATGTAAGGCAACCACCATGAGCAGTATCCTTTTAGTTGCCCTCTGGGGCCAGACCGCCATTTCATTTCCGTGCTCATTTTCATGCTACAGAGCCCACTGAAAGGGATTTAACGTTGGCAATCAAGTGATTCAAAAGCTGGACGATGTTCCTAGTCATGTGGTCCCCACTATGAATGTCTAATAACATCATTTATCGTTCAGGAAACAAAAATTAACCTTGCTCTTCATCATATTTTGCTTGAGAAATTCCCCGAAAAACATTCAGCATGTTTGAATGAAATCCGTTCGCGTGTTTCTAAACATTTGATTACTTTTGTTATGCTAATTTGTGTTTAAAATATAATTTTGATGTGTTGCTTAGCTGTTTGAAAGTTTGTTTTAACTTTTATTCGATTCGGCTCATTTCCTTTTGTTGAAATTTAAAATGTTTCATGTTATATAAAAAATTGATTTTATGAATACAATTTATTTTTTTCAAAAGTATTTGCCTTAAATTTATAAATGTTAGCAGTTTTGTCTTGGATGTGAGGTTTTCTTCATGAAACCACTCTCACAGATTTCACATTTTACATCAATTTTTATTTATCTTTTTCTATTCTTTTAATATTCCATTTTGTATTCCCCCTTCCTCCTATTCCACAGATTCATTCTCTGCGTTATTAATTCCCCATTAAAATGCATCTCAAAGACATCCCTAACAAACTTTTTACTCACAGCGAAATAAATCCCCGTTCGAAAGAATGAATTGTAACAATGATTTCCAAAAAGCCCTTTTCTATTTAAAAGCATCATATCGCCGAGTAATTGATTCTCAAAGTTAAAAGAGGAAAACGAAAAAATGTCGCTGAATGAAAGTTAATGTCTTAGAGAGAGAGCGTCCTTTCGCAGTTATAGGAGGAACACTCCTACGTTCTTTCAGCGAGGATTCGTTTAAGAACATTCTGGAACTATTCGGTTAAGGGAAAATATTCCTCTTCTGTTCCGAGAGAAAAGATTCCTTTCCATGAATTCTTCAGCCCCTTTTGTAAGAATACAATTGTTCCTGCGGAGTTAATGCACCGTCATTAGATTTATTAAAAACGCAACGCTAATTCTTCAAGTGAGTTTATTTTGTGTTTCGGACGGTAATGAGGCTTTGCCAAACTGCACAAAAGGAGCGGCCTTTTGTACCTCTCGCGACGTACATGCGTACTTTTGGCCTCTTGTCTTTGCGACTTCGCCACGATCTGCGGATGGAGAATCTTTGTGGAATTTTGATTTCATTTTTGTTTCGGTCTTCTAATCATCCGTTACTTTTCGTTGAACTTGTTTTCAGAAAAGTTGTCTGGTGCATTTCGCTATGAAGCATTCGTTTGAAAATACGGTTAAATAAAAGTTTCTTCATAAAATATCTTTAAATACATTTTGTATCATTGCCCTTCGTTTTGTTTCAGAAATATTTTTGAAAGAAATGCTTTATATTAGCGGTTCTTTAGGTTTTTGTATTTTGCTGACCGGTGACGAGTTAACTCGTCTTTTCATACCCGACCTGAATTTAAATGACGATGCAGATGCTCGATCGCGGCTTTGGTGAAGAATATAGTATCTCGTCAGTAATACATTGTAAGGAATGCATGGCGATACTAAGCCTGCACTAATAGCTTCAAGTTGTGGATTTAATTGTAAAATTTCAACTAAATCAGGAAAAGAAGTTCAAAGATTTATTGGTTTGACTAATAAAAATACATAATTGCTGTAAGTTCTTCTCCCAAGAAAAAGTAATCTGCAACTTCCTTCATTCAGTTGTTATTTTTTTAAACAATTGAATTAAAAAAAATGCTTTAAAATGATGCATTATCTTAACACTTTGCTGACCGGTGACAAGTAAACTCGTCTTTTCATACCCCAAAGGGTGCTGACCGGTGACGAGTTAACTCGTCTTTTCATACCCAAAAGTTGCTGACCGGCGACATGTTAACTAAGGTTTTCATACCCAAACGTTGATGACCGGTGACGAGTCAGCTCATCTTTTCCTATCCAAAGGGTGCTGACCGGTGACGAGTTAAATCGTCATTGTCCTTGCATTATCTATTCTAATTGATGACACCCAGGGTGATATAGAATATTGGAATAATGTGACTTTTAGTTTTCCCGTCTCATTGAATGAGTGACGTATTTTTAAAAAAAAGTTTAGTGGAATACATCTTTGACGCATTTCATTTTTCCGAAAAATAAAAACATTTTTCAGGTAGATGAGTATCTTATTTTTACTATAATTATTTTTTGAATACCCCTATTTTGCTTTGGACACATTTTTTTTACATAAAAAATGTGTCCAAAGTTTTATTTCATCTCATTCTGTATAAATAAAATGTATCGGAGTCTATTTATAACGTTTTACTCCCCTATTCGATTACAAAATAATAGCCGGTGAAATGACATAGTTTCTATGCAAATTTCCCGATCAACAATGTATCGAGTCTTTAAGTGGCAAGGAAGGGCCAAAAAATAGGACATGGTTTAATTGAAAACATTAACTTTCTACTATATTTTATTTAAAAGGATTCTCACAATACAAACAAGCTAAAATGGGTGATTTGTAATAAATAAGTTAATCATCTTTCTCGCGATCTGGACGTCCCGGTGATATGCAGTTGCTAAGACCACATGCCGAATTTCATAGGTCTATCATAAAACGTGTTTGGATTATTTTTGTCATAGGCTGGCGACGAACGCAAACATTTGCTAAAACCATATGCCGAATTTCATTCATCTATCCTAAAACGTGTTTGGATTATTTTTGTCATAGGTTGGCGGAGAACGCAGACAGTTGTTAAGACCATATACCGAATTTCATCAGTCTATCCTGAAACGTGTTTGAATTATTTTTGTCATAGGCTGATGGAAAGTACATACTATTGCTAAGACCATATATCATATTTCATCCGCCTATCTTAAAATGTTTTTAACTTATTTTTGCCACGGACAGACGGACATCACAAATAATTATAATACCATAAATAATTTTTACAGATTCAATTAATTTTAGAACTTGATGATTCATCAAATCCATGACTAGGATATTTGTCCATTTCATTACTTCGTCTATTCTTTGAATATGAGGAAGAGGTGTGAACAAACGTTGCATTTCTCTTCTAACGTCGTCCCCTCGCTGGGGTTTCGAGGACTCTTGGGAGGGAGGTATTCAATATCCCCTCCTCCCCGAGAAGTGACAAGATTTGAAAATGTCAGGACATGTCCTTCTGGGTGGAACAAGACAATCCCATTCGATTCTCCCGTCCTCGAACTCGCTGGGGGAAGTTGTCCGCTAAATGCCCTCTCTAATGAATTCTCCCAAGGATAAGTAATGTCCTTCAGGAACAAATCTCCTTCTTTGAATCAATTTCCCGGAATCAACTTGTGTCCTTCAAATTTTCTCAATGAGACTTCTTTACTGCAGATCTTCTTATCTGCAGGGTCAAAATGAACAACCAGTTGAAGTAGTTTCATTATAATGTAGTTAAATGTATTGGATATATTTTTATGTTCCATTGTCTGTATAAATATAAGTGAGTGTTGTTGTCTGTATGTCTCTTATGCCTTCCTAAACCGTTCATCCCATTGCTATGATACTGGGTCAGCTTACTGCTTACACCTACGGGAGGGTTATAGGAATAGATCAGTTATCTAAAATTAAAGAAAAAAAATGAATCTTAACCGCATCTATTTACCAAGGATTTTTCTCCAAATAACTCGTCGAGGAGACAGTAGATTTTGTAGGAATGCTAAATCCAAGTGAAATGTTAATATTTTGAAGCTACAATACGCAAATGTCATGGAAATCGTTCTCGGAGGTAACCACTTTATGATAGATTATGCGAAAAATTTTGGGGGAAACCAACTCTGGGGATTTTATATTTTAATTAAATGTTAGCGTTTTTCGCAAAACCACCAAAAATATAACAGTACAAATAATTTTGCATCCTCTTAATTTTCAAATATTATCTTCTCAACTTTTATGGTATAAATATATTTTCTATGTTTAATGAATTTTGAAAGAAAATATTTTAATCGCATTATCTAAAGTTAAATTTCTGAATTCTGAACGAATATGAAACGAGTCACGAGATGCAATAAATAATTTCTTTCATTACCATTCTGAAAGTACCCCAAGTTTACCAATTCTAAAAGAATGCACAAATCTAATTTATGAAAATGAATGTTCGTTCGTATTTTACATATTTTACGTTGCTGTCATATCGTTCCTATTTGGATAAAACATTGCCAATTTATTGATGGATTGCACCTTATATTTTCTTCTGCGGGAGCAACATGCCGGGTACCAGCTAGTTAATTAATATACTACTTTGCTTTTCGTTTTTCCCATGTCAGCTTTATGTATGGAAAAGAAAAATAATAAAGGCCCGAAATACGATGTGGCGTTTAACTAAGAGCTCAAAAGAAAATTATCTGTCCAAAGGTGCAAAACATCGGAATGACTTCCATGTGAATAAACTTATTTGAATATCTTTAAACTAAACATTTCCCAATCGAAATTAGAAATCAGGTGTGTGTGTGTGTGTGTGTGTGTGTGTGTGTGTGTGTGTGTGTGTGTGTGTGTGTGTGTGTGTGTGTGTGTGTGTGTGTGTGTGTGTGTGTGTGTGTGTGTGTGTGTGTGTGTGTGTGTGTGTGTTTTCCTTTTTAAACTCCTAGCACTTGCTCTACGTTTCACGGAGTTCTCAAGATTTACTTCGCCATGCCTTATGGAATGGTCCCTATTTTCGTGATTTTCTACTTTAATAGTATTGTTACCTATGCCTTCTTTGCACCTCAAGATTTTTCATGGATTTTGGTTCATTTCATTCATCATTGTATTCTATAACATGTGTGCAAAGAAAAATAGGATTGTTGAGTTACCATTTTGTGCAGAGTGTTGACTGTTTTGGTTCAATTTCACTAGAATTTACTACACATTTTCCTATTTCTCAATATGTATTATATTTTCAAATAATGTTTTTGTATTTATAGTATTTTGTTTTATAATTGCTAATACATATAAAAACCATACATCTAAAACAAATTTTAGTTAGCTTTTGAAAAATCCAATTTGTCTACTTTTTTTCTTCGAACGTAGTCGAATACTTTAAGCTATAAAACAGAAAGAAAAAAAATGTTGTACTTTTATAGTCTCCTTATACATTGTCCTTTCCAATTTATTAGACTCCATATCCCGTGATGCTTCGCTTCCACTTCCCTGGAATGAGCGTCTTACCACCGACCCTCAGTTTCGTTTAGTGCTTTTATTAGACAAACCGATAAATTTCCTCTAAGATAAAATTACAAACACTCTGAAAAATAATATTAAGAAAAAAGATTCCTCTTTAGCCCTCTACTTTTATAGAGCAGAATGCAAGGGTGTTCTACTTACCATCCCCCCCCCCGAGAAGCAATTCGCCAAATGAGTTCCCCTCCATCAAAACTGTATCAGGAATGTGTAGAGGAATTGACACAGTAACGGAAAACTGTCCCTTCCCGTTCATTGGTTAAACACAGGGAGGCGAAACTGTGGAGTGTCCCTCTTCGGTAATTGAGTTATTCGGGTCGAGCGAGAAGGACATCCGATCGGGCAGTCCGAGAAAATGAAATTGCAGGCAGTGGAGACCCGTTGTCTGTCAGTGTTAAGAGTCTTTTCGGAATTAAATGAGGTGAATAAGTACGGGCAAAAGAAAAGAATATGTTCTCTTTACTCTCTCATATGCTCATTATGAGAAAGAAGAATTGTTGTAATAGTCAAAGTAATAAAGTCATAAAAGTAATAGTCAAAGCCATAAATAGTA
>JAPMOQ010008466.1:2243313-2260969 GCA_026543055.1 Argiope trifasciata
ACCATCTATGTTATTAGATGATGACACCTTCTCTACTACAGTGAAAAAATAGCAAAGAAGGGGTCATCTCACGAGATAGATGGTCCCGATATCAGGCACAGGGTAGTGGCAGTGAACGTGTTACGAACATATTTCTGTTCTTACTTAATAAAAAATAAATAAAAATAACCACGCCATAAAAAATTGTTTCATAAAGCACAAAAAAAAAACATTTAATGCATATTTTATTGTTATCATTATTCATCTTTCACTAGAGAAGCAGATGCAATGAATAAGCCTTTATTTTCGAAACATCAGTACTAATCTACAAATACACGAAAATGCAAACAAATTATGTGTTTCCAATCTTATCTTTAAAAACTCCAGCTATCAAATATTTATGTATAATGAATAAACTTAAAATATTGGCTTCCGATATGTTTGCAAATTGTCGAAAATTATCGGTTCAAGTAAGCGAAATTTTATAATCCATACTCCTGGTGAATATCATTTATAAATGGGCAACATTTATTGATTATTTAAAAAGATATATCTTTAAAGAAAGAAGATGGAAAACAGTTTTAAACGCATAAATTACAAAATTGAAAAGAAAACATTAAACGCAAAAATAGCGCAAGGCCAAACATTTAAGCCCTTGACATCACAAAAATAAATCCATCATTTCGATTCTAAAGAATTAAAAAAAAAAGAACGGAATGTGGGGTGGGAGGGTAGTATAAAAGAATACAAAGTCGAACTCTTATATACACCCACAATAAATTTAAAAAAAAAAATCTAATCCGACAGCAAAATTTGTAAATGTTGACACTGAATGTGAAGTAAATCAAATCTCGAAGGAGATTATAGAGAACGACTTGACATTTAAAGCCGACAAGATATGGCCTTGTAATACATTACAACGAATGCGCATGGAATTATAATGGAAAAAAAAGAGAGAAAAGACGGAAGGTAGGGGTGGGAAAGAAGAGAACAAGCAGCGAGTGAAGAACATATCTTTATCGGATATTTATGGGTAGTCGAGAGAGAAGCGATGAGTCTGCAGCGTCATTGAAAAACGATAATCAGTCTTCCATTCATACGCTGTCAGCGCAATGCTAATCGGAATTTTCGGACAAAACACCCTTTAGCCGTTTGTGTGCGGAGGAAAGAAATAAATCTTGCTGGAAATCAATTAACGGGCACGGAATGCCTCCTGAGATAAGATAGAATGACTGGGAAAGAATGACTGCTGGGCAGGGATGACCTGGTTGGTTTTTTGGGTGTTGGACTCGCGTCCGTTTGGTTACGGGTTCGAATCCGCCAGCCGAATCCATTTCCCGTGTGTGGTGGTGACTGGACACACGTAAAAATTCTGTCGGGGTCACAAATGTCGGGAGTCATACCACTGGAGGCACTGGTTCAGAGGCGATCGTTTTATGATTCACGTCTAAATGACGATTTGTGGTTGAGTGAATGAAATATATAAATGAAGTTTTCCCCGTGAGAAGGGCTGTGTCGTATGTGTAGCTCATCACCATTGGCCTTAGATGGCGCTACTGGAACAAGAGACGCTAAAACTCGGCTTAAATCGCTTTTGTAAGTGTGTTCCTTTATGACAAGTGCCATAAGACACAACAACAGCATGGAAAATAAAATCATCCGCTGAATGATAAAAATTTGGAAAATAAAACTGAAAATGTTGTCCTCCTTTCTGAGTATACCCATTTCTCTTACCGAACTACAATTTTTCTCTTTTTTGTGAAACCTGGAGTAATATCTGTACATGCCAGACAGAAATACTCAGAATTCTCATCAGAGCTCCTACAAACAATGCGTGCTCTCCGAGCATCATGGTCTCCACCCCTGAGCAGCTGTTCCTCCACTCTTCACTTCACATCCTTTTTAGGGCAGACAGAACAGCCCCAAGGTGGTTCGAGACATGAAGCCTGAGTTGGGCAGTTTCAATGAAATTCCATTTGTATTTGCTAAACTGTCACTAATCTCAACAACAGATTTACGAGAATGCAATAATTTACGCCGCTTCTATGAAAAGGCACTACAAACTCGAGGAGGAACGAGTTCACAGACAATAAATGATAGTACATCGATACTAATATTGTAAAAGTGAAAGTTTTGATGGATGGGTGTTTGTTACTCAATCACGCCAGAACGGCCGAACGGAATGGGATGAAATTTTGCACAGAGATGGATTAGAGTCAGGAAAAAAACACGGGCTTCTTTTTATTCCGGTTCATGGAGTGGCTCATTTTTTATTCAGTAAAAACTAACTGTCGCGCCAAAAAGATGAGGTCAAAGAGGAGCCAAAAGGCAAAAAAAAAAAAAAATCCAGGCAAAGAGGAGTAAGGGTATAGTTTTTTCCCCCAAAGAAATAAGGTTAAGCTTAGTATGATTTCGACCGATTATTTCAAACGATTCTATTTATTTTCTTTGTGTTTGATGTATTTAAAATGAAATGTTGTGAATGAATCAATCTTTTGACTTCGTTCTGAAATACTTTTAAATGAAAAGAAAACGGAATAAAGGAAATAAAAAATTTCCATTCTGCATTTCGTTACCCGAACTGACGTAGGAAAGACAAACATGTGCGTTATGCCAACATGCGTTGAAAGTTCGAGCTGAATTGTTGACAACTGTGTTTTCATTTGAATTGAAAGTTACGTATATAATACTGTTGTAGCTATCTCCATCTCGATTCATAAATAAAATGAATTGGACCAGATTTGATTTGCTGTTTTGTTTTATCTTGGGTGCACAATGTAAATAAATTGTTTGTCGTTAGTTGTGTTTTTTTTTGTTATTAAATTGTGTGTATGTTTTATGCATTTAGTGTATGCTTATATTTTTATATGCGTCGTTCTTAGGTTAGATTTTTATTTTTATGATTTGTCATTATTTGATAGTTTTTCCTACATACACATCAACATTACAACGCAAACAGAGTCACGGGTAATAGCTAGTATCTTTATCCATGAGAAAAGAAAGCCAGCAGCCAGGAAAAGAATGCCAGGATGGTAAAAAAAAGTTTTCTCCATTTGTTAGCAGGCCATTATTCCTGCACCGAGAGCAAAGAGCAACACCTCCTTTCTAACAACGGGCAGAAATCAATGCGTGGAAGTCAGGGCGATTGCGGAGGAGACCGCATTAACTGCTATCAAGCTCATTAGGGGGGGCGGGCGGGCATGGTGCGACCACTTTCGGAAGAAAAGAGCCTATTTGCATAGTCTTTTGTTTGCCTGTTCCGCAAGACTCGGGAGTTTTTTGTTTTTCCTTTCTTTCCCGCCGTTCATTAAGGTTAAAGAGGCCTCCGGCGATACGTCACCGCCAACGACGCAGATACGCCGGAAAGACCCAAGGGTGCAGGCACGAATGTTCGATTGTGGGATCGACTACGGACAATCACGGCAGAAGATGACACGACTTAAGGTATCCGACTACGTTAAAAACACAGGTTATCAACAACATTGGCGATTTTTTTCAAAAAAGTGTTATTTCTTGTCTTTCAGACTTTCCTCTTTCCAAAACAGTTTGTCTTTTCTAGGAAAAGGAAGGACTGATCTATCATCCAGGGTAAGTTTAAGTAAAAACCTTTCTTTCAGCTAAAATTTGTCTAACTTCAATTTTTATTTTCATAAATTTTTGAAAAATTGTATTTTTTAAAAACTTTTTAAAACTATGGTTATTAGACATATTGTTAATTATAATACAAAATTCTATAAATATAAAAAAATTATTTGAAAATATAATATGTTTTGAGAATTAGGAAAATGTGCAGCAAATGTTAATGAAATTGAAATAAAATTATTAACACTCTATACAAAATGGTAATGCAGCAATCCTACTTTTCTTTGTACACAAGTTATAGAATTCAATAATGAATGAAATGAACCAAAATCTAACAAAAATGTTGAGATGCAAAGAAGTGATGAGAAAAAATAGACGTATTTATGCATTTTTTCCATAAAATCACAACTTAATTATTCTAAAAACACTTGCAAATGAAAAAGTTTTTCACCAAAGAAAAAACTTTTGTTTTATTTCATTTCTCATATTATTTAAAACAAACTCTGAAATTTTTATGTAAATACCTCTATTAGTTTTTGAGATCTCATGTTAACGATGGATAGTTTTTAAGAAAATTAAAGTTTTGAGAATACTGAAGTTAAAGACAAATTTAAGCTAAAAAATATGATTTGTTCAAAATTTCCTGGATGATAAGTCTCCAAGAAAAGATAAACTGTTTTGGAAAGAGGTAAGTCTAAAGTACTAAAAACAATAATTCGCTAATGTGGTCGATAACCAGTGTTTTTAACGTAGTCGGATACCTTAAGGCCTTATCAAACTGCGATATATCGTCATCGTCATCTTTTTTTAACCATCTTGAAAATGCCGACCATAGTGAGGGAAATATTATCTGCAAACGAAATTCAACCAATCACGTGAAACTTCGATAGTGACGTCACTTTCGTTGTCGTTTGTTGTGCGAACGATATTTCAGCGAGTAATAAGGTCTTTAAACAAGGCGGTGAAACAGTGTCAGATGTTGTTCAGGGAAAGGATAAAATATGGAAACAAAAAAGGAAGAAACAGAAAAATTCTGCATGCAATGAACGTTGGGAAATATTGGGTTGTTCGGAAAGTCATTTCGTATTTTTGTGTCAAAATGAAAAGAAATTTTCGTTTAATGAATAAATTATTTATTAAATTATAAAATTGCCATTCTGGTCTAATACCTTTTGCCATATTTTTGGTAGTAACATGATTACACGCTCATAAAAGTTTTGGTCTTTGCTGTAAAAAAAAACTGATCGAGGTGGTTTTTGGCCTCCTCATTTGAAGGAAAAATTTTGCAAATCAGTTCTGGTACTGATGTACTGTTAACACATCTTCTCCACACATATTGGCTAATTTATTTCTGGCTTGAACAGCATTTGTACCTTTTATAGCAAAAAAGAAAAAAATGACGAAAATGCTGTTTATTGCTCTCCATATTTAAAAGGGCACCATCCAAAAACTACTGCGAAGAATCAGCTGCACTTTTTCACACTCAAGCCTTGCTATATCAGCTCTTAAAACATAAAATGATTTTACGGTTTAAGTATGAAATTGGGTGCGAAAAATGCAATTAAATCCTTTGTCAGGAAAAAATGAAATTACTTTCCGAACAACCTAATAGTCAAACTACAAGTTATCGATCATTGAATCAACAGCATTTCATTCCAAGGTCACATATGTAACGGTTCGCTTTTCGAACCTGAAATTTCCGTATCTCTAGGCTGAGACCTCTATCTCAAAACATTACTGACCAGTGACGAGTTAACTCGTCTTTTCATTCCCAAATGTTGCTGACGACTTAACTCGTCTTTTCATACCCAAACGTTGCTGATCGGTGACATTAACTCGCCATTGTCCTTGCATTATCTATTCCAATTGATGACACCCAGGGCGATATAGAATTTTGGAATAATGTGACATTTTGTTTTCCCGTCTCAAGGAATCAGTGACATATTTTTTAAAAAAGTTTAGCGGAAGACATCTTTGGCGCATTTCATTTTACCGAAATATAAAAATACTTTTCAAGTATGTGAATATTTCATTTTTACAATGATATGATTATTTTCTGAATGTTCCTATTTCAGTTTGGACATATTTTTATATAAAAACCATCTCTAAAGTTTAATTTCATTTGGTTGAGTATAAATAAAGTTTATTCGAGTTTGCTTTGAACGTTTTACTCCCCTATTCAATTACAAAATAACAGCCGGTGACATGACAGAGTTTCTGTGCAAAATTCCCGGACCACAAAGTTTTAATTATCAAGACTTTATTTAACAATCTGGAATTTTCGTGAAATCAAATAACTTTTGATTTAAAACTATGAACCAACTTTTGATTTAAAACTGTGAAACAACTTTTGATTTAAAAGTGTGTGGAAGCAAGTCGTGGAATACATAATAATTCCTAATTAATATTCCATAATTATGATACATAACGGCTAAATATGTGGAATTCGGTTTGAAACGGCAATAATTATATTTTGTATTCATTAAATATTTCATATGAAACTTGTTTAATATCACGAAATTTCCGAATTATTAAGCAAAGTCTTGATAATCAAGATAGAGGTCTCACCCTAGGAATACGTAAATTCCAGGTTCAAAAAAATCAACCGTTACATATGTGACCTTGGAATGAAATGCTGTCGATTCAACGATTGTCGATTGGGTGGTGTTGCCATGATGCTGGAAAGGGTATTAAGGTTCAGATGTCGTCTGCGTTATTTGACTGTGGTTTAAAGTTAAAGTAAATTTCAACATAATTTTAGTGAAATTTAAAATCGTCAATCGATGCAACGAAATCTTGTAGGGTGACTTAATCCATACACACAAAAAAATTTTTTTTAGAGAAATATCAAGCTTAGGTCTTCTTAGTAAGGCAACAATATTTCTTAAGAGCAAAGGATGGTAATAAGGAAGAATTAATAATAATGGGAATAATGGGTGAATAGCGTTAATGAATAACAATAACGAATAATAACGGATGAATAACAATAACGAATAATAACGTATGAATAACGATAACGAATAATAAAGGATGAATAGCGATAACGAATAATAACGGTTGAATAACGATAACGAATAATAAAGAATGAATAACGATAACGAATAATGAATAACAATGGGAATAATTTTGCTTCCTATAAGGAAAGCAAAGTCCTTGTGAGTGAATGAGGGTTAATAAGGAATACGTACTATTTATTTACTAATGGAATTATCCTCACAAACAACACTTGTGCCGATTTCAAAAGTTGAATTTTAAACTGAATTTTCTATATTCAAAATGCTCTTTTCTTTTGAGTACCTTTTTCATAGGATCCTATAGGATAACTAAAAAAATTGTGATGATAAATTTAATGCAAGGCGGAAATTAGATAAATATCATATTAATATCTTATAACTCATGGAAAGACATTCAAAAACATCAAATAAAACATTCGAAGAGAATTTTACAAATTTCGGAACATATTCTTGCTTTATCGCCCATATTTCATTTATTATTATGACTGGTGAAGAGTTAATTCGTCATTGCACTTGCATTATCTGTTTCAAATTATGACACCCATGATGAATATTTCATTTATTATAATGACCGGTGACGAGTTAACTCGTCATTGCATAATCTATTCAATTATAAATTGAGCAGATAATCTATTTGCATCATCAATTTCAATCTATGACACCTAGGGTAAATATTTAAATTATTATTATGACCGGTGACGAGTTAACTTGTCATTGCACTTGCATTGTCTACTTCAACTTATGACACCCAGGGCGAATATTTCATTTATTATTATGACCGGTGACGTGTTAATTCTTCATTGCACGATCTATTCAATTATCAGTTGAGTAGATAATCTATTTGCATTATCTGTTTCAATTTATGACACCCGGGGCGATACAGACCCAAGCCAAATATTTCATTTATTATTAAGACCGGTGACGAGTTAACTCGTCATTGCACTTGTCTTATCTATTTCAATTTATGACACCCAGGGAGATCATGATATAAATTTTCTGACCTTACAAAAAGCGTCAACAGAGGCACAGCTTCTCACGAATAACAACTTGAAAGACTGCAGAATCCATCAATCACAATGAAAAATATAAATATAAAACATATTGGAATCATCAATCTGAAATCATCAACGAAACTGAAACCGAGCGCACTCTATCATTCCCCGGCGCACATCCATTCCTCATTAGAAATCCAGGAATTCCGGGGACCTCCATTTCCGGGGACTCTTTGGTTCGATAGTGCGTATCGCTTTGCAAACCGAGAACAGCGAAGGGGCTGTCCGCAAAAGAATTCCGCAGACGAGAGAATGGGGTGCTCGAAAAAAAGAAAGAAGAGACAAAAGCATCTCTCTCCTTCTGGCATGCATCCAAAATGATGATCTGAAAAGAGAGAGAGAGAAAAAATTCTGCTCCACCCCCCCACCCTGACACCTTCATTGGATTCGTTGGGGGATGGGGGTGGGGGGTGCAGTATCATCGAAACAAGACGTTCGATGATGTCGAGTTTTTCCAGCACCTCCGACCATGTGTGAAGACGATAACACCGCTGAAAAGTTACGACGGACGTCGACGGAGCGAAACGGGACGACACTCTTTAGCGGGATTTATCGTTCGTACACCCCACCCCTCCCGAGCATCCTCTTCCTATTCCGATCCGGATTTAAATGACAATGCAGATGCTCGATCGCGGCCTTGCTGAAGAGTGTTCTATCTCGTCAGTAATACTTAGTAAGGAATTCATTGTCGTACTAAGCCTGCATTAATAGCTTCAAACTGATGATTTTAATTGTAAAATGCCAACTCAATCGGCAAAAGAATTTGAAAGTTTTATTGGTTTGACTAATAAAAATACATAACTGCTGTGAATTCTTCTCCTCAGAAAAAGTACTCTACAACTCATTGCATTCAGTAATTTATTTAACAATTGAATTTAAAATAATGCGTTAAAATGATGCATCATCTTAACATTTTGCTGACAGGGGACGAGTTAACTCGTCTTTTCATACCCAAAAGTTGCTGACTGGTGACGAGTTGACTCGTCTTTTCATACCCAAACGTTGCTGACCGGTGATGAGTTAACTCGTCATTGCACTTGCATTATCCGTTTCAATTTACGACACCCAGGGCGATATATAATAATGCAAGAACTAAGTGTACAGTGTTTAGTCGTGTCCGCTTTGTAGCAATAAAAAAAATTTAAAAAAAACTTTTTTGGTTTTTAGGTTTTTATTACAATTTTAGTATCATTTCAAAAAATCCAACCCTGACAGAACGTATCGGCGAAGAGCTTTTCAATGAATTATACGCAGATACTTCATCTGATTTCCAAGTGATTTTGAAATAAGTTCACTGGCAATAATCCCTACAATAAAAACAAATCATACTAGAAGGTGTAAAGTATGCTCTTCAAAAGGAAAGGCGAGTAATTTGGTGGTTAATCTATGGTTAATAGATGCGGTAAGTAGATCCGAAAATATTTTTTATGAATTAGATAATTTAATTATGGCTATAATCCTCCGGTAAGTGCAATTTTTATCGCAATAGGATGAGATGTACGGCAGAGCATAAAAGACGTATAGACAAACATTCATTTTTACTTGTAGAAATATAAGTTGTTAAGTATAAACAGTTTTATGTAATATTTCTTATATTTTATGCGCAATTAATTCATTCGTTTTTTTTATTCCTTGTTGTAATTCCTTATATATCGCGAGGGTGAAAAATATTGAAAGAGTTTCGTTCATTGGACAAGCACCCTGTTGTTGTAGGGATCCTAAACAACCATCTAAATCGATTAATGGCAAAACTGACATTGAAAAACTGCATAATAATTTGAAATAAAATAAAATGTCCTTTATCTAATAGAAATAAATAAAAACGAGTGACAAGTCAGAAAATATTCGATAGGGCATCGAAAAAAAGACAAAAATGGACGCATGAAAACATTCCCGACGATAAAATCTGCAAATCCAGGAACAAATAGAGTGTCTTCGGCGATAAAGGGGGCCTTCTGACAACAAAGCCATTCTAGGGGAACGAGGACATCGGTTGAGCGATTCGAGAATCCCCTGGCAGACGACATCTTCCCTTTCCACTCGGGGTCGTCAAAATATGGGGAGGAACTGTCACCGCGTTCTCCCAAACATCTCCTCAGAGATTCGATATTGGGGACACTTGTATCGGGAGAGAGATATTGCAGACGACTGGAGGGTGGTCGAGGTTTTGGAAACGAGGATGAGGACGAGACCGCGTCGCGAGAGGGGGTTGACGGCCAGGAAGCGAGGTTTTATTGGTTGGCTTGTTCAGATTTCCACGCAGAAGAAGAGGATGGAATATATATGGGGGAAGAGGGTATAAATTGTTTTTTTTTCTCGGATGGGAATATTTCACTTGAAAGATGGAGAAATACACCAAAGGGGAAACATAAATGAAAATATTGTTATTTTTAGAGCAAAATAATGCAGTCCTCCCCATTTGGAGAATTCATTATATAATTTCACGAAAATCTTGTTTCATTAAGAATGATAGGAAGAAGGATATTTATTTTCTTGTCGACAGTGAATATTTTCATTTAAATTGAAGGATATATAATGGAGAAGCATAACTATTCAATTCTACAAACAAATATTCATTTCTGTATATTAGATTTGTGTATTCCTTTAGAATTGTAAAACTTAGTGTTCTTTCTGAATGGTAATGAAAGAAACTATTTATTGTATCTCGTGACTCGTTTAATATTCGTTCGGAATTCTCAAGTTTAGTGTTAAAAAAATGTGATAAAAATTTTCTTTGAAAATCGATTAAACATAGAAAGCATATTTATACCATAAAATCGTTAATATAATTGAAAATATAATTTTTTGAAAAGTAAGATGGTGCAAAATTATTTGTAATACAATATTTTCGGAAGTTACTGCACAAAAAAAAAAGCTAAAATTTTATTAAATGTTTAGTTAAAAGTTCAAACCGATAGGATTGGTTTCCCTAAAACTTTACCTCAGAGAAAGACTTACATTGCATTTACATATAACAGCTACGAAATATTAACGTCTAATTTAACATGCTTGATGAATCTGTTGGGTCTCCTCGGCAGGTTATTTGGCGAGTTATTTTATCAAGTATCGCAATTATTTGACTCTATAATTTATGTATTGACCATGTGGTTCATGCCAAAACAAAGGGGAGAAAATTTCAAATTATTACTTATGGATTTAAGACCAAAAAAAAAAAAAACATTGAGTTTTTATAGAGGATTAAAAGGGAAATGCCCTGAAGCATTTTATGTGATACCGGATATTTTATCCAGTATCGCATAAATTATCCACCTGGATAATTTATGCATAATCGGTGAGGCTCATGCCAAAATTAGTTGAAAAAAATATTCAAAATATTATTGAATTAGAATCTGAATTTTACACAGTTCTTTTATTAAATTCTGAAAAAATGCTAATTAGTTTCAGACCTACTCTATATTTAGCCAAGTTTTAACACTATCAGCTTTATTTTATTACGAAAACTAAATCCTTCCAGAAATATGGGCTGTTATTTCCGTGCGTATATTCAAAAATTACCAGAAGTTAATTAGGGTTTTTTGTTTGTCAAGCTTTTAAGGATGTTTACAAAAAAAATCTCAAACCAGTATCCCAACCTGTTTATAATTAACACTTGCTATATGTTCCGATACAACATATCGCTCATTTCGAGTTGACATAATCCAGATCGAGCTCTTGACTTTTACCACAGTTTAATTACGCACAGTGTAATTGCGAATTTGCTCTATTAATGAGGAATAACACAGAGTTTTCCCATATTTATGTTCACTATTTAGAGGAGTGCGACGTATGGTTGTTTGGAGATAACATGTCGCTTGTAATGAAAACAAATTAAAGCAAGGTCAGAGTAATCTTTCGGAATACATTTCAGCAGCGCAGCAGGCTGCAGCTGAGGCGAGCGCATTACGCGTGCTGATGCTAATTAAACTTTCACGGGGATTACTGATAGGGAGTTAAAAAAACTCAGGATGGCAGCTACTATCGCTGTTTCATGGGCTGGTCTAAATTATGCAGCATGTTTGCAGTTGTCGTTAATGACTTGCGAAACAGCTTACTGCGGATGGGAGGAAAAGTGGATCAGATCGGAAGTCTGGAATTAGCGACACATAACTTTCAAGTATCTGTACGTTACAGAGAACAGAAGCAACTGTATACAAGAAATTATCTATGCACATGTGTATATATATTGCTGAATGAATTGATACTTTATGGAATGTTTATACACTCCAGTATAAATATCAAAGAATACCAATGAAATATCAAAATACTAAAATATAAATAGTTTCATATATACGGTTTACACATTTCTTCTATTAACAGCTTAACGTAGCCGGTCTCCTGGCATAGGGGTAGCGGGCTTTCCTCGTCATCTAGGCATCCCGGGTTCGAGTATGGGTTCATGCATGGTTGTTCTGTGTTCCATCTGTGATATGTATGAATGTGCCCCCCTGTAAAAAGAGGCTGTACAAGAGAATGTGAGTGTGTCGCCGTCATTTGAGCTAGAAGTTAGACTTCTGCCATCTGGCTGCTCAGGTGTCTTTACTCTCAGAAGCTACTGCACCCCCTTTCCGTGGAAACGTGGACACGACATCATCATCAACATCACAGCTTAAAGTGGATGGAAGGGAAAGTGGATCAAATCGGATGGCTGGAATTAGGGAAACATAACCTTTAAGTATCTGTCCGCTACTGAGAACAGAAGCAACTGCACCCAATGGATAATCTATGCACTCAAACAGCCATAAGGATATATAATAATCCTATAACACTTCCTTTAAAATGTATTTCAGGCCTAAATACCCCAAATCTGAGGATTCAGAGCTCAACAAAGTCATCTTAAGGTACAAATTTCCACAAAACACTGTTAAAACTCTCATTGTCATTTTGTGTTTTTCTGCGCAAAACAGTTTCCGAATTTAAAACTAAATTTGTGTTTACACAATTTTTTAACACGTTTTGGGGCCTTTAAATCGGTATTTCAGGTTATTTAAATGCCTACGAACTTATTAAAATCTTGACTTTTAATTAACGTAGAGACAAAAGTAAACATGAGTTGGACAGCTCAGGGACTTGTCTATCCAATAAAAGAATTTTTGAAAAATATGGTTTGCGAAAATCGATCTTTTCAACGTGTTCAAATGCCTTAAATATTTTTTCCTGTAGCAATATGCGTTTTTTATCGTGAATTCTTTATTGTTTGCAAGAATACAATGGCAACAAATGTCGCTTGTTCCTTGGTGGTAATTGGGATTTGCTCTTGATGGTCCCAATAAGTTTCCTACACGGCCACTGGTTGGACGGGCTACTACGAAATTCAACGAATCACGAGAAGCTTCGATAGTGACGCCACTTTCGTTGTCGTTTGCTGACGAAAGTGCTGGCGATTTTTCGCCTTGTGATAAAGCCTTTATGAAACAGACTCACTCAGGAATATAAGTATACATATCTAACAATGTTCTTTTCCGATCTAGGGCCACGGTGGTCTGGTGGTAAGATCTCCGGTTTGGAACCGGAGGGTTGCAGGTTTCGAGACCCGATTCCATTGAAGAACCGTCATGTGAGGGGGTCTCTTGCATGTTAAATTCGTCGGAGTCAAACATCCTCCCACTGGCGTGGTGTGGAGAGGGGGTGTTCCAGCTCAGATGTCGTCCTCGTCATCTGACCGTGGTTCAAAAGGACGAGGTCCGTCCCAAAACAGTCCTAGTGTTGCTTCAAAACGGGACATTAATATTAAATTATCGCTATGATTTCATGGTCTCCACTGATGGGCTTATTTGGTTTAGTTTAGTTGCTTCAAAACGAGAGGTTAACACATTAAATGCGGGGAATCTTAACGAAAGTATGCTAGGTAACGCGGATGAAATCGTAGTACTACGACACCCGCCTTTAATGTGTTAATATAACTAAACTAAACTAACTAATCTTTCCCGATCTGGACGGGAAGAGCGCCACAATGTGCAACCATTCAGCAATGCATTCACTCCAGCCTTGATGCATGGTCCTTTCATTCGCAGATAGAGAGAAACAGTTGTAAACAGGCTTAAAAAGCCGAAGGGGGGATGGTTGATAGGGGCGCCCGTTAATAAGGGTGTCGCACGGAGCTGCGATAATTAGTGTCAATTAGCAGCCCTGACGCTGAGCGGGGGCCTCCGCCAATGATAAGCTGACAGCCGGATTAAGGATGACCGCCGTATCGAGACAAGGGTTGCCCTGGGCGTAAGCCCCAGCTTGGCGGAGATCTATCGAGCAGCTGGAACTGCTGGAGAATTCGGTTGAAATGGGCGAGGGATGGATAGGCGGTAGTCTGTCTGAAACGGGCCTTCTTAATCTGTTGTTCATGATTTCCAAGCGAATTTGAATTAGAAATATAGTGGAGTCACAAGAATTCTCGGAGATTTCTTTTTATCTGTATTTGTAAATTAACACGTTGACTGCCAATTACGAGGTAATTCGCAGATTCCATTCTTTTCTAGGACGAGTTACTTCGCACTGTGTTTACTTGCCATTTTTGTGCAGCTACGAATAAACTTGTGGTATGTCAGGGTTCATATCGATAGATGGCTTTTGTTAAAGTCAATGCTGGCTTGCATGAACAGAAAATTTATTCAAAAACGAACTAAAAATATAATTATAAAATTGAGTTCAAATTAGTTAGTGTCATTTTAGATCAGATTTCTGAAAAATGCCGTGGCATTCAATGTGTTAACCTTTTCGCCGTCCTGTCCTGTCAAAGAAAATTTATGTTTTTCCCCTGTTTTTTCGCCGAATTAGAACAAACAAAAATAAAACTCAAACAAGTTACCATTTCAAAAGCGATTTAAACCATTAAAAGATTTAAAATGTAGAAGAACGCTTGGAGTGCGTTACGGCAGTCTAGAAGAAGATTCACCTGAACGCGCTAGACGCGTTACGGACGACGAATAGGTTAAAAAAGAAATCGCAAATCCTCTTGAGTAAGAAGATTTCATTTCAATTCATTTAACGGCTACAATGAATTGAAATTTCCACTTAATTATAATTGATTAATATTTCATTATCTTATATATTATCAGAATTTTGGTTCAAAGTCACTTTTTTTTACGGACACAGATTTTTCAAGTAAAAAATAATTTTGCTACAGTAAACAGTATAGCAATACAGGTGAGAAGGAAGTGTGGATGTTATAAATATCAGGCTCATAAAAAGTTACAAAAAGAAATCAGTAATTCATTAATTTTAGTATGCAATATAAAATTGACTTCGATTCAATATTTAAGGTCAAATATATATCGAAAATTTATTTTGTATCATGAGTCACACACTTCCTTGTTAGTTACAGAGTGATACGCTGATACACACATATTTCTACCGAGTAGTTATTATTAAAAACCTGGATAGTAGAAATAATAATCTATATATGTATAAATGAATATTTGTCTGTATTTGTCTTATGCCTTCCCAAACCGTTCATCCGATCGCGATGAAACTGGGTCAGTTTATTGCTTACACCTACGGGTTGGTTATAGGGATAACACAATTATCTAAAATATTTTTAAAAAAAAATTCGAAGCTTAATCGCATCTATTTAGCAAGAATTCATCTCCAAATAGCAAGTCGAGGAGACAACAGATTCTGTAGAAATGCTAAATCAAAGTTTAAGGTTCATATTTTGTAGTTTTTTACCCTGTCGATCCAATCTAATGCAGTATAAACTGTTTCGTTTCGCAACGATAATTTTTTAGTATTCTCAGTGGAAATTTCGATGCATTTCTATGAAAATAGTCTGTATTTCTACTTTTCAGCGTTTTTGAAATCGGCATTCCCAATGTCCTAGCTCTATACCTCTCGAATATAGAGGACAGTTCTCTAACGAAGTATTTCTGCATTGTAAATACATGCTTGTGCTCCTGTTTGAAAAAAAAAAAATTAGGAAACGATTTTCTTGACAAGTCATTTATTTATTCATATCGGGCCATTGCTTATTTATATACAATTTCCGATCAGCAATATCAATACACTGTTACTATTATATCTTAAAGACAATCAAAATTATTTTCATCATAAAATATTAATTTCACGAGAAACTCGCTGGATTTCCGCTTGATCGTTACAGTAAATTTACTCATCGCCCACACTCACGTGAACGTCTATTCTGCTTGACTGCAAAGCGAACAAGAAATCTTCCCTACATTACTTTCAAGATAACGGGAATGAGCTGCCATCTGGGGTTAGGAAGGGAAACTAATCCCAACAATACAGAAAAAAAGCAGCCCCACATAAGTAAGTTAATTCATGTACTGTCTTACCATCAGGAGAAAAACCCTGGTATGCCTAAAAGTAGGGGTCAGTCGGCTTGAAAACAGGATGTTCTAATACACTTTGGGGGGTGTAGGAAAGGGCAGTATTTCTTTTGGCGCCAAAAGAACCGATATCATTATAATTAGAAGAATCACCGGTTATATATTCAGTTAGTAATAGATGCCAGCTAAATAATTTTGAGTAATGCTTTAACTTGCTACAATTCTTTGGAAATATTCATTTTTCAATAGTTTGTGGATATTACGTTATAAGTAATATATCTGTAAGAAGTGTTATGAAGGACTGGGTAATCAATTTTAGAGTGTATGAGTTATTCCAAAAATTCAGATAAATACTTCGTTACTTCTTAAAATAATATGGAAAGAATAACTACCTTTTTATATTGCCTATTTATTGATTTATTTATATTTTCATTCTTTTGCTGAATTTTGAGTTTATACTTTATATTTATGTCAAACAGTAACAGATTTAATATGAATTAAACGGTTCCAAATTACCTTTTTTTAATTCTAAGTTTATTATCTGAAACTATCGTGTTCAACTAATTCAAAACTAATAAATTCTAATGTAAAACTGGGAGAAGGGAGATTTAGTCTTAAAACGTCAGCTTTCCCCTCTTAAAGACACACGAATCTCCAAGAAAATATCTGACTCTTTTGTTATTATCCAATGGTTTTTATTTAATTAACGGCAGCCTCAGGTTTTGGAAAGAAAAAAAAAAACTGTACAAAAGTTATTGAAGAAATATCGTTGAAGGCTTTCTTATGCAAGACATTATTTAAAAGCTTAAATAAGAAGGAATTTCTAAGTTTATCCACAATTTAATTTTATTTGTCATATAAATACACCTGTATAAACACAAGCAAAACTAATTTATTTTCTAATGAAGCGCTCTAGGTCAGCCAAATGTTGTGGTCTGTTTTAGTGTCTACCTGCCTCCTTACTTAGATTCGTCTACTTACGGCAACCATGTTCAGTGTTTTTCTTGTGACGGTAGGACAGTATACTGCAAACGAATCCTATCGATACTGCTACTTTCAGTGGTGGCTGGGTGGTCGGCTGTATACAAGAAGAAGAGGTCACGGAGATGAGGAAGGACCTGAAGATTGTAAATAATGATTTAAGTACAGTACTGACGGTACCAGGTCATCTCAAAACCCTGAAGGATAGGATGTCAAAGATGGACCGTTTCATCCCAACTGTTTAAGAGTGTGCAGGTGGGGAAAAAGACTGCTATTTGCTACCCCGAAAGGAATATTAGTTTGACTGATCGGTCCATGCAAGGTTGGGCACTACTTAGTCAGCAATCGACCACAACCAATCCTGTCAATACTGCTACGTTCAGTGGTGGCTGGGTGGTCGGCTGTATACAAGAAGAAGAAGGTCTCAGAGTTCAGAAAAAACCTGAAGATTGTCAATAATGATTTGAGTACAGTACTGATGGTACCAGGTCATCTCAAAACCCTGAAGAATAGGATGCCAAAGATTCATAGTTTCATTCCAACTGTGGGGAGAAAGACAGCTATTAACTGCATCGAAAGGAATGTTGGTTTGACGGATCGGTCCATGCAAAGTTGGATAAAACTTATTTAGTAGTCGACAACAACCAATCCTGTCTATACTGCTAAGTTCAGTGGTGGCGGGGTGGTCGGCTGTACACAAGAAGAAGAGGTCACAAAGTTGGGAAAAAACCTGAAAATTGTAACTAATGATTTAAGTACAGTACTGACGGTA
>JAPMOQ010008466.1:2260979-2300299 GCA_026543055.1 Argiope trifasciata
AAAACCTGAAAATTGTAACTAATGATTTAAGTACAGTACTGACGGTACCAGGTCATCTCAAAACCCTGAAGGATAGGATGTCAAAGATTCATAGTTTCATTCCAACTGTTTGAGAGAGTGCAGGTGGAGAGAAAGACGACTATTGACTACCCCGAAAGGAATGTTGGTTTGACGGATCGCTCAAAGCAAGGTTAGACACAACTTATTCAGTAGTCGACAACAACCAATCCTGTCTATGCTGCTAAGTTCAGTGGTAGAGGGGTGGCCGGTTGCATACAAGAAGAAGTATTCTGCAAACGGGAGGGAGTAGAACAACTTCGCTCATTTAGTCAAAAGGAGTGCCGGAGGGGTCGGATAATCCGGCCTCCCTTGTATAAAATCACGCTCACTGACCCCGACATCACGCGGATTAGTCATCACTTCCTCAAGTCCTCACACCCAGCGGGAAGAGCAGGGCACGAATGCCCCGAACCCACTGAGGCGCTGTTCCTCCGCATTTCTAAGACACAAGACACGCTAAGTATGCTGTTGGCGTTACGTTGGCAACCCTCTCCGCCCCTGTTCGGTGTCAGCCCCTAATCCAAGCGAGGCGCCCTGTAATGCTCGACTGATGATGCCTCCACTTGTAATCGGCGTTATCTGGCTCGCTCGTTACGTGGCTGGGGCATAATTACCGGATTACAAACGTTCCGGGAAGGATGGACGGTTAAGGTATCCGGCTATATTAAAAACTCTGGAAATTGATCACACTGCTGAATTTTTTCATATTGTAGTTCATACTTTCCTCTCTCCCAAACTGTTTATCTTTTCTAGAAAAAGAAAGCCTCACCTCTCGTCCAGGGTCGCATATTTTTCAGCTAAAAGGTTTCTTTCCCTTCCATTTTCTCAAAACTAAAATTCTCGAAAATTCTCCACCGTTAGCATGATATCTCAAAAACTAATTGAGTGGTTATACAAATTTCAGCGTGTGTTTTGAATGATATGGACAATGAAATGAACCAAATGTTTTATTGTTGGTGAACTACTTTTTCATTTATACGTGTTTTTAAAAAAATTAAGTTGTGAATTTATGGAATAAATGCATATATATGTACATATTTTTACCCATCACTTCTTTGCATCGCAAAATGTTTCTTAGATTTTGGTTCATTTCATTCATCATTGTATTCTGTAACTTATATACAAAGCAAAATAGGATTGTTGCATTACAATTTTGTGTACAGTATTAACCATTTGGGTTAAATTTCATAAAAATCTACTACCAATTTTCCCAATTCTCAAAATATATTATTCTTTCAAATAATTTTGTTGTATTAATAGTATTTTGTTCAGGGTGTCCCAAATTGAAATTACCCTATTCAGAGCTACATACCGCCGTAACTATTCCAAATGAACCAAAACTTTTATTGTCGGTGAAATACTTTCATTTATTGGTGTTTTCAAAAAAATTAAGTAGCAAATTCATGGAGAAGAGACATATATGACTATATTTTCCCCCATCACTTCTTCGCATCACAAAACTTTTCTTAGATTTTGGTTCAGTTCATTCATCATTATATTCTATAACTTGTGTCCAATGGAAAATAGGATTGCTGCATTACAATTTTGTATAGAGTGGTAAAGATTTTTGTAAATGCTCATTACAATTTACTACAGATTTTTCTATTTCTCAAAATGTATTACACTTTCAAATAATTTTGTTGTATTTATAATATTTTGTTCAGGGTGTCCCAAATTGAAGTTACCCTATTCAGAGCTGCATACCACCGTAACTATTCCTCCGAAAATTCAGGGTACGCCTAAATGAAGGGATGGGAAAGACATTTTGCTAAAAAAAAAGTTCCAAATGTCGCCACAAGAGGGCGTATTCATGTAAAGCGGGTCTGTCCTACGCGATAGATCCCGAACCGTCGCCAAAAACCCAATGCGCAACTCTAGTGCAACGTTAATTCGATCTACCAACTAACCAAACTTTTAAAACTATAGCATATTCAATATAATATTGTAATATTGAATTTGATATAATATATAAATATTGTACTTGAAATAATAGAAGATAGTACAATAAATATTGTACTATCCTTCGTCGGCTTCACTCACGTATAAGGTGTTTAGCAAAAACATCTAGTAGAGTCGCCAGATAGATGTAGAGAACTTAAACAGTTCTACAGCATGGTTCATGTTCAAGTGGTTGGACTTAAAGTATTCGACTATTTCCGACAGATAATGCTTAAAAAGTTTGATTTGCTTAAAAACAATATAAAACTATGGTTTTTAGATGTGTTGTCCGTTATAATATAAAATACTATAATTACCATAAAATTATTTGAAAATATGTTTTGAGAGATAGGAAAATTACAAAATACTATAAACAAAACAAAATTATTTGAAAATGTAATATTTTTTGATAAATAGGAAAATTTGTTGTAAATTTTAATAAAATTCAAGCAAAATGGTCAGCACTTTACAAAAAATTTTATTGTAACAATCCTATTTCTCTTTGTACAAAAGTTATAGAGCATAATGGAGCTGTAAAGGTTGTAAGCTGCTCTTCGGCAGAACTATTATTTTAGATATTACATTTAAAACTAACATCTTGGGTGATGGTTAAATCAAAATTAATATATTTTAAAATCAATAAAAACTTGATAAAATAATTAATTAAAACATCAGATGCATAATGAGAAAACGTTCGAAAATTAATTGAAATATAAATTACTTTTCAATCATTTAACTACATCATTTTCCAATTTTTACGCAAATATAACAGAATTGATCCTTTATTTCATTTATTTTTCAATAAATAAAGCAAGCAAATAATGCTTCACTATACAGAATTAATATTTAAATCAGATTCCCTGAGCGACTTCTAATTCAATTACGGGCAATTATTTACAGATGAAACAAAAATGCAGCCATGCCGAACAACACACACGTTAATAGCATGATTCTGCATCCCCCCCTCTCAAGCCAACTGTTTTCGGCACTGATAACTGCATTTACCTTTGAATCCATTAACATTTTTCTTACAAAATGCGATTAGTTTTAAATTCCGAGAGTGCAATATTACAGACAATAAAACAAGATAAATCGATGGCATAAGACACACAGACATCTTTCGGCGAAGAAAGTCGCAGCAAAAAAAAAAAGGCAACACGTTTTCAGGTGCTTCTAAAAGGGTGGAAAGGCGGTCGTTCTTTGTTTGCCAATTTGATTAAGACTTTAGCGATTCCGTTTATTGAGTTTTCTCGCCTTTTCGTGTTCCGTCTCTTTTTCGAATGGAAAAGTCACGAATTGCTCTTCGCGGAGAACAACAGGATTTAGTGCGGAATCCATTAAGACACTTTTAGCTTAAATTGTTTCAAAATTTGTTGGAAGAATTATGAAAGGTGCACGTTTTTTTTATTTGCAATTTGTGAGGTAAAGAGGAGCTCAGATTTAAGTAAACAGTTTATGCGCAAATTTTCTATAAATAAAAGTGAATGTTTGTATGTCTCTTATGCTTTCCCAAACCGTTCATCCGATGGCGATGGAACTGGGTCAGCTTGTTGCTTACACCTACGGGATGGCTATAGAGAGAGTACAATCAATTATCGCAAATAGAATTTAAAATATTTCGGATCTCAATCGCACCTATTTAACAAGGATTCATTTTCAAATAGCTCGCCGAGGTGTCAATAGATTCTGTAAAATGCAAATCCAAGTTAAAGATTAATATTGTGTAGCTACACTGAAGTGACGAAAGTCATGGGATAGCAATATGCAAATATACAGATGGCAGTAGTATCGCAGCGAAAAAGTATAAATGCGCAGTTCGTTTTTCAGAGCTTTCATTTGTGTTCAAGTTATTCATATGAACAGGTTTTTCGTGATTTATGGCGGCACGACGAGAATTAACAGACTTTGAACGTGGAATGTTAGTTGTAGCTAGACGCATGGGTCATTCCATTGCGGATATCGTTAGTGAATTCAACATTCCGAGATCCACAGTATCAAGAGTGTGCCGAGAGTATGAAATTTCAGGCATCACATCCCATCATGGACAGCGCAGTGGGCGACCACCTGCACTTAACGACCGAGACCGCCGACGTCTGTGTAGAATAGTAAATGTTAATAGACACGCAACACTTCGTCAAATAACTGCAGGAATCAATGTGGGACGTACGAGGGACGTGTCCGAAAGGACTGTGTGGCGAAATTTGTCTTCCTTGGACTATGACAGCAGAAGACCGACTCGAGTGCCTTTACTGACAGCACGACATCGCCTGCAGCGACTCTCCTGGGCTCGTGAGCATATCGACTGGTCCCTAGACCAGTGGAAAACCGTGGCGTGGTCAGATGAGTCACGATTTCAGTTGTTACGAGCTGATGGTAGAGTTCGAGTGTGGCACAGACCCCACGAAGCCATGGACCCAAACTGTCAGCAAGGCACTGTTCAAGCTGGCGGTGGCTGCATAATGGTGTGGGCTGTTTTTACATGGTATTAACTCGGTCCTCTGGTGAAACTGAACCGATCATTGACTGGAAATGGTTATGTTCAGCTGCTTGCAGATCACTTGCAGCCATTCATGGACTTCACGTACCCACACAACGATGGGAGTTTTATGGATGACAATGCGCCATGTCACCGGGCCAGAACTGTTCGCGATTGGTTTGAAGAACATTCCGGACAATTCCAGCGCATGATCTGGCCACCTAGATCGCCCTATATGAATCCATCGAGCATTTATGGTACATCATCGAAAGGTCTGTTCGAGCCCAAACTCCTGCATCATCCACACTTTCACAATTACGGACGTCTATACAGACAGCATGGCTCAATATTCCTGCAGAGGACTTCCAACGACTTGTGGACTCCATGACACGTCGAGTTGTTGCACTTCGCCGGGCAAAAGGAGGACCGACACGATATTAACAGTCATCCTATGACTTTTGTCACTTCAGTGTATAGTACGCAAATGTCATGCAAGTCACTCTCAGAGCTACTTCAATTGCTACTGAGCTACTGATTATGCGAGGAAATTTTGGGGAGACCCATCCTGGAGTTTTTAAATTTTAATTAAATGTTAGTGTTCTTTGCATGAAATGCCAAAATATTGTAGTACAAATAATTTTGCACCATCTTCATTTTCAAAAATTATCGTTTCAACTATATTAACAATTTTATGGTGTAAATATATTTCCTATGTTTATTGAATTTTGAAAGAAAATACTTTAATTACATTTTCTAAAATGAAACTTGAGAATTCTGAACGAATATGAACCGAATCACGTGATACAATAGAGAGTTTTTTTCTTTATCCGTCTGAAACGACACCAAGTTATATAATTCTCAAAGAATACACAAATCTAATTCATAACAATGAATATTTGTTTGTTCGTTTTTATATACCGTCGTACCATTCATTCTATTTCGATAAAATATTGCAAAAGTATTAATTGATTGCAGTTAATATAATTTTTTCGGCGGCAGCAACTTGCCTGGCACCAGCTAGTACAGTATAAATTAAAAATTGGCAGATTTTAAACACGTCTTACCATTTGTTCCTGAGCTGATTTTCTTATCTAATTTGGAGGCAATTACCAGCGAATCCTTCTCTAATAAAATCTAATTATTGATACAGGGACCAATGATCAGTTACTTAGATATTCATGGAAGACCTCACTTAATAAATAAGTCTTTCATTAATAACTTGGAATGAAAAATTTATCAAATCTTCCAATATTCCAACGAAGTTATCACTATCAACAGTAAAAATTACCGCTCTTTAAATTAACTACAAAACAGAAATTTATTTTTTATAAAAAAATTTACAAGTTTAAACATTTTTTTAAAATATAGAAATAATTTAAGTGGGAGTTTTAATAAAAATTTCATTATATTTTTTAGTTTTACTTTTTTATTGAATTTAATAATTGTTTTCCCTTTCGTATACTCCGATATTTAATTTATTTGCTGTATTTTCATTATTTACCGTATTTTCATTATTTGCTGTTTCATTTCTGCATCTATTTTTTCGATTAAAGATATTTTCTACTTTTGAGTTCATTAATTCTTTTTCTCATTCTACTTCTTTTATTCTAGCAATTTTTTTCTCCTTTATTCTTTAATTCTTCCATTTATTATTTTATACTTTAATAAAATGCATAATTATTATAAATATTCGTTTTCACTTCTTCTCAAATCTATGACCAAACGGCTACCTCAGAATATCGAATTAATATTTCATCGAAATGAATGGATTTTCAAAAATATTCAAGTTTTGTTATTGTAAGCACACAACTGCACAAAGTTCAAATAACGGACACTAGGTTAAAATTAGATGAACATGAAACTATCATCGTCAAATAAAATAAAAATCATTTAAAAATATCAAAGATTCGCACAAAAGGAAAATAAAATTTAGCCTGCACGAGTGCGTTTTGGGGAAAATTATATTTTATCACCAGATGGGCACCATTTTAATAAAAACTGAGATTAAAAGATAAAATTAACTCTAACTGCGAACTTAGTAAAGTGTCAAGTTCAACACGAGTTCGAATCAAATAGAATAAATATGTAATGTGATATTTTCTAAAAATAAAAAGATTACCAGAAAAAGTTTATGATGGCGGTTTAAAATAACGACATCAATTTAGCTTTATTTAAGGCATACAAAGCTTAATATTCAGAGGATATCCACTTTAATCAGGGTTGAACAATTGCTAAAATTGCATTAGTTGGCATATATATCGAATAAAAAATGGTATAAAGGAAATGACCAATTATATTTTATGTCATTTAATAAATGTTCTGATGAATTACGAATTTGCAGTGGAATGTAGATTATTATGATCTGTGCAGAAAATAACAGCACTTATGTTTGCAGGAACATTTTTTTAATAACAACATTCACACACGCACAAACACAAAAACAAGACAAAACATTCACACGCGCAGATTATCATTTGAGTATCTGATCTCACTCTGATTGTAATGCTCAACGCATTATAGGATGGCATATGGAAATATGCCCTGAGTGGCATTTTAAATTATTACACATATCCTCTATTCTGTGAGTCCTATTTAATAAAAGATTAATCTATACTTATAATAAAGCTCAATGTGTGTATGTGTTGGCGCTCTACAGACCAGACCATTGGACCTACAGCTACCAAATTTGGTACATGTATACCTTGGAGGTCGAGAATGTGCACCTCGGAGCCCTTTTTTCGAATTTTTAATTAGAATTTGAATTAATTAAAATTTAAGCGAAATTTCGACGTTTTTCCGCTATAAGTTCCGAAAATATGATTGCACAAACATGATTGTTACATCAATTTAAAGATTATAAAATTAGCTTTCTAATGGTATCAGTGTTTTAATCTATACCTTAAGCTTCTATTTTTAACGAATTTTTAAAGAAATATTTTAACCATGTTCTTTTGAGCATGTGACTAGATAAAATAAAAGAAAACAATGACGGAAGTTCAAATTAAAAAAAAAAAAACTATCATCGCAAATTAAATCTAGAGAAATGCAGCTTTTAGCACGTGACTGGATAAAATAAAATAAATGTAAGATGTGATATTTTCTTTAAAAAATGCAAGGCAAAGGATTCTATGACTGTTTGCAAAATTTAAATCATTAATTCAATAAATTATCTTTATTTATACAGGATATGCATTCAAATTCTGGTCCAATGGCCAATTTGTAAAATATTATTAATAGGCATATATATTGTATAATACTATTAATTTGATCTAAATGAAGTAAATAATTACATTTTATGTAGTTTGAGTCAAACAATGCATTTATGAATAATGAGTTTTAGATTTCTTCATACTTTGCTCTGTGAGCCATATTTTACAAAATATTTTTATTAATATTTTAAATAAAAGTTGTTACATCAATCAGTCTTCTAAATCAATCATTAAAACTGACTGATTTATAAAATTAAAGAATATTATAAGGAAAACGTGTTCTTTTGAACCTTTCTGTCCCTTATCTCAAAGAAAACATTAATTTCGGGCCAATCAATGCCCGGAATGACTTCAAGGCTTATGAATATGTAATTAAAATGAAAATTTTAGAACTCATTACTCATGGCGAACCAGCTGGTCGCCAAAGGCGGCTAGTGGGACAATAATACTAAATTCGAAAAAGATTCCACTCTTTTGAAATTAAAACTTGTGTTATGAAAATTTCAATGTGTTGTCTGGTAGAGGAAACATTACAAACTAGTTAACATCCTCAAGATTGTGATGGCTTTTGTATTGCAGTGACACTGTTGTGGCGCCCTCTACCAGAAGCAAAAATAGGTGAGGTTCATAGGCCTGAGAAACTATGCAAAAATTTAAATTTATATTTCATTAGAAAATTTATTCACTGAAACTACATGAAATATGATTATTCACCTCATCTAGGCCATTTTTTCTTACGAAATATGTATGCGTATTGTTAAATGTTCAGAGATTAGCTGTCCCATCCACATTTCAGTAGATAAATCTATATCAATAAAAATGAATGTTTGACTTATGCCTTCCTAAACCATTCATCCGATGGCGATGAAACTGGGTCAGCTTATTGCTCACACCTACGGGATAATTATAGAGATAGTACGTTTATATAAATTTAAAAAAAATCGAATCTCAATTGCATCTATTCACCAAGGATTCATCTCCAAATAACTCACCGAGGAGACAATAGACTCTTTAGAAACGTTAAATCCAAGTGAAAGGTTCATATTTTGTTGTTATAACACGCAAATGTCATGCAAGTCACTATCAGGGGTAACAACTTTATTACAAAGCATGAGAGAAAGTTTTGGGGGTGACCAACCCTGGGGTCATTTAATTTTAATTAAATAAATCAAAATATTGTAGTACAAATAATTTCGCACCATTTTCGTTTTCAAAAATTATCTTACCAACTATAATAACAATATAAATATATTTTTTATGTTGAATTAATTTTAAAAGAAAATACTTTAATTCCATTTTCTAAAATTAAACTCGAGAATTCTGAATGAATATAAAACGAATCACGAGACACGATAAATAGTTTCTTTCATTGCTTTTCTGAAAGAATACACGAATCCTGTATATAAAAAAGGATATTTGTTTGCTCGTATTTCAAGTACCGTTCATCCTATTTTGATAAAACATTGCCAAATGATTGGTTGACTGCACTTAATACTATTTTTTAGCGGCAGCAGCGTCTAATAATTTCAACGTTGCATCTGATATACGAATGTGATGAAAAATATAAAGCATGTTTAAGCAAAAATACCACATTTACGAAAAGTTTTTCCAGCACAAGATAAAAAGGTGACATATCTCCAATAATTTCTTATATAATGAAATCAATTATATAAGAAATTACTATTTCTATTAAAGATTATTCCTGCAGTACGCTTATCAGACAAATTCCTCATTCTAGAGAATTCTATCCAACTGTATCCCAAGAGCGAAGAGTAAAATCGATCCGAGGGGAGAAAAAGAGTGGATAGAATTGTACCAATCCAATTTGCATATTTATCAAGCGGCATATTACCTGTAGGACAACTCCCCCCGGGGAGCGATTAAAAACTGTGCGCACGAACAAAAGGTTGGTTAATCACGATGCCAATCACATCATTTCTCAGATTGTCGCCATCCGCTCGGAAAAAAAAGTGGAGGCTTAGTTTTTTTCCAGCTCTTGCCATTTCGATTTCCGTTTCGTTGTTTGACAGATTTCAGTGAAAGGTGTAAAAAAATTGCTCCAGGCATGTGTTAGAAAGAATTAAGAAAATGCAAAAATATTCTTTCTTTTTTTAAATTATTACGCGAAGAAAGAACTGAAAAAATCCGAACAATGTTTAATTTTTATTTCTGTCTGTAAACATGCGCCTTTGCAGTATTGTTCATTTAATTTTGAAATAAATTAATGAAGTTTTGATAAGATAAAAAATTTGATTTGTGGAGATAATTATATTCACATATTTTAAAACCATTTTGTTATATATTAAACAAGATTTTTAACACGTTGTTTGCCAAGGGCAATTTTTAGAAATCTGGCCTAAAAGGACATTAACTCATTTGAACTCTTTTTCATAATTATATTTTTTGTTCTTTTATTAATAAATTTTCCGTTTATGCAAGCCAGCATTGATTTTTGGTTCTTTTCCCAGAAGCCATCTTTCGATATGAGCACTGATACACTACGAGTTCATTCGTAATTGCACAGAAATGGCAACACAGTACGATAAAACTGGTAGAGGGCGTCCTAGAAAAGAAAGCAGTTATCCCGTAGTTGGCAGTCAACGTGTTAATTAAGAATTTGTCTTTCTTGACATTTTGGAGCTTAAATTGGCAATTGTGTATCTAGATTTTCGGATACTTACAGGAATCAGAATCCTAACACTAGAATTTCGATTTGTTAAGCTCATTTTATTTCACCCATTTTTTCATGAATGATCGACATTCTATTCTTTGCTTACCTTTCACCAAAATTAAAATTTCAAATTACAGATACATCCTCTTAAAGAATCTAATTACACAGCTCTTTCATTTTTACTTTAGTATTAACTTTAAACAGTTTCGGGGCTTACTTTATAATAAGATAATCTGGGTATTATGGAATTTGGGTATTTATATCACAGTGCAGGTAAGATGCTATTGCGAAACGCACATTTCATTTTCCATATTAACAAGTGTTTTTACCATTAAGGTGGGTTCACACGAGGCTTTTTATTGTTCGCAAACATTGTCTCTCGTGATCTTCTATTGCGGACAATAATAACTCTCGTCTGAACCCACCTTAACTCTTCTTCGGAACGTAACCGTTGCCCTTTAAGTAAATTCCAATTGCAAATATTTAAAAAACATCACCCGGCATGAGATTAGGGGTTGGTTATATAGTTGTGATGTTTTCAGCTAGCAATCTGACATCAAGTGTATCCTGTGAATTGGTGCTTGATAGATCTTATAAGAATTGAGAAGAATAAAGGAAGCGGAGCAAGCTGCATCTAGATCAGCTAAAACGCAGTAAACGGTATCGGAACAACGGAATGGATCAAACCGTCTTATGCATACACATCAAAATTTCCACGCGTGCGAAGTCGTGGGTAAAAGCTGGTCATAAATAAGTTAATTCTGTTCTTTGCGACGAATTAAAAGGATAGACGGACTAAACACTTTTCAACTTGGATCCACATTGCAAATGTTCCTACTTGTGACTCCTAGATAAGGCAAAAGTCAGTGTAAACAATATCACCATGCCCGAGGAAAAAATGCAATTGACAAGTTTATCATGGCATTTCTCTTGCACGTAATAAATAATGCAAAAAGGGTTGCGGATGCCACGATAAGGGTTTGCTCCCGTTTAAAACTAACCTTCGCTGGATGAAGATCGAAGAAAATTCAAGAACAGAAAAGCAATAGCATGCTTAACAACTTAACCACCAACGCGTTTTTTTAAAGATCAATATGTGCTTATAATGTATACAACGGCTGCGCGGACTCCTTTTCTATTACACTTCTCTCAAATGATCAAAAGATCCCCAGGTGAGAGATATACTCTCGAAACGGGAATTAGTCAGTGTTCTTAATTGGAATTAAGGACCTCGATTTCATATTATAGCTCATTATTAATGGAAAAAACCCATTCAAAAACAAACTACACATCGTTGCCACACAGAATAGGTTAAATCAAACAAAAACAAAAAAATAATTCCTAGGTTATAGGGGGACAGTTTAAATTAAGGCACTGAAAATAATATAACATGTTACAATGTATGTATAATGTAATTATACTTCCTATGACAATGAAAGCAAATAAATAAATAAATAAATAAAAAGTAAAGATAAAGTGAGGAATAAGTTCCACAGTTTAAATAATTAACTGGATGGTAGTGTTCATTTCTTTACGTTGTAAATAAATCTTTTTTTATAAACTGATTTATTTACAACGTAAATAAATATTCGATTGCATTTCAGTATTAGATTGTAATAAATAAAGAATATTATTCGTTAAATAAATATAATGTTGGACAATCATAAATTGAACACATACGTAAAACAAAATATAAACATAATTAAATATTTGCAACATGTTACAGTTTATGTATAATGTAATCATAATTCCTACGAGCAATGAAAAATGAACAAACAAAAAGTGAGGAATAAGTTCCACAGAAATGTACAGAATGATCTAATTAAACACGAAAGTACTTTTTCAACGAGTACAAAGAATTGTTTATTTATTTTTTGGGAAATCAGGTGCTTATAATGAGAAGCCACTCAGGTGCACTTAAAAAAGTAGGGAAGGGATCTTAATGGAAGAACCGTGTTCCATTCTCTTCGTTCAAGGGCTGTTCAGATCCACAGTTGGAATGAGGAGTTCCTCGAATATTGAAATCAAGAGGGCACTCGTTCAAGTGAATAGAATAGAAAATGGATGGCGAATAAAAAGGGAAAATGTAAGTTTTTTTGGAAGCAAAATACTAGTATAAAACTAACCTGTATGTAAGTTAAGGTTTATTTCCTTCGTAGTAACAAGATTAATTTAAAAAGCCATTTCTGTTACTACGTTCGTTAATTTATCCATTTATCACAATTGCGTTTGTTGAATTACTTATTTAAGGTGTCCGATTGCGTTCGAAGGAATATTTTTAAAGAATTTGATTTAAAATAAAACTTTAAATCTATGGTTTTCAGATGTATTGTCAATTATACAACAAAATGCTACAAACAAAATTATTTGAGAATATAATATATTTTGAGTAATAGGAAAATGTGGTCAATTTTAACGAAATTGAACCAAAGCGGTTAACTACACAGAATTTTAATGCAGCAATCCTATTTTGCTTTGTACTCAAGTAATAAAATATAAAAATAAATGAAATGAACCAAAATGTAAGAACAAATTTTGAGATGCAAAGAAGTGATGGGTGAAAATATACGTATATATGCATTTATTCCATAAATTTACTACTTAATTTTTTCTAAAACCACTCATAAATGAAAAAGTATTTCACCAACAATAATAATTTTGGTTCATTTCATTGCCCATATTATTTAAAACACATGCTGAAAGTTTTATGTCTGTACTTCTGTTAGTTTTGGAGATATCATGTTAATGGTGGAGAATTTATATGAAGATTAAAGTTTTGGGAAAATTGAAATTAAAGGCAAATTTCAGATGAAAAATATGTGACCCTAAATGATGGGTCAGGGTTTTCTTTTCCTAGAAAAGGTAAACGGTTTTGGAAAGAGGAAAGTTGGAACTACAAGGAATAACAGCAACAACAACAAAAATCGGCAATGTGTTCGATAATCAGTGTTTTTAACGTAATTGGTAACCTTAAGTAAGCATGCTATCATTGAATACATCGATAAAGTTGGATTTTTTACAAATAAAATTCAGGTGATGATTTTGTAATTTCTATTATCTCCAGCATTTTTTTACAACATTATAACAAAAACGATTTCCAGAAAACATGAAGTGTCAATTCTTTCTACAAGGATTTTGTCTGTTTTAAAATAAAACAACGTTTGGAAAAGTTGGAGGAACTTTTATCAAGTAACAAAATTTACTCGTAAGTGTTGATTTTAGAAATGTTTTTAGAATTCCTGTGAGGCGAGCACAAAATAGCATACAAAAAAATTAAAGGGACATTTTTTATTTACATCATTTTGTTAGGAATTAACAATTGAATTTAGTATATCTACATAGAATGCAATCTAATATTTATTTATGTTGGAATTAGATGGCATTTATAAAAATAATGTTTATTTATAATAATGTTCATTTATTTAATGAATAATGCTGTTTATTTATTACAATTAAATACCGAAATGCAATCGAATATTTATTTACGTTGTAAATAAATCATTTTATAAAAAAGATTTATTTACAAAGTAAAGTAATGAGCACTACCATCCAGTTAATCAAAACACTGTTTAAATTATATAGAAAGAGCATATAATTATCCGGGTAGATACGAATATGTATAACGAATATATAATTACTGGAAGAAGGGTACCATTATACGAGTATAATAATTTTATACAGGTAGAAAAGAAAGAAAGAAAATAGTTTCGCTTGAGTTAAGGCATTTTAAGAAAAGCAATGCAAGATTTACAAAGTTTGGAAAAGGAAATATTTTTATTCCACTTTGAAGTTCTATTTTGAAAAAAAGGATTAAAACTGCCCGTTTATAAATGGAAAAACTACAATCCAGTATTGATTTTAGTTTTAAAATATTTTGACTCTTGTTCTGAATGAATTTCAAGTAAAATTTTATCATAATCTTACGGCAATTAAAATTACAATTTAGTTCAAGGATTTTTCCTGAATTCCTCTTTTTTTATTATCTTGTTAATATTGTAGGTTCTTAATACAGTAACCAACATTAATTTAAGAACTACACAACACTTTAACTTTTTTATTCCTCCTATAAAGTTGTCGCCTTGACATCACATTCCTTTCACTCATTCAGTTTCGTTTTTAGTTACTGAAAGCCTTCAAATCCTAAAACGCAACAATTTTTACATCGCGATAAGGCCGTTGCCACGCAAGCATCAAATTCCACAAATCTACTGCAGCAGCATTTCTGTTCAATAAAGAAAAGCAGGCCTTTACAATTGGTAACAGTTTGCTTTAACCACATCGCATACAATGACGTGTCTGAGATGCACATCGAATGATAGAATTTTTAATCTGTGATTAAGGGAAAAGTATGAAATAATGTAAAATGCAAAAAGTCGCTTGAAACGTATCATTAGTTAAGGAATTAAAATAACAGTAAATATTCCAATTGGGAAGCTATTCAATGCGTCATTTAATTAAGAAGGTAAGTAAATTCGTTCGTCAAGTGGTTAATCACTCTATAAAGTTTTCTCCTTGACATTACATTCATTTCATTCGTACAATTTTATTTTTAGTCACTGAAAACTGTTAAGAATTCTGTGAACCACGTGATCTTCCTGGGAGGAGCTAGTAGCCAATCATGTAAATATCACGTGGTCTCACTGTTGCTGCTTGTTTATATCTATACTTATAATAAAGCTCAATGTGTGTGTGTGTGTGTTGGCGCTCAACAGGCCAGACCGTTGGACCTACAGCTACCAAATTTGGTACATGTATACCTTGGAGGATGGGTATGTGCAACTCGGTGCCCTTTTTTCGAATTTTTAATTAGAATTTGAATTAATTAAAATTTAAGCGAAATTTCGACGTTTTTCCGCTATAACTTCCGAAAATATTATCGCACAAATATAATTTTTACATGAATTTAAAGATTAAAAAATTAGCTTTCTAATGGCATCAGTGGTTTAATGTATAACGTAAGCTTTTATTTTTAGCGAATTTTTAAAGAAATATTTTAACCATGTTTTTTTTTTATCACATGACTGGATAAAATAAAAGAATGCCGGAAGTTCGAATAAAAAAATTATCATCGTAAATCAAGTCTAAAGCAATACACCTTTCAGCACGTGACTGGATAAAATAAAGAAACATAAAACGATATTTTCCAAGCTATATTTTCAAAAAAAAAATAAATGCAAAGCAAAGGTTTTTATAATCGTTTGCAATATCTAAATCATCAATTCAACAAATCTTCTTTATTTACGGTAAACCTGATTGAATTTAGACAGGATATGCATTGAAATCCCGACTTAATGGCATATTTCTATAATCGTTTGCAATATCTGTATCATTATAATTCAATAATTTTTTTTCCATTATAAAATGTGGGGAGTGTGATCTCTTCCGAAATACACCACAGTGCAGTTTTCTTGACCCACTACACCATGGAGTATCCTTGTGCCTTTTGTTGTTATTTTATCTAATAAACTTCAGAAAAGACAACCTGTGTCTTCAAGTTATTTAACCAACGAACAATCTTCACTATCATGTCAATTATTGCTGTATCTAGAAAATCTACAATAATTAATTTTTAATTTTGATAAATTTACTTTAAAAGCAGATAAGAAAAATTTCAAATCTTAAAACGCAGACATTGCAGCAGCATTTCTACCCAATAAAGAAAAGCAGGCCTTTATACTTGGTAACAGAAGGGATAAATTCGTATAAAACATGAATGGACTTGCAAGTTCTTTCAGGCTTTGTGTTCAAGTTATTAATTTCCGTCTGTTCGTTAATTTCATAACACGGGGCTCAACCATTCGTTCTTGTCCCCCATTAGCAAAGACAAGCTCGTAGGCCTTCACAATGGATAAAAATGAATGAAAAATCAATTCCCAGCCTTCAATCACTTCTGCTGTATAATTTGAGCACCCCCCACCCTAGGATTTGGGATGGGGGAGGAGAAGGGATTTGATCTGCATCAAAGAGCACGCGCAAGAGGAAAGATGAGTCACGAGACAGCATTCCGCTACACCATCCCCTGTTCTCACAATCCCACCCCTCTTTCTCCCCGCTGGTTTCTTCACTCATTTGGAAGGAGAAGAGGGAGAGAGGGGAGAAAAAATTCGGTTGGCGATTTAAAAAAAAATTCCTCCACAAAGAAGGGTTGTTGGTGTTTTGTCAGTTGATAGAAGTTTCATCAGAATTATTGCACTTAAGGAGATTAGTATTTCTTCCATCACTCCTTACCCTTTGAAACAAGATGTGAAGCCCTGATTGAAAATTCGAAATTAAAGCTGCTGAAAGCTTAGAAGTTTAATTGGTATTATTTTAAGACATTATCACACAGGCGATATATCGTCAGCACTTTCGTCAGCAAATGACAACAAAAGTGGAGTCAACATTAATAATAATTATATTAGATTAGAAATATATTAGAGTTTTGCTTTCCTGGATCCCTTCGCACGTGGGTAATTTTGGAAATGGAACAGTAGATACAGCAGCTAAGTCAGCGAGCTTCATTTTGTCCCAAACTCTTTCTTAAAAAGATATACATATAGTTATTACTTGTTGCTGTTATCGCCAGTGGTAAATTCAATGGGACATGGAGACTGACAACAAGCTCCATTTTATTAAACCACAATTGGCCAACTGGTCTTCGAAACTAAGTAAACGCTATGATGTAATTTTAAGTAGACGCTAAGACGCTAGACTCTCGCAGAAAATCCCGACTACGTTTTGGTTACACTCGCCTGACACATAGATTTTACTTTTTTCCGAGCCTCTCCCATTTTGTGATAACTGTGGTGTTATTTTAACTATTCTTTCACCTGTGACAGTGAAAAACTTTTAGCACTACAGAATAATTTTACTTTTCTGTTTTTATGAATTCTTTCAAGAACCTCTACAAGGTCATTATCTCCTGTTTGGAAGTTTCGAACTCAACAATTCCAGCAATGATCCATTCCTTCTAAAAAAGGAAGTATCTCTGAGTGTAGTCGAACCCAGCTGATTACCTACTAATTCTAATATTTGATATTTCATAATTGATTCCCTTTTTCATACCAACGTTCAACGGTGACAACGTCCACTAGTGAATAATTTCACTTTTATGCTTTTATGAATTCTTCCAAGAACGTCTACAAGGGCACAATTTCCTGTTCGACAATTCCAACGATATTCGATTCCTTTTCAAAGTGGAAGTATCTCTCTCACCGAGTTTAGTAGAGCCCAGCTTTTATAAATGATTCCATGTTCCCTACCTTCGTTCAATGGTGACAACTATCACTAGTGAATAACTTCACTCTTCTGTTTTTATGCATTCCTTTAAAAACGTCTATACGGCCACAATCTTCTCTTCGACAATTCCAGCGATATTCGATTCCTTCTAAAAAAGGAAGTATCTCTGAGTAGCTGAGCCTAGCTGATTACCTACTAATTGTAATAATTGATTGAATGTTTCATACCAGCGTTCAACTGTGAATGATAATGAACAAGTCTTACCACTATTGAATAACTTAACTTTTCTGTTTTTATGATTTCCTTTAACCCATTTATGCTTAAGATTAAAACATTGGAATTTTTGCAAGAAATTTCTATATGTGAGGTAAAGAAACATAATAAAAATAACTTTTATGAGAGGGGTGTTCCAAAAATGGAACAGTAAACATAAAAGGGTTAAGAACCCCTACAAGGCCACTATCTCCTTTTGGAAAGCTTCGAACTAGACAATTCCAGCGATGTTCGATTCTTTCTAAAAGTGGAAGTATCTCTCTCTCTCTGAGTGTGTTCGGGCCCAGCTGATTAGCGAACAGCTGAAGCCCTCTCACGCCGAGCCACGGGGCAAAACAAAAGGAGCACAGCAAACATAAGCCCCGGCAACAAAACAGAGAGCGCGCGGCTAATAGGAAGCTGGCGATCTGACGAGCAGCGGATGGCTAATCCAATTACGAAGGCTCCGGATTTTTGTGCTGTTGTTTCAGTTTCCACCCCCCTCCCCCACTGGCAGAGTTCGGAGCTGCGAGACAAATTGACGCGGCCGATATGATGGGCAGTGGTCATCTACAGCCTCAAGGTGCGAGGAACTAAACCATCGCGGTTTCAAACAACATCGAAATTTGTTTGAAATTTGTAATAGAGTAAAAGGTTTTACAATCTCAGACGATGAAATAAAAAATAACACCGTTATAAGCACAACTAGCTAATGTCATGCAGTTATCTGATTAGTTTTATTAAAAAGATGGCATGATACAAATGAAATTTTTGAATTATTTATTTATATAAAGAAAAATGAATGCTTGTCTGTATGTCACTTATGCCTTCCTAAAGCGTTCATCCGATGGCGATGAAACTGGGTCAGCTTATTGCTTGCCCCAACGGGATGGTTGTGGGGATAGAACAATTATCCAAAATAAAAAATCGAATCTCAACCGCATCTATTTACCAAGGATTCATCTCCAAATAACTCGCAGAGGAGATAATAGATTATGTAGAAATGCTCGATCCAAGTTAATATTATATAGCTATTGAACACAAACGTCATGCAAGTCATTCTCAGAGGTGACAACTTTATGACAGATGATGCTAGAAAATTTTCGGGAGACCAATTCTAGTGGTTTAAAGTTTTAATTAAATATTAGCGTTTTTCGTAGTAACTTTCAAAAGTATTGTAGTACAAATAAGTATGCACTCTTTTAATTTTCAAAACTTGTTGATTCAACTATATGAGCGATTTTATGTTATAAAAATATTTTCTTTGTTTAATCCATTTTAAAAGAAAATATTTTAATCCCACCAGCGGGTGACCGAGCTCCGCTCGGAGAAAACAGGTATCGAAGCTAACTCGAAGATTTAAATTTTCAATTGTGATTTATCAAAACAATACATGCCATAAGAAAATTTGTGAAACCATCGGTGAAAAGATAACCGGTTAAAGTGCACCATTGTAAACTATTCTAAACAAAGTTAGAGTTTGGAAAGGGAGCTATTCTATACAAAGGTAAAGTTTGAAAAGTCATAGGAAATAAAATGTAATTGATAACAAAAAATTATATAATTAAAGAAATGGTACAAAGTGAGCAGTGTAAATATTTAAGTGTGTTGAAGTTCAATATGGCAGCACGTTACCGCTTGAAACCTATTAGGGAATAGACAAAGAAAATTTAAGTGCTGTCATCTATAGCCATTATGGCGAACTAATAAAGTTTGAAAATATCCTATCTGTAAATCCGAACTGCTCGACCGTAGCGCTTCAAAACCGGTGCCAATCGATTCCTCGTGGCCAAAAACCCCAGACCCCCAAGTTTACCGGAGTTTATTAATTCTGGGGCGATTTTCGACTTGGCAACCATTCCTTGTATTATAGTATTAGATTTTCTAAAATGAAACTTGAGAATTCCGAAAGAATATGAAACGAGTCACGAGATACAATAAAAAGTTTCTTTCAGTGCCATGCTAAAAGAACACCAAGCTTTACAATTCTATAAGAATGCGCAAATCTAATACACAAAAGTGAATATTTGTTCGTTCGTATTTTATGTGCTGCCGTACCGTTCATCATATTTCGATAAAACATTGTTGATTGATTGATTGCACTTAATATTATTTTTTCGGCGGCAGGAACGCGCCGGGCACCAGCTAGTTATTAATAAGATGTAGATGCGTGCAATGTTTTTAAAAAGTATAGTAGTTCAAGTTTAGTACGTTCAAAGTTTTTGATTTATCCATATTGTTGTTTCCTCAAACGTGGTTTAAAAACATATGAAATAAAAATACAATTCCAAATGAATCAATGGAAGATGATGGTACAATCTTGGAATTATAACAATTTTCTAATTGGAATCATTAGATAATTATTTCTTTAATGATATCGAAAGTTAAATGGATGATAGATTTTCAAATCAGAATTCGAATCCCTTGAGATTCTTTAAGATTATGGCATACATTCGTTTTTTACAATATTGTTCAAGCATTCAAATAAAGACTAGAAATTGTTTCTTCTGGACTCTTAATTCCACCAAGGAGCCATTCTGATCCCCTCTGAGAAAACTTTTCGTTTATTTTCTTCAAGAAAATTATTGCCATTTTTATGAGAATAATTTCATTCATTTTTATTTACATTCATCAAACATATAATAGGTAATATTATCTTTTTCTTTTTTTTAGTTGTGGAGGAATGTATATACTATACCTACTTTTACAGATCATTTTGGCCATTCGATTAAATATTATTGAGAATACATATTATTTTTTATCTAAATAATTAACGGGCTTGATAAGGATGCACGGTGACATAAGTATAAATATAGAAATAATTATGCGTTCTTACTATGTGTTTATATAAAAAGCACGAAATTAAAGCCGAAAGTTAGTGAAATAGAACTATTATAGATCGTTGGTAAGAAGTGAATCAATGTTTGGATAGAAGATGATGGCAGAAGAATAAAGGATTTTGGGGACCTAGATTACAAATAAACACTTCGTTTTCCGTAAATAATCACAGAGCAACTTACTTTTCATCGCACCGCACCTCAACAAAAATATTGTTTTTTCTACTTTAACTTCATACTAGATATGTAAATAGGGCAAATAATGTATATTTTTAAATAAATATCGAAAGGGGTAATTTTGAACCCTTTGGTAGACATAGGCCATATGCTATCATGGTAAACCCAATGTTAAATATTGATTTTAAAGGAATTCAAATTAAATTCTCTACCGATTTATTTTGCTCCATAGCCTATTCAGGGTCAATTGTGAGAAAGTGCTGAAAAAATTAAATACATTTAAGCCCTTTTTAAGCACCATAGCAAAAAAAAAAAAAAAAGCACCTTTGTACATGTGGGCATATGTAAACCAGCGTATTTTCTAATCCTAGGTATTTTCGGTTTTATTATAATGCATAGTTTTTATTGAATTTTTAAAAATTAATTTTAAATGTACATATTTTAAATTTTAACATTTATTACTGTACTTTTATAATATTTGTTCAATGCTTTCTATTGTAAAACAAATTATGTGTTTTTGGGTTTGACAAAAACAGGAAAGGATAATAAAAATGAAGTAAAAAACACTATCATTACCAAGAATTTAAGTTAACTTTTACAAGAGAACTATTTAAAACACTGCATGTAAAGGAAGTTTAAACATTTTCCGAGTCTCAACAAGTTCGGTATATTTTGTATTTCTCTCTTTCGGAATAACCATTCCAATATTTCAATACGGCGCTCAATGCTGAAAAAACGAGGGAAAGAAAAAAGTTCATTAACCTTTATCTGAACATGGTTAAAATTCTTGTATACCTTCACCGAATGCTTCCCTTTCGTCGGTGTCCTTTTTTGCTATATCCAGCAAACAAATATTTATGACAGTTATCTTCTTCTTGCATACAGCCGACCACCCCGCCACCACTGAACGTAGCAGTATCTACAGGATCTTTTTTTATGACAATTATCTAAGCGTATTAATGAATGTGGGAACAAAAGAGTATATCTAATGTCAAAACAAAAAAGAATATCTTCTTCGTACTTCTCGAGAAAATTGAGTACTTTTAAGCACCTTTCTTCCAAATTTAAGCACTTTTAAGGTACTTAAAAATGTTTTCAAATTTAAGCACTCTCAAGGTGCTTAAAAATGTTTTCCAATTTAAGCACTTTTAAGGTGCTTAAAAATGGCTTTCAAAATTAAGCTCTTTTTAAGGACTTTTCATGACGCTATGCACCCTGCTATTCCTATACGAGAACACAATACTTAAGGGAATTAAAATCAATATGAAATCTTTCAAACTTCTCGCCATCTTCAGGCCTACAGATATGCTGGATATTTTTGTCCCAGTTCTCTGTTTATTGATATCCTGGCAAACAAATTCTCCGGTGGGGCTCTCGAAGTTGTTGAAAACTGTTGAAAGCCCCACAAGGTGCCAGGGGGGGGGGGCGGAACACTTGGGAGCTCATCCATCACACATAGACAATGAGAAAAAAGAAGCCGCCGACAGCCGCATCTCTTGTCTCTTTGTTGAGTGGCAGTAAAACTTCGCGAAAGAAGTATTCAAGAGATTTTACGGGCGCTCTCAAAGAGTTGGACAGCTGACTGCAGTTGGCTGGGAATAAAAACCTGCATTCATTGATATTCTATGCTTTTCCAATATTTCTTCTGCTTTTTCCATTCGTAAACGAAAGAGCGATATTGAAAAATCGTCCTTTGAATAAGTATTAGTCTCATAAAGTTTCTAAAATAAAGATATCAGGTGGACTAGAATTTAAAACTATTTTAATTCAGAAGTTGTTGTTTGAGAAAATTCTTTTGTGTTCCCATGAATCAACTGCCTTTTACACGCTATTAAAAAGCATCGATTAAACATCCATTGTAAGCATAAAAATGTGCTGTTTTTCAACTATTTAGAACTTGTATACTTTTTCTGAAAAAAAAAGCACAGACAGATGGTGAAAGAAAAGGCTCTAAATTTTCCGAAGTATGAGATTTATTAATTTTATTTTCTAACTGTCTGAGATTAAAATCTTTTATTACATAAGTTTTTAGACATAAAAACTATTTTTCCACACACACACACACACACACACACACACACACACACACACACACACACACACACACACACACACACACACACACACACACAATTATTATTATCCATAGAACAACAACAACCATTCGGCTTCTTTTATCCGATGCTGTTGCATTTCGATGATTGCCGTTTTGCTCATTTTTGAGAATCGCCATTTCAAGTTTCCAACAGTAGCGCCCGTCAACAGAGGGCTATTTTTAAAGCGTTAATGGCGAGGAACGGCTTTTGCGAGTCGGGAACGCGGGAGACCCCCCGCGAACTATTTCTTTCACAATTAGAGAGTGGGTGTTGTCCACGGCTGGATGAAGAAAGCATTATCTGGCAGCGCTCCTCAAAGAATGCGAGCGGTGCGGCTCAAAGAAGCCAGCTCAGAATGCAGAACTGTGGGAGGATGCGGATAGTTTAGAGCGAATGCTCCGAAACACCTCCCTGAATAGACCTGCATTCTTAAGGAAAAAGCAGAAATTTCAAAAAAGAAGTTCGTGAATGAAAACTATTTCGAATGAGTGTAAAAATGGCAGCCTTTTTCACACATCATTTTAAATCAATAATGCCTGCCTGAAGTCAGATGTATGCATTTCTTCAGACAAAACTTAAGAATAATCTATATAAATAAAAATGAATGTTTGTCTGTGTGTCTCTTATACCTTCCTAAACTGTTTATCTGATTGCGATGGAACTTGGGCAGCTTATTGTTCACACCTACGGGATGGCTGTAGACATAGTACAATGATCTAAAATTAAAAAAAAAAAAGAATCTCAACCGCATCTATTGACCAAGGATTCATCTCCAAATCACTCGCCGAGGAGACAATAGAATGCTAAATCCGCGTGAAAGGTTAATATTTTGCAGTTATTAAACAAAAATATCATGCAAGTCATTCTCAGAGGTAACAACTTTATGACAGATTATGCGAGAAAGTTTGGGGGAGAATGAATCAGATGTATTGCCAACTACAAGCCACCTTGGCTTATAATTGACAGTACATCTAAAAATCCTAAATGGTTTCTTAAAAAATCCCATTTTTCCAAAATTTTTTCCTTTGAATCATGTTGAATACCTTGATTGCCTATCGACAACGCTTTTCATAAGATATCTGCATTGGAAACCAATCGCCTTTTCTTTCACGTCTACTTTACAAATAACAGTGAGCACTATCACGGATATGCGTTTCTTCACTAAAAAAAATCCCCAGTCCTTTACTAGCAACACAGAGCAGTCCAACCAATCTGTTAAGGGATTCTGACTTGCAGAAAGCGATGGCCTCATTCAGTGGGATGGAGTCACTTTATGCAGCGGCCTCTTATCTCAACAGACCTCTCCCTCTCTGTAGATATAGACCCGGAGAGAAAGGAGGGAGAGGGATGAATACTCTTCGGCGACGGGGTGCATTACATTACAATGCATCCATTTCCCACAGTGTCGGGGATAGTATAGACATCCCGCTATGCAGTGGGTGGGTGGAGAGCGATTCCAAAGCGGCGAGATGGGTTTGGATTTTAATTAGCAAATGGCGACGGAAAATGAGAAGTGTTATGAATACAGGAGTGTGTATGCGTCTTACAGGGTTTGATTTCTTGGGGGGTGGTTGGTGAATGTTAGCTTTCGTTGTAAATATGTGTGTGTGAGGCGTGGGTGGGTTACTCGATGTTGGAAAAAGTTTAAGAAACTTGAATTTTGAAATTTGTCAGCAATCATCAATATGGGTATAAAGGATATGACAACAATGCAACTACACAAATTACTTCCGAGTAAAGTATAATTTTTTTTTTTTTTTTTTTTTTTTGCACTTTGAAGCAAAAGTGCTCCGTAAAAGTAAAATGTTTATAAAATTAGATTACTTCATATGAAAGAAACAAATCTCAATTAACTAAAACATTCAAGAATGTAAAAATATAAATGCACCTGGATTCTGTTCCGCAATATGTCCGAGACATGATAGTTTTTTATTTAAACCTATTTAAAAATATCGCTTTATAAATATTACCTATATAAAAAGTGTAAAACGTTGCTTTAAGCCTGCTAAGTATTGTTTTGAGTCTACTAAGTTAAAAACATTGCTTTCAGCTTGCTAAATTAAAAACGTTGCTTTGAGCCTGCTAAATTAAAAATGTTGCTTATAGATTGCTAAGTTAAAAGTATTGCTTTGAGCCTGCTAAGTTAATAGTATTGCTTTGAGGCTGCTAAATTAAAAACGTTGCTTTGTGCCTGCTTAGTCAAAAGTATAGCTAATTGGAAAAAAATTTTAGGGATCAAGAATCGAATCTTGCCCAATGTAAAATGTTAAACACTACACACAAAAAAGGAAGGAAGCTGTTTAAAAGGTAATTCCAAGCCCACACAAGTACTAAAGTGAAAATAAATCTAAAACACATCTCATTTTCCACCACAATAAAGTCGTAAAGCAGTTGAAGATTTATGGCAGGCATCCATCTAAAGCAAGATATCGCGGAACAGGCTTATCAAAGCGCCCTCCAATCCATACACGCGTTTTTATGAGCGGGTAATAGACACCAAAGAAAGGCCGGTCTGACCCAAGGGGGCATTTGGAGGACGTGTCACTCTGTCCCTCCGTCTCTATCTTTCTGGCAAATCTGAATCACAAATGAAGCTCCGTCTGTTGTCTTCCCCCACACGGTCACAGATAACTCGGAAGAGAAAGAACACAGCAGTACATTTACTTATCAGGAGAGATAGAGCTGTTCTTGCGTTCCGTGTCCGAATCTGTTTGTGATGCAATATAATGGTTGCTTTATGGGGGTCGTAAAATATAAAGCCTCGCACCGCCCTTTTTGTTGTTCTATTTGCACACAGTCCAGCTATAAAATGTGTGTGTTAATATATTCCTGTTTGAAGCCATTCTGTGGATGTCTGTCGGAACAGTTATTTTGTATTCGAATGTTGACATGACGCACTTACAGCTGCCTTATGGCTAGCATTGTATTCAAAATTGAACTGTCAACTTTGTCTTAAAATCCCCACAAATAGAATTTCTTTGTTATTAATATTAAATTTCATGTCGTTTGTGAGGCGAGCAAGACTTCAAATGACAATGGTATCAATTTATTATTTTTAAAATTAAATTTATCTTTGTAAAATAAGAAGGGTGATTTTTGATACAAAATTTTGAAGTCTTCCATTAATATCTTTTATTTCCTTGTAAAATATATAAAGTACATAACTAATATCCATAAAGTACGTTAAAACAAAGTATTTGAATCGTCAAAGTATTCGAATCCGAGATGTTGACGAATCTCTTTTGAGCTCCCGTGAATTCCTCGGGGCGGAGCTCAAAAATAACTCGAATAATTTGGTATAAAATCCAAATTTTAAGCCAAGGCTTTAGATTTGTAACAAATTTTAAAGGAAATCCATTTATAGGAAATTTATCATCTCAAGTGAACGCGATAGCTACAAAATGTAAGAGGTTAAATGAATGAAAATTTTTGTTAACGCGTTTAAACCCTTAAGTGCAGAAATTATCAAATTGAAAACGAATTCCTGATGTGACTGATCAACTATTAATCTATACTTCTTCTTGTAGACAATTGACCACCCCGCCACCACTGAACCTTGCAGTATCGACAAAATTTGTTGGGGTGGACTGACCATTAATCTATACTCTAATACTTGGCAGCATGAAAATTAGGAACTCAAACATGTAAAAATTTAAATAAATGAAATTTGGTTCACAGTTTTAGTTAGTTTAGTTTAGTTATTTTAATGTCCCGTTGTAAAACAACACTAGGGCTATTCACAGTTTTAGCATCTGTAGAATACATTCTAAATGGATATTGAAATAAATCTGTCAATACAATGACCATCTGTTTATCTGTACTCCCGCATGCAAGTAAACGCGCTAATTATTAAACGCAATAATTTAGATAAATAAAATTTGGTTAGTGAACTTGCAACTATAACTGCAGTTTATTGTAGCACTTTGGTTTCAATTGGGTGGAAAAAAGGCATGAAAAATGCATTCTCGATTTTATGAAGCTTGTGCATTAATCGCATGTGTAGCTCGTAGCATTCGTATTCTAGCTAAGGTGAAAAAATTTTATGTGAAAGAAAGGAGAACGATAGCAATTTTATTAGAAAAACTACGAGAAAATATCTCGGAGACTGCACTAGATGATTTTAATTATTTTTCAATTATGACCATTAATGCGTTTAATAGTACCTTTTCTAAAGATATACATGATTTCTTTCATTTTTTAAATATTATTTCTAATATTCTTGTATTTTGGTACTATTTTTTTAAGATACACATGATTTTTTTCATAATTTTATTATTTCTATTATTCTTGTATTTTGATAGTATTTTTTCATAGTTGCATTCGAACACATGGACAATATAAGTTTTGAAAAATATCATGTAAAATTGAAAATTCTTTGAATTTGCATTTTAAACAGGTAATAATTTTGAACTTTATTTTATTTTTCTTTCAAAGGACATTTTTTTAAACAAAATGTAACAGTAATTCAAAGATATATATGTTATTTCTTAAAATTCATTTTATATTTTTTTCTTTCAAAAACTTCTGAAATTTGCTTTGTGTCACAAATACTGGTAACTTTTGTGTAAAGGACGGGAATGTGATGAGGTCTGAATATCATAGCATAGAATACGGTGATTATACAAATATTAAAACAACGTGAATTTTTTAATTTTTTTTTTACTTTATATACAATTATTAATTGAAACCGTAATTTTACCATCTTATTTTAAAACATAAGGAAATGTTCAAAATGGATGGAAAAGAAATAAATAATGCTCGCTTTTAATAAAAAAGAAGTTTGATATCATAGAATTTCAAATGTAAGAAAGTATGAAGAACGGTGAAATTCCTTTTGGTTCATAAATTGTCCGATTTTAATAATAATAAAAAAAGAAGCTTGATATCATAGAATTTAAAATAGAAGAAAGTATGAAGAGTGACGAAATTCCTTTTGATTCATCAATTGTCCAATTTTAATAAGAAAAAAGTTTGACATCACAGAATTTCAAAAGGAAAAAAGTATGAAGAGTGGTGAAATTGTTTTTGATTCATCAAATGTCCGATTTTTTTTTAAAGTTTGATATCATAGAACTTCAAATTGGAAGAAGTATGAAGATTCCTTCTGATTAATTAATTGTTCAATTTTAAGAAAAGAAGTTTGACATTATAGAATTTCAAAATTTCAAATTGAAGCAAGTATCAAGAATGGGGCTATTCGTTTTGATTCATCAGTTGTTTGATTTTAATAAAAAAAAAGTTCCGCATCTTAAACTTTTAAAGTTTTAAATCTAAGAAAATCAGAAGAATGGTGCAATTCTTTCTTTTACCATAAATGTATCATCCCCATTTCATCCATCTGATAGCATTTTAATACAACAAGCATAGTATAACTGGTTGGATTCTGAATTCGATAATTGCTTGTACTCAAATTATTCTTCCAGTTCATTCATCGCTCCCCCCGTTCTTTGAATGGGAGTCCCCTCTCGCGTTAGGGCCGGGGTAATTGTAAAGCATTCATCACGAGTCTGTGTCTTCCAAGTCTGTCCTTCCGGAATCCGCCAGCGAGCGGAAAGACGTCCTTGAGTCACGGCCCCTCCAAAACTTGCTGAGTAATCCGATTGTTGGTGAATCACTGTACAAGTGGCTTCTTCCCAGAAAGGGTATCCCTGCTAAGAAGCTGCATTTACAGGGGAAGGGGAGTCCTCCAGTGTTAATGGGTTTTATGCGTCCGCCGCTCCAGCTGAAGTGGAAGAGGGATGAGACTTTACTTTCAAGAGGGCCGCTAAGAAAGTGTCCTGACAAGTTCTTATGCTCGGTCGGAGATCCATTAAGAGGAACACCAGTGCAGGCAATTACTCACCGTGTACCAGTTTCCGGTCTGAGAACAGAGGCCAAGTGAGGGGACTGTATTAATAAACGCAAAGCGCTGCGACTGCGTTTATTAATACTGGACAGCAGAGTAGGCGGATTATGATATTTGGTCAATGCACCGTGATCAGCAGTAATCATCACCGTTTAGTGATCAGCAATAATTCATAAAACATGAGGCGAGTACTGACCTACCGTCACGAGAAAAACCCTAGTAACCCTAAAAATAGGAGTCAGTCGGCTTGGAAACGAGACATTGGGAGTGAAGGAAAGGGCTGTATTTCATTTGGGGCCAAAAGAACCGGTGAGGAACCGGATATCTAAAGCGAAATGAATTTCTCGCCTAATGAAGAGCGTTTTGTTAGCCAAATGTTGTGGTCTGTTGTAATGCCTACTTCCTTCCTTACTTAGAATCGTCTAATTGCGGCAACCATGTTCAGGGTTTCTCTCGTGATGGTAGGGCAGTACATATTAAGAGCCGCGGTCGCCTGATGGTAAAGTCTCGGCTTCAGAACCGGTGGGTTTGAGGTTCGAGACTCGATTCCACCGAAGAACCGTCGTGTAAGCGACGTTAAATCTGTCGGGGTGAAACGTCCTCCCATTGGTGTGGAGAGGGAGGTGTCAGTTCAGGTGTCGTCTTCGTCATCTGACCGCGGTTCAAAATGACGAGGTCCGTCCCCAAATAGCCCTCGTGTTGCTTGAAAACGGGATGTTGATATAACTAAACTGTCACAAGCAAAACCCTCAACATAGTTGTTGTAAGTAGACGAGGTGGAATTCTGAAAAGGATCGAACTTACGATGCTTGGTTTTGAAGTCTAGTAACTTATCCATTCGACAAAAGCGATTGCTCATGTCTAGAGGCTGTTACTGGCTTATTAAGATGCCATCACAAGTCTAGGTAAGAAGGGAACATACTGACACACATTAGGTTAATAGGCCACAACATTTCGCTAACTAAAGGCTCTTTATTAGGCGTGAAATTCATTTCATATGCGATAATGTAGATATCCGGTTCCTAACCGGCTCTTTTGGCGCCAAATGAAATACAGCCCTTTCCTTCACCCCCAAAATGTAATAGAATATCTCGTTCCCAAGCCAACTTTTTCCTACTTTTCTACCTAGGCCAGTTATCTTTGCCAGATTCAGGAAACTGGCAGCCTATTTGCATCCCAATCAATCAAAAACGAAATGACAATCAATAAAAAACGAAACTTAAATGAAAATAGCTGTCTTTATTTCGAGACAAATGTCTTTAATGCTTTATTTCGAGACAAATTATGGAAGCGTTAAGTGTTATTCCTTTACAAAATTAAGAGATGTATTCTGTGCTCACAAGTATTTTTTAAAATTAAAAGCGATAAAAAAACTCTTCAACTCAAGCTTTTTTTTAAAAAAAATTCTTTTTATTAGAATATATCAGAAAAAACAGTAATTAAGTAGCAGATTCCTGTGTTTTCATCAGCATTAAATGGCATAAAACGAAATGCTATGTAACAATGATGAAGAAATGACAGAAATACAAAACCATTTTTGTTACAAAAATAAAAATTCATAGCAATGTATAGCTTTCGAATATTATTAAAATGAATGCAAATACTAGCATCCAGAAAATTCTCGAGTAGGCGTGAAGGTATCGTATTTTTGGTAGGCGCTGGAACTAGATAATTGAAGCTGATAAAGTGGTTCACATTTTTACAAAGTCAAGAAAAAAATTAAAAAAAAAATATTTTTAAACACGCAATTTTTTAAATGTACTAATAAGTTGATATTTATTATTTTAATTGTTTTCCAACTTTTAAAATCGCTATCCAATAATATTAAAAATTTCTAATCAAAATTTAATTTCATTTACAATTAAATAATGTGTACCTTTTGATAATATTGGAATAAAGCAACGTCATCAAAAATATAAAAATGTGCCTTAGTTCAAACATTCAGACCGAAAGGAAATTTGTGAAAAATCAATAACAAAATAGCATTTGTACAAAGAAATCCTGTGAGTTTTATGAAACAAATGAAGTTGGATAATAATGTTAGCTAAAAAAAGGGATTTGTTTAATTATAATTTATTTTGTCAATTAAAAAATATTCTTTTCCACAACTTTATTTGAAATGCAAATAATGAAATCAAATCAAGTATTCAAACACATGAAAGCTCAACAATTCCCATATAAACGGAAAGAAAATCTACGATCCATTTCTACTTGGCAAACGAATGATATTTCAATAGTTGGTTCTGTTGCGCGCAAAGTATGCAACCTTTCTTCTTTCTGTAAAACATCTGGTTACGCAAAAATGCAATAACGAAATGTATGTATAACCAGTGGCGGTTTTTGGTAAAACCCGGCCACAGGTGGTGTAATATTTTGATACCCCTTCACGATAAATTCTATTGTTGACAGAAAAAAGCAACATTAATTTAGTTCAGTTTTAAATTTATAATAAATATTCATTTTGTAATACCATTATATATTGAAAGGCAATTCTCAATGCTTTTATTTTTTATTTGTACAGATATTATGCCTTTCATCGAGTTTCTAAGTCCTTTCTTTTATTGTTTGTACACCAATGAATCTTGTATTTTACTATGAACACATAATTTAAAGCAACAGTCACTGAGTTCTTTAGCGATTTCCATTCTTCGTGATTTCGAGGAAATCGTTTAATTTTAATATCAAGATTGTTCATCCAAACCCTGGTAAACATGCTGCAGCGTGCGAATAGGAAAGAGAGAGTGATGAGAAAGTATTCTGAACTTGTAAAATTCAAGAAAGGAATTTGCAGACTCAACGTTTTAATTCAACAAGAATTTTACTTAACACTATTTTTTCATTAACACATATAACGATGAATGGACAATTTTTCTTTAAAGAGAAGATAAAAAGGAAAATTTCTGCGAATCAGACCAAAGAGGAGACTTGAACAATTGAATTTACCTTCGGTTGAGCACTACGATATATATTCAAGTAGATTTTGTGGCCCCTATACACCTCGAGACACGAGGTGACCGCCTGTGCGGAAATACGCCACTGTGTGTAAAAAAGGATCAATGTAAAGAAACAGAAAAACATACATTTCGATTTGGATTTGGAGCTGTTAAATGAAAAGTAATAAATCAGCATTCATTTTTATATTTCTAAATAGTGTTCACTCAAAAATAGTCCCATAATATTTGACGCTCGAAGAAATTTCATTTCTTTTCGAAAATGTGAGATTCACCTCAAGATAGTTCATGTGTATCTTCAAAACTGGATTAATCCAGAAAAAAGGTTTAATTTAAAACTATTTAATGGTGATGTATTTTTGAGAAATTAGGTGCATCGCTTGAAATATTGACATGAAGCAAACGACAATCGAGTATTGAGTTCGATGGAGTTTACTGGCACTAAAACCATTTCTGATTATGTAACGCCAACGACAAGGTATATGCAAACATAGGGTTCATAAAAAGTCGCATGGTCGTGTTTTAGAAGGTTAATCAAAATCTGCTGCTTTACTATTCTATTCAAGATTTAAAAAAAGATATGCATAAATAAATTGTTATATAGATTTGAAGCATTAAAAGAAATTGAAAAAAAAAATGCTTAAATAAGGTAAAATAATCCAATCATTTTTTAAAAAGTAAAAAGTTGAGAATAAGGCACTTTATGAAGGATGTCCTTAAAAACAAAGTGAAGGGAATGAAAACATTGAACTCGTTGTGAATCAAAACGTGGGCACTTCGAACCGTTAAAAGGCATCGGCATGAAGTAACATCGAGGGATTAGTAACTCCGCCAACCACAAATGTGCAAGTCTAGCGTGGACACAAGCAGATAGGAGGATACAATAACCCAATCACTTAAATAAGAATGAAGATGAGAGATACCTTTTGCACAGATGGAATAGAAACATAAATAAGTAGTAATATTGTTTTTGTGTGTGTGTCACGAAATTAAAATTTATAGAGAGTATAATCTAGGGTCCGAGTTACGTAAGCTCTGCAGTTGATGAAGAGATGGTTTATCCATAATACAGTGTTCGATGCAGAAACGACTTGCAATGTTCAGAAATTTGTATTCTATTCTATCGAACTTGTAAGGAAAAAAAAAAAAATCGCACTCCTTCACAAAATTGAACAACACTTCTATCATGGGTTATTATTAATAGATAACGGATTAATTAGATAACGGAATAAAAAGACAATTACATATAGATTAAATTACATATAGATTACATATAGATAACAATTACATATTCATTTAAATCTTTCAATAGAAACTATATCTTTTTATCTGAAGTTTTTCATCAATTATTGCTATTTAAAGTTCTTCGTAACTTTTGAATCACTCTGTAGAATACAAATTGGTGAAAGAAGCACGTAGAAACATGCACACTACTAACCACTTAATTCGAAAGTTACGAAGGTAGTTGATGATTTAAAAAAAAAAAACTACATTTTCTTCAAATACTAGCTGGTACAAGGCACGTTATATATAAAATATATATACAGCATATAAAATACGAACGGACAAATACTCATTTTTATATATTAGATTTGTGTTAGAATTTTAATGCTTACTGTTCTTTCAGAATGGTAATGAAAGAAACTATTCATTGTATGTCGTGACACGTTTCATATTCGTTCAAAATTCTCAATAAAAGAAAATGCGATTAAACTATTTTCTTCCGAAATTCGTTAAGCATAGAAAATATTGTTACGAACCTGTGGTTTTGCTTTCCCGCGCTAATACTGTCATCGTAAGGAAGACAGATTGATAGTAATGTGTATTGAACAGTAAATGGGTGTGACGTCAGAGGTCCCAAGGCTTGGCGACTTGATGAGGAATTTGGCGACAAAATGGAAAGTACCCGAAACATCGAGAATTTTCCCGATCCGTCCACTAGGAGCCGATATCCAGCTAGAACGCTCCTGATTGGTCCAGAAGATGTTAGCCCCGCCTACCACCGGTATATATATAAGGCAGGAGGCTGCGGTGTCCAACTCATAAAGGCGGTGTAAGTCAGTGTGAATCGAGTCAAGTCGAAGCGGAGCAGCGGAGAAATAAGAAAGAGGACCTGAAGAAGAAACAAGTGGAGTTAAGCCGAAGTGCAGCAGTGGAGAGAAGCCGAAGCTGAACGATCTAGTGTTCAACGAAGACAAGTAGCGCTGTGGAATTTATCGAGAAGACCTAAGAGAGAGAGAGAGGTCTTGAACTGAGGAGTCCTGAACGGAGGACTGTTGCGTGGCATATACTGCCGAAGCTTGTGTCGTAGCCCGTTGTGTCGTCGTCGGGAACGGAGCTGTCCCGAACTAAGGAATAGTCCCGTTGTGTGAAGTAGTGTGGCAAGGCAAGAAGAGACAAAGGAATAGTTTCAGCCTGTTCTGGAGAGACCCAGGAGGTTTAAAGTGAATCCGTTAAAGATTCCCTCTCCGGCTGAATCCTGTCTGGTCGCTCTGTGAGCTGTGGACATTGTCACTACAGAATTTCTGTATGTGGACTACTATCTGCAGTGTGCTGTCCTGTGTGAACGTCTCGGCTGTAAATAGTTGTCTCCTGTACATAGTAGTGTGTAAATAATTGTCGTCTATGTGCTGTCCTGTCCTTGTCCTGTAAATAAACGTCTGTGTTGTGTTCGTCTATTAAAGGAGTGGTCATTGTCTGCGTGTCTCAACTCTTCTCACACCGTACACATCCACTATATACAAGGTAAAACGAACTTAACGGATTTATATAGGATTATATAGGAAATCCGTAACAATATATTAACCATAAAATTGTCAATATAGTTGAAAAGATAATTTTTTGAAAATGAAGATAGTGCAAAATTATCTGAACTATAATATTTTTGGAAGTTACTTTGAAAAACGCAAAACTTTAATTGAAATTGTAAAAACCCAGGGTTGATCCCCCCGAAACTTTCCCGCATAATCTGCAATGAAGTTGTTACCTCCGAGAATGACTTGCATGACATTTGCGTACAATAACTATTCAATACTAACCTTTCACTTGGATTTAGTATTTCTGCTGAATCTATTGTCTCCTCGGCGAGTTTTTCGAAGATAAATCCTTGGTAAATAGAAGCGGTTGAGATCCGAATTTTTATTTTTTATTTTAGATCATTGTGCTATCCCTATAACCATCCTTTAGATGGAAGCAATAAGCCGACCCAGTTTCATCGCCATCGGTTGAACGGTTTAGGAAGGCATAAGAGACATAAGACAAACATTCATTTTTACTTATAGAGATACATAATTCAAAAATGTCATTTGTATCATGTCATCTTTTTATCAACCCATTTATGACTAAGGTTACAAAATTGGAATTTTTGCATGAAATTTCTATATGTTAGGTAAAAATATATAACTTTTATGTGAGTGGTGTTCTAAAAATGGAACAATAGGCATTAATGGGTTAAAATTCATCAAATAATTGCATGAAATTAGTTAGTTTTACATGTAACGGTGTTATTTTTTATTTCATCTCCTGTGGTTATAAAAGCTTCCACTATATTACAAATTTTGAGACGTACAGACAAACCTTCATCATTATTTATACGGATTCTACACACTAATTAGAAAGTTGTTACCTCTGAGTTACTTGCATGGCATTTGCGTACAATAGCTTCAAAATATTAACTTTTAACTTGTATTTAGTTTTTCTACAGAATCTATTGTCTCCGGGGAGAGCTATTTGCAGATGAATCCTCGGTCAATAGATGCGATTGAGATTTACAGACATTTATATTTTTATTTTAGCTAATTTTTCTATGCCTATAGCTATCTCGTAGGTGTTAGCAATAAGTTGCCCAAGTTTCATTGCAATCTGAGGAACTGTTTAGGAAGACATACAGATAACAATTAATTTTTATTTATATAGATTCTACACCACCAATGAGAAGGGCTTATGCGTTTCCTGCCTTAAAAACAAAGCCTCTCCGAATATCGCCAAAAATGGCAATCCTGTGAAGTTCCAAGAAAACTGCAGTCTTCTTTGGCTCATTAACTCCTTTCTCATTAATGGAGGGGTGTCCGCCCGTCCGATAAAGTAGAAATAACGCTACCGAAAGAACAAAACAAGATCTCTCCCCCTCCCCCCTTCCTAATTTGTCTAATTACATCTTCATTCCCCCCCTTCCGAGATTGCTCTCGCGAATCAATCGGGGGCTTAACTTCCCCACTTTGTTTATGGGTTTGTTTTGTAATTGCTGGTGTTTGGCGCGTCGTTTGTCCTCTCGTGATTGGAGGAGACGTGGGGAAAAAAAGTTTCAGACGAAGATAAAACTCCGATCGAACAGGAACAGGAGGAAGGGGTGCCTCGTAAAAAAAAGTTTCTCGGGATACTTCGTTACAGTTATTTGTGTTTGTATTTTTTTTCCTTCTTGCCTCTTGCATTCATCGATCTGAAGTGAGTGAAGTTTGGGAAAGTAGCCTGGTTTCCCACATGAATTTTCCATTATATATTAGAGAGGAGATAATACAAAGGAAAGTTTTTGTAGTTTCTGGTAAACAGTGGGGTTTTTTTTTAAATATGAGGCCATAGGCACTGATATATTTTGTGGCCCTCTGCACTGTAAACTCTATTTTTGATTTTTTTAAAGCAAGATAAATTAATTTCAATTTTAACGTAACACATTAAAGTCGGGAGTCGTAGTTTTACAATTTATCGCTGCGTTACCTAGCATACTTTTGTCAAGATCCGCCGAATTTAATGTGTTAATATTTGTTTTGTAACACCTTTATATATCGAAAGGCAATTCCTAATGCATTTATAGCTTTTATTTTTACAAATATCATGCCTTTTATCGACCCATTTTATATACTGTCATTCCTTTATTGTTTCTAGAAGGGCCGCAGTGGCCTGGTCTCGGAACCGGAGGGTTTCTTGTTCGAGACCCGATTCCACCGAAGAACCGTCGTGTGAGGGGCTCTCTTGCATATTAAATATGTCAGGCCAAACGTCCCCCCGCTGGTGTGGCGTGAGGGGTGCCAGCTCAGGTATCGTCTTCGACATCTGACCGTGGTTCAAAATGACGAGCTCCGTCTCCAAATAGCCCGAGTGCTGCTTTATGACGGGGCGTTAATATAACTAAACTAAACTAAACTCATTGCTTTAAGACCAATGGATTGTGTATTTTATTATATACATATAATTTAAAGCAACAGATGAATTCCTTGAGTTCTTTAGTGATTTTCATTCTCCATGATTTCAAGGAAGTAGCTCAATTTTTATATCAAGATTACTTATCTAAATCCTGGTAAACATGCTATAGGTGTTAAGAATTCGATGAACCACGTGATCTTCCAGGGTGGAGCTATCCGCCAATCAGGTGAACATCACGCGGTCTCACCGTTGCTGCTTGTTTATATACATATTTTTCAGGAGAATCGAACTTGACCCTCGTACGCGTGTAGTCTTGGCTCTTTCTCTTCCGAAATAAACCACAGTGCAGTTTTTCCAGGCCCACTGTACTATGGAGTCTCCGTGTGCCTTCTGTTATGTTATTTAATAAACAACAGAAAAGACAACCTGCGTCTCCAAGTATTTAACGAAGGGAACAATCTTCAATATCACGTAAATTATTGCTTTATCCAGAAAAGAAACAATAATTGAATTCAATCTAAATTACTTTAGTAGGTGTGCGAATTGGAAACAGTGAATGGTGAGAACGTATTCTGAGCTTATAAAGTTTAAGAAAAGAGCTTGCAGACGCGGCGCTTTGAATCCGCAAGAATGTACTTGACACTTCATTTTATCATTAACAATTTTTCATTGAAGAAAAACGGAAAGGTTAAAATTCTGAAAACCAGATTGGAAGTTAGTCTTGAAAAATTAAATTTACCTTCTGCATAGAACTACGATACGCATCCAAGCAGATTTTGAGGCCCCTTTATACCTCAAGATGTGAGGTTACCTCAGATTTTCTAAAATTAAACTTGAGAATTCCGAACGAATATGAAACGAGTCACGAGATACAATAAATAATTTCTTTCGTTACCATTCTGAAAGAACACCAAACATTGCAATTCTAAAAGAATACACAAATCTGATATATAAAAATGAATATTTGTTTGTTCGTATTTTATGTGCTGTCGTAACGTTCATCCGAATCCGATAAAACTTTTTCAAATTATTGATTGACTGCACTGAATATTTTTTTTCGGCGGCAGCAACGCGTCGGGTACCAGTTAGTCTATTATAATTGTAAGTGTTTATATTTAATGTAACAAGTCCATGTTTGCTAATAAAATGAATATGTTAATTAAATGAATCTCTATAATTCCTCTATGCCATCGTGAATTTGGCAGTCCTCTTGCTCAGAAATTACTGTACTATCAACATGATTTGTTACTAAAACCAGAATAAGTGATCAAAAGGAGAATAATAACCACCATCTGTTACTGTGAAACAACATTATTCAATGAAACTTATTAATAAATATTGTTTTTGAATGCTAATACAAACGCAATACGCTAATTGTGCTATTCTTAAATGCTAATGTTAGGTTTAGCAATCCATAGCTGACTAATTAGTCTTAATACTTTGCTCGAAATTATTCTTCGGAAAATTAGCTTTGTCACGCAAGTTAACCCAAAAGAAAGGATTTTGTCCATTGTAAATATTAACATTTTCCATTCCCATCACAAATGAAATCATAACTGCAGAAAATTGCCCTAACAACAAAACGAAACATTCAAATTTACTCTTAATGAAATGAATTGAATATGAACACTGCAAGTATTTAATACAAGAGAATTAAAATAGAGAACAGATTTGATTTGCGAATGAAAGGATCATAATTTAAAATTTGCTAATTGATTCCAGTGAGTATTATATGCGTAGTAGAATAAAATTACACAAAAGTTTCTGATGATTATCATTTTTTTACTCAATATTTTCTGGAATACTTATTTACACGCTAAAGCTTTGCAAACACACCTGCCCAGTCTGAATATGACAGAGTTAGTATATATATATAAATTTATATTTTAATATATATATATATATATATATATATATATATATATATATATATATATATATATATATATATATATATAAAGTAAACATACATATAAAGTTAAACAGCCATAAAGGCATTAAATAATTAACCCATTTCCACAGTCATCAAAAATAAAATTGAAACTAATTGTGTCGGAATGGAAATTAAAATTTAATACGGAATGAAACAACAAAATGTTCAAAAAATTAAATCTAAATGAAATAAAATATATTTATGAAACAAATTTAAATCAATATAATTAATATAATTAAGTAAACGAAACTAATTACGAAATCGGAAGCTAAAATTTATTTCGGATTCAAACAAGAATAAAATTTAAAAATTAAAAACATATCATTGTATTTAGCGACCGGTAATGCAGCTACTACTAAAATACAAATTAATCTAAATAAATTAGAGATATAAGCTAAGTAAGAAGGAATAAAACCTAAACAAAATTACAACAAATAGAAAAAATAGCCAGATTCTTTTTCTATTTAATTATTTGGTATTCCTTCTTACTTAGCTTATATATATATATATATATATAT
>JAPMOQ010008469.1:0-10564 GCA_026543055.1 Argiope trifasciata
AAGGAAACTGAAAAAAAAAATCACAGAAAATAGTGTTCACCATTAAACTGTATGCACTCCGTTGAACTGTATCCCACATTTTGCCCTTAGCATCATTGTAATGGGAAGGGAATGCAGATTGAATTTTTTAATCTCTTCCCTTTGGAATAATGGAGAGATAATTTGATAGAAATCTATAACTTTTGTACAGATATCTGAAATTCATCTTTCTAGCTGGTTGCGATTATCATTTATCCTGTTTATATGATCGAAAATAGGAAGAATTCCTGTCTTGGTTTCAGAATGGAAATGCAGATAGTAACTATTGTCCACATGAAAGTGAATATTAACCTTTAGAAACTGATATATCGGCATCAAAACGGCATGCGGTTCATGCATGGATAAGGAAATAGTTTTTCAATTACGGTATAAATTACGGTTAAATAAATCATTTATTTAATTTCCCAGCAAAAACTGATTTACAAATTTATTGAGAACTGGAATGAATTGGTCTATTTGGATAGATAGTTGTATTGTAAATCACAGCCAGCATGATTTGATGATATCATTTAATAAAATGATTAATATACCAACATGATATCAGTTAATAAAATTATATGAATATAGGTTACCCTTTCAATCAATCAGTATAATTGAAATGCAACAAATGAAAATATTATTTCTGCAAGTAAATCCAAACATGATATTTTTATTATACCTGGTGGTATTTCTACCGAATATGAAAGGCATTTTAGTTCTATATTTGCATAGGAAAAGAAAAAGGGGCGAGAATGATTCGACAGGATTTTCTCTGGTATGATAGCAAAGTACACACAAAAATAGTAGGTGGTATATGTCAATTAACATAAATGTAAAAGTTTGGTTCCAACGTTGAATTTATCTCAGGGGTTGCATCTTAGATTTAGAGGTCAGAAGTTGTCATATAGGTAAGAAGGTTCCGTTCTCCTGGGTTAGTAAAATGCTGGTGTGTGTTCGAGCTATCGCCATTTCAATGATGGTTCGTAGCACTTAAGTGAGGATGTATGATCACATGAGATGCATTGTAATGGGGATATTTTGTCTCCATCCCAGCATCCGAATTAAATGCCCAGGTGACTTGATCATTCAGATATCCCGGAATCCTTAGCAAGGCGGGAATGTTGTGCTTTTGTTATCTTGAACGACTAAATCTGTAGAGGCAGTCGAACTGTATATAGGGAGCTTTTAACAACGTCAAAATGAAAAGGCAGATCAGTTTCTGAGAAAGAGATATAAACCGGATCTCAAATACCATACGGAGCATTTGAGATCCACATATCTAAAGTAAATATCTCATTTTTCCAAATATTTAAAGTAAGGATGATGTGGAATAGTCAATTATAAAAAATCTTAAAAGCCTAGAGCCCTGAGTACGACTTAGCTAGTTCATGCGTCATATTCGCTTGCACAACCCTTTTAACAAGGGACATAATCCCCCACCTCATAGATAGAATACAGTAGAAGAACAATTATACTCAAAACCGGGACGTCCAGATGACGGGGAAGACGTCAAAAGCAGCAAGAGTGATTTTTAAATGACTGGCCAAACGTCGGAACCCTCGACTAAAACTCAGTGATAATCGCCTTTGCGTCGGGGTGATATCGAACTCTAACCATACTTTTTTCTCACATCTCAGAGGGTCGCCTTTACATCGAGGCGAGTTCCCCTGCCGATTTTGAGAAAACGCCCGTTTCCATGAGATCACCCTATAGTCGCTATGATGTCTGTAAAGCCTCCTTTTCTAGATGGGGTTTGCGATTATATTTTAGGAATTTCCCATGGATCACCCAGATTGTAATGGGTTTTGGAATTTAACCAGTAATACGTACAACCATTCCAAGAAACTTGGGTAAGTGCAAATTATCTATCTATACTAATATTATAAATGTGAAAGTTTGGATGTTTGTTACTCAATCACGCAAGAACGGCTGAACGGAATTGGTTGAAATTTAGCATAAAGATAGATTATAGTCAGGAATAGAACATACACTGATGGAAAAAAAAATTTCATCTCCAAAAAAAAATTATTGTACAGTAATGAAATTTTAGGACTACATTTGTCTAGGTAACATATTTAATTGATTAAAGTTTCAAGATCACAGGTAGAGCCATTGGCGAGAAGAGCCATTTCAAATATGAAATGTTGGTACATTAGTAACCGGCGTAGCCGCCAGAATTTTGAATGCAAGCATGCAAACGTGCATGCATTGTGTCGTACAGGATATCAGTTTGTGGGATGGAGTTCCATGCCTGTTGCACTTGGGCGGTCAATGCAGGGACGGTTAATGCTGGTTGTGGATGACGCTGTTGTTATCCAATGATGTCCCATACGTGCTCGATTGAAGAAAGATCTGGTGATCTAGCAGGCCAAGGCAACATGTCGACACTCTGTAGAGCATGTTGGGTTACAACAGCGGTATGAGGGCGAGCGTTATCCTGTTGGCAAACACCCCATTGAATGCTGTTCATGAATGGAAGCACAACAGGCTGTATCACTAGACTGACGTAAAAATTTGCAGTCAGGGTGCGTGGGATAACCACAAGAGTGCTCCTGCTGTTCATACGAAATTGCTTCGAAAACCATAACTCCAGGAGTATGCCCTGTATGTCTAGACCGCAGACATGTCACTAGCAGGCGTTCACCTGGCCTCCTTCTAACCAACAAACGGCTATCACTGCGACCAAGGCAGAACCGGCTTTCATCAGAAAACACAATAGATCTCCACTCCGTCCTCCAATGAGCTCTAGCTTGACACCACTCACATCGCAAACGGCAGTGGTTTGGAGTCAGTGGAATGCACTGTACAGGGCGTCTGGCTCGGAGCTGTCCTTGAAGTAACCGATTTGAAACAGTTCGTTGTGTCACTGTGGTGCCAACTGCTGCTCGAATTTCAGCTGCAGACGCAGTACGATTAGCCACAGCCATACGCCGAATACGACGGTCTTCCCTCCCAGTAGTACCACGTGGCCGTCCGAAACCTGGTCTTCTTGAGGCAGTACCTTCCCTTGACCACTGCCGCCAATACTCATGCACAGTGGATACATTCCTGCCAAGTCTTTCAGCAATATCGCGGAAAGAAAACCCACCTTGTCGTAGCCCTACAACACGACCTCGTTCAAACTCAGTGAGCCGTTGTTAATGGCTTCTTCGTCTTCTCAAAGGCATCCTTGTCTAACATTAACCCACTACGTCAAATCTCAACTGTAAATAACGATCACGAACCTTACAGCGCTTATTTAAAGCAAACCTCATTTGCATGTTCATAGTGTCGCTACTAGCGTCACACTTTCGTGCGTAGCTCGAAATTTGAAGCGACGTCATCTTTCAGATGTATAAACACGCCTACCAAATTTCGTTTATCTAGCACAGCTCCTTCCTAGTGTTGGGATTTTTTTCCATCAGTGTAGTATACTTTTTATTCCGGTTAATTGAGTGACTAATTTTTTATTAATTAAAAACTAACTTTCGTGCCAAAAAGCTGAGGCCAAATCCCTCCAAAGATAAATAAAGTTCCAGTTTTTTTTTTCTGAACCGAAATGAGGTTAGGCTTAGCAGAGCTTCGACTGATTGTTTCAGACGAAACTATTTTTTTCTTTGTGTTTGATGTATTTAAAATCAAATGTTGTTAATTAATCGATCTTTCAGATTCATTCTGAAGTACTTTTAAATTAAAAGAAAACAGAATAAAGGAAATAAAAAATTTCTAATCTGCATTGTTTTACCCCAACTTTCGTAGGAAAGTCAAGTTTTTGCGTAACACCAACTGGCATTGAAAGTTCACGCGTGATTATTCACAACTGTGTTTTCATTTAAATTAAAAGTTTAAAAATTATGTGTATAATACTGTTGTAGCTATCTTAATTTCGATCAATTAATAAAATGATTTGACCGGACTTGATTTGCTGTTTTGTTTTATTTTGGGTATACAATTTAAATAAATTGTTTTTACGTTAGTTGTGTGTTTTTATTATTAAATTGTATTTATGTTATATATTTTTCGCATATGATTATACTTTTAAATGTATCGTTTTTAGGTTAGGTTTAATTCTTTTTTTTTTTTGCATGATTTGATAGTTTTTCATACATATAAATCAAAATTTCTACGAGAACAGAATCGTGGGTAATAAGCTAGTTACGTTATATTTGTAGTCTATATTTGTAAACAGTATATTATTTATTTTAAATAGCGAATAAAAGAAATTATTTTAGTTTAAGCCGTCTTAAGTTGTTGATAATCTGAAATATGAAGCTGCTTACGATGGTATTAGAGTTAGGTGAAAGCGACCATAAAAAGGAATAAATATTTAAATTAATGATCCATTTCTAGTCGTCCCTATTTCATTTCAATGTTGAAACTTCACTTTGTTAATTGAGCTATCGTAATTTCTTTTCTTGTTCGTAATTTTTAAGTGATTTTTTTCATGTTAGTTTTTTATTTCGCTCGGTCTCAAACTATTGCAGTTATTTTTCCTTTTCATTTATAATTTCTTTCCTTTTGTCAACAACTATTTGAAATCTTCAAATGAAAGAAATTTTTTAACAAATATTAAATATCATTCTTATGGTTTGGCCTGGCAATAACATTAATGTATTTCAAAATGTCAATCAAACTTACCACATTGCATCGATTTTAATTTCTGAATTTTTTATATGAAAACTTATACCTTAATAAGAAAAGCATAAATTTTGCTTAATACAACTTTTCTTTTTCTTTTTATATTTTGAATAAATTTTTTTAATAGCATCCTCATTATTTTTTCAGAATGACAATTCAAGTGATTTTAATTCCAGTTAGCTTAGTTAATTCTTATTTACTTTTTTTTTATTAAAGAAGTTATAAAAAGTATTAAATAATATTCTTATATTTTTGTATTACAATAACTTATGTGTAATTATTTTTATTTTGACTTGAGGCTAAAAAAAGTTTAGCAGAATGCATTTATTGTAATCTTAAAAAAATCTTTAAAACTTTAGATTATATAGACACTTTTGAATGCTCTAATATGAAGAGTTTCCAATTATTTAACATTTTATAAAATAGTAACATACATTTTACTTCCATTATTTTGAATTATTTTTATTTTTCTGGGTTATTCAAAATATTATTATAACATTTGCCTACACAGTTTAATATCACAGCAACAAAATCGTTCTTATGAAGTCCTATAAGACTTTTGCTTGTTAATTACACATATCCAGTTGTCAACAAATGTTTTTTTTAACTTTTAATTGAAGTGAAAGCTAAATCATTATTGTAATAGGTTAAAAAAATCTAATCAAAAAGGAAAAGTGAAAAAGAAATATATAATTCTTTATATGTTGCAGAAAATTCAGTTACACACATATATATTTATATAAATGCCTGTGGGTTTTCAGCAGTTTCAAACTCTTCAATTATAACATAATAAATAAAGACTAAAAGACTTATAAATAAAGTTTAAGTATTTTTTTTGTAAATGAATTTGTGACAATAATATTTATTCTTGTAAGTTTTAGTCATACTTTCAGGATGTCACTTTTCTTAGCAAGTCATTACAGAAATCACAGCAAAAAATTTCACTTGAATTATTATTTTACATTGTATTTATATGATTTCTATTTCTATTATTATTATTATTATTATTTAATGAAGGTCTTTGTAAATAAAATGTTTTGCATAGTTGCTTTCTTTTCTCTAAAATTAATAGTAAATATAAGAAATTTCGTATAAGTAAAAGTACTGTCACATTTTTGTGCATGTAATTTTTTTTGAAATATTCAGAGTTTATCACAGATCAAATTTTTTTTTTTGCCATTATTCCATAGCTTACACGGGGCCGCGGTGGCCTGGTGGTAAAGTCTCGGCTTTGGAACCGGAGGGTTTCAGGTTCGAGACTCGATTCCACAAAAGATCCGTCGTGTGAGGGGGTCTCTTGCACGTTAAATCTGTCAGGCCAAACGTCCTCCCGCTGGTGTGGTGTGGTGTGGTGTGGAGAGGGGGGTGCCACATCAGATGTCGTCCTCGTCATCTGACCGTGATTCAAAATTACGAGGTCCGTCCCAAAATAGCCCTCGTGTTGCTTTAAACGGGACGTTAATATAACTAAACTAAAACTAAACTAAACAAATCCATAGCTTACACAACAGGGATCAAGAAAATATTAAAAATGTGAAGTAAGTTATTAATTTGTGCTTGTAAATTGTTGTCTATTGAATATTACCTAACACTAACAGTAGTAATGTGGTAGAAAAATAATGCAATAAAAAGTAACTCTGTAAATTTATAGAAAATAAAATTTCCTATAATGGGAAGAAGTGCTGCAATTTTGGGTATGGTATTTTTGTGGAATATTCAGAGTTAATCATTAATTAAATTCATGATTAACTTGTGACCACAAAATTAAACATAGATCAAGTGTCACAAAACCAAGCAACTAAACATAGATCAGGAAAATATTAGAAATTTTTTATAATTTATTAATTTCTGCTTGTAAAATGTTGCCTGCTGGACATTAGATGACATTAATATTTATAAGGTGGTATACAATTTCTATAACATGAAGTAACTTTCTAAGTTAATATTAAATATGAAAAATTTCGTAGAATTGAAAGACGTTTTACATTTTTGTGTATGTGATTTTTTAGAAATATTCTGAATTTTCACAGATTTTTTTTTTTTACCACAAAACCATATCTTACTAAACATGGACCAAGAAAATATTAGAAATGTGAAGTAATTTATTAATTCGTGTTTGTAAAATGTGGTCTATTGAAGAAACATATAACAGGAATTATATAATTTAGTGTTTTACACAAATTTTTAATCAATGCAGTAAAAAAAGGAGAAGAGTAGAATATTCAAAATACATTAAAATAGGAATTTGCGTTTTATTCATTATTTTTTAAATAATTTTTTGTTTATTGCTCATATTAAGCAATATAAAAGTGTATATAGTGAAGAAAATATTTTTTTAATAAGAATTATTAATTTTTCTGCTTTAAATTTTTATGAAATAATTTAAAAACAGATGATATAGGGAATATTAGAAATTTAAAAGTATATATATTATATATATGAGTAAAATTATACTGATTAATTATACAATCGAAACTGTGATTAGATTAACATTTCTTCCTGTACATTAAACAATGAAAATAAATAAGAAATATAAATGAGGGATACAAATCTTATATATAAATAGATGTGCAAATGATCAAATTAAAAATTATTTCAGCTAATTTTAACATTTGAAAAATTTAAAAATTGTTAATTTTTTTAAAGAGCAGTAAAAAGAAATGTCCTTCAAAAGTTTCATAGGGTAAGATTCTAGTAAAATATATGTTATAATAATAGTTTAAAATGTTGAAGAAAAGTTAAAATTATGGAAAATTTCCTTTTAACAAAAGCAAGTGCTTTACATAATTTTAAATTTAAAATAAATAAAAACTAAAATTATTCATTGGTTAAGAAGAAAAGTAAACTACTCAAAATGTATTTCTTATTTTCAGTCACCTGAAAAAATTTTGAAAGTATGACAGTTTTAAATATTAGGACACTAGTTTATAGAGTTTGAGAAAACTGAATAACCAATAAACTAATATTTAAATTTGATTCCGGCAACTGTTCAGAAATAAATCGTTTAATGATTGGCATTTGCTCGCCCATTGCTAAAATACATGGGGAAACGATTGGTATTGGGCCGCCTCATAATAAAACACGTTGCGAAATGCTTGGTATAAGGGTGCTCCTGTCGTCCACACATCGTAAAAAGATCGGCCCAGGTTTCATCGGAAACAAACCTAGGCGATCATCGCGAGGCGTTCCGGCGGGGGACAGGAACAATGCCGGCCCGAGGTCGCCTCCGATATCACACCACCCTCGCGCGTTCTGTGGGGCGGTGGTTGACCAATGATTAGTAAACGATCTTTTGCTCCTTGGGGTGCTACTCCTATGCCAGGATGCCTTTCAAGAGGATTAAAAGTTCATGAAAAAATTGCTCATTGGACATTGAATCCATGCTGCATCCAATAATGTATCTTCCCAATATTTGCAATTAAATCTTGGATACATTTTACTGTTTCATTTGTACTTGCTTTTGTTGTCAGACATAATTATACTGATGGAAAAAAAATCCCAACACTAGGAAGGAGCTGTGCTAGATAAACGAAATTTGGTAGGCATGTTTATACATCTGAAAGATGACGTTGCTTCAAATTTCGAGCTACGCGCGAAAGTGTGGCGCTAGTAGCGACACTATGAACATGCAAATGAGGTTTGCTTTAAATAAGCGCTGTAAGGTTCGTGATCGTTATTTACAGTTGAGATTTGACGTAGGGAGTTAGTCCAGGATGCCTTTGAGAAGACGAAGAAGCCATTAACAACGGCTCACTGAGTTTGAACGAGGTCGTGTTGTAGGGCTGCGAGAAGGTGGGTTTTCTTTCCGCGATATTGCTGAAAGACTTGGCAGGAATCTATCCACTGTGCATGAGCATTGGCGGCAGTGGTCAAGGGAAGGTACTGCCTCAAGAAGACCAGGTTCCGGGCGGCCACGTGGTACTACTGAGAGGGAAGACCGTCGTATTCGGCGTATGGCTGTGGCTAATCGTACTGCGTCTGCATCTGAAATTCGAGATGCAGTTGGCACCACAGTGACACAACGAACTGTTACAAATCGGTTACTTCAAGGACAGCTCCGAACCAGACGCCCTGTACAGTGCTTTCCACTGACTTCAAACCACTGCCGTTTGCGACGTGAGTGGTGTCAAGCTAGAGCTCATTGGAGGGCGGAGTGGAGATCTGTTGTGTTTTCTGATGAAAGCCGGTACTGCCTTGGTCGCAGTGATAGCCGTTTGTTGGTTAGAAGGAGGCCAGGTGAACGCCTGCTAGTGACCTGTCTGCGGTCTAGACACACAGGGCATACTCCTGGAGTTATGGTTTTTGGAGCGATTTCGTATGACAGCAGGAGCACTCTCGTGATTATCCCACGCACCCTGACTGCAAATTTGTACGTCAGTCTAGCGATACAACCTGTTGTGCTGCCATTCATGAACAGCATTCAAGGGTGTGTTTTCCAACAGGATAACGCGTGCCCTCATACCGCTGTTGTAACCCAACATGCTGTACAGAGTGTGGACATGTTGCCATGGCCTGCTATATCACCAGATCTTTCTCCAATCGAGCATGTATGGGACATCATTGGACGACAACTCCAGCGTCATCCACAACCAGCATTAACCATCCCTGCATTGACCGCCCAAGTGCAACAGGCAGGGAACTCCATCCCACAAACTGATACGACACAATGCATGCACGTTTGCATGCTTGCATTCAAAATTCTGGCGGTTACACCGGTTACTAATGTACCAACATTTCACATTTGAAATGGCTCTACCTGTGATCTTGAAACTTTAATCAATTAAATATGTTACCTAGACAAATGTAATCGTAAAATTCATTACTGTACAATAATTTTTTCTTGGTGTTGGGAGTTTTTTTCCATCAGTGTATGTATATTCATCTAGCCAGTATTTTATGAAACATGAAATATGCACATCAGCTAGTTTATATTATGTGAAAAATCGTATGTTACACATGAGGTACCCTCAAAGCACACCTTTACTCTCCGTTTGTGAATCGAAGTTTGAAAAGGGCTTTTTATGTGATTTCGTACTCCTAATTTGAGCTGTCCTTTTCTCAAGGCTATTTTTAAACTCGCTGTACATCAAATTCATCAAAATCATGGAACCGAAGCAGGAGCTATGAAAGAGAAAGACAAACCTTTCAATTATACATCAAATTTCTGACAAAAATATTTTAAAATATTGTTTCAATCTTATCGGAAGTTATTATTAATTATTTTTGATACTGATTTTCAATTCTTGAAACAAGATAGCACTTTGACTCTTAATTATTCAGATATATTCTGTTTGTTTGATTTCATAGTAATACTTTCATAATATTTTTTATTAAGCTACTTGATTTGATCTGCCTTACTTTTTAATGTCCATTATGAATAATAAAGCGGAATTTTGCTATAATTTTAAAAAAGATGGAAGCAAAATAAAAAAAAAAGTAAAATCAATCAATAAATAAATAGATAAAGCATTAAGGAGAAAAAAGGCAATCAAATGAATTATGACAAATAATCTTTACTTTCTCAGCTCTAATGCATTTTGTGAACTATTTCAAAAATACTTAAAAGCTTGCTAAATAGCCATTTCTTCCGTTATTATTGATAAAGTAATCACATTGGTAACGATATGCGCATCTATTCTTTACAGTTTGGTATCGTTTAGAAAAAACTAGTTCAAGAAAGAAAAACCAATTTTGAGTTTATAAATGCTTTCTTGATAATTAAGTAACTTAATCACAAAAATATTAAGTTCTATTTTGAAAGAAAACAGCCTTATTCAAAGCTCATTTTCTTTATTTTCTCTTAAAAACATTCATGCTTTCTCAAGTGAATAAAGGAAAATAATAATCTTCGCCTCTCTCTGCTTTTAAGAATTTTTAAACAGTTTTTTTTCCATCATTTTCTTGAACTAACGCTATTATAAATATTTAC
>JAPMOQ010008475.1:0-13246 GCA_026543055.1 Argiope trifasciata
ATATATTATTAAGCATATTTAACTAACAAAAACAATTCTGAAATACAATACTTTTTTCCAATTCTTTTGATTTCAAAGTAACGAAAATTAATTCGAATTATTGAAGATACTTTAATATTTTATCAATAGGAATTTCAAACGACCTGAAAAAGCATTCAAATTGAGTCTGAATTCGAGTTAACCAAAGTCCATATATTAAAAAGTCAAAAAATTGAACCTAGTTTCAAACAATTTTACCTCTGGCAGAAGTATAAAAAAAGGCATAAGATTAAAATCAAAACTAAAAAGGGAACCAAGCCAAGATATGAATTACTTTTTTTACTTTATTTCAACAAAAGTTCGTTAACTTGAATATTCAGAATATTTTAAAAAATACAATTTGATTTCCTTGTCAAATAATATCATATCTATATAACAAAAATGAGCAACAAGATAGAAATATATTGAACATTTTGAAAGTTTTATTGTTTATTTTAAATACAACTATACAAAAAGAATTCTTTTTTCTCATATGATCATATTCGTCATGGCTAAAAATATCTTTAAAAAAAAGAATTCTACTCAAACTGCTACTATTGCCAACGGATACAAATTAAATTACAACTCCCAATTTTATATGATATATAGAGAAAAACTACATTGTTAAAGGTCAAGGATACTTTAGATGAAGATGAGATCAGAAAATTCTATTTAAGAAAGTCATTTGTTTTTATTTTATCGTCTGAAAGATAAAAACTTGCTCTTATTTTTCAATATTTTTCTTTTAGTCAGCGATTTTAAACGAAAGCCAGTGGTTTTGTTTATTTATTGATATTATCGATCTCTGTAAACAATAGAAGAGCGAAAGTTGAAACCCAGAGATTGCCGTTGTTGCAGTTATTATTACTAAAAACGGTAATTTATTTTGTTCCGTTCAGGAAACGTTGTCAGCAACCATTAATCTTCTCCTGATTTCAAAAGTAACAAGAGGAAATCGATTTCTAGAGCAAATGGAAAAATCGATTGAAAAAAAAAAAGTTCTCCCAGAGAAGAAAGTGTCGTATTAAAGTAATTTTGAAACCCTGTTAAAGAATATTAATAAAATAAAACTAAATGAAAGCCATTCAAAACGTTAAATTTATATCCAAATTCAAGTTTAATGAGCCGGCTACAAAAAGATTTCTTTGATTTATGGCGGAAATGAAAAACTTGTATTACGTAATGGCCCTTACTTAATTATATTAGCAAGGTAATTTTACTGTTGCGGTGTGTTATAAATTATAATAAGAATTTTAGCGGTTCTCCTTTTCATTATTCGCTTTATTGAAAAACAAAGCGTTCTGTCTAAGAAAAATTTTTTATTGCATTTAAAATACTACAAATGTTTCGACTAATTTTTTTATGAATAACTTCTGCTCCAACAGTTTACCACATTAGAACAGTTTGTTTTATAAATAGCGTTAAACATAAAAGTAAAAGCAATGTTATTTTTTTTTCACTTTTTGTTAAATTATTCACATCAGTTATTATATAAGATTATTATATCAGTTTATTTGGCAAATTTTCGTGCGATCTCTTTTGATTTAATTCAAAATAGTCACCTTTGGTGACCAGTTTATTGGCGCAAATTATTACCATTCAAGAATGTTAAAGTATTAATATGAGATGCATTTCTTTAGAAAAACATTTCACGTAGCAGTTTAATACGACTAAAACGCATGAATTCACCTGAAACTGATTACTACAATTTACAATATATTACGCAGTAAAAGCTAAAACGGAAACCTTACTACGAATTTAGTAATTGATAAAGCATGTTCTCGAATATTTTCAGGAAAATTTGAATTATATTGTATTTAAAAGCATTATTTCAGATAGTGCTTCAATTTTAAATAAAAATATTATTAATCACAGTAGAAAAATTGTATTGAAAGGAAATTTATATAATTAAAAAGATAATTTTGTTCAATCTTAAGATAATACGAAAAATAATTTTTATGAAATAATTACTTTGAAAGATAAGTATCAATTTCCGTAGGCAAGTCATAACGATTACGACAATATACTGGCACCAAAATTGAAATATTTCGGAGCGATTTCTTGCCAAATATAATCGTGAATTATTTTTTAGTGCAGCATTAAAAGTCGTCGTTTGTTAGCATTTCTGGCATACAACCAGGTTGCAAACTTTTATTTTTGAGCTTAATTGAACCTAAATGAATTTCAGACCTAAAATGTATTGTTAGAAATTATGCATTTTTTTTCAATAGCTAAAATTTAGGAAACTTTGTCCGAATTTGAATTAGTACCGATGAAAAAACATTTTTTTAGATTTAAAAAAAATGTAAAAATTCATCTTGTGAGGTTATATTTTCAAAAGTTATCCCCGAAAAATGCTAAAATTCTAATTAATTTTAATAAATTAAAATTGTAATCTAATTGTTTTAGAAATCACCCAGAATCACAGTTTTCTAAATATTTACAGGCCTCTAAAATATATCTGCACTAAATTTGGTAACCCTAGGTCAAAAGGTCTGCCCTGTAGAGTGCCAGGGATACACATACATTTCTTAATGCTATTAATAGTTATCTTCAACTGTTGGAGGGTTTTGTCTAAGTAAATACTGAAACTTTATATATGCTACTATTTCTTAAATACCACTTTACCTTTCGAATTTATTCTAACACAAAAAGTTTGGTTGCACCATTGGCACACAGGAAATGAAGCAAACGAATGATTGCTTTTCATTTGCGCAAGAACTGAAGGAAAGACTAATAGATTCATCCGACTTGTCAAATTATCCATTCAGGGCAATCATCAGGAGGAAGTGCAGTCAATAAAAGTGTCCGGTCCGCAGTTAATTCAGATTAATGAGTTGCTCCCACTGCATTATTTATGCGTTTAACACCATCCATTATTCTTTCGGTTTTCGAACATTTCTGAGTGAATAGAAACCATTAAGGACAGTTTTGTTGTTTGTTGATTTTCGTAAAAGTGTGTTGAATGCAAATAATTTGTTCTAAAGAAGAGTCTCTTTAGACGGAAAATAATTAAGTTTAAACGAAACAAGCTATAGGGTATTATTTGTGATAGCAATATAATTGCATACTCAATTGCTTTTTAATAATTTACCTACTTTTATAAATTTTATCTCTTTAGCAGCATTTTGATAGATAATTTGATTGTTAATTATGTATTGGAACACTAGCCGTCTTAAGAGAATATATTCTTTACGGTGATAGATATTGTGAAACCAGCGTCCTGGCTTAGTGGTAGCTCTTCTTCCCTATGATTTGGGCGTCCCGGTTCTGCCATGGTTGTTCTTCCCTTCTGTCCTATCTGTGAGGTGCGTGAATGAGATCCTTTGTAAAAAGGATAGGTGCAAGGTGTCATCTTCATGCGAGATAGAAGTCTGTCGTCGGGTGTCAGGGATCTTTACCCTCAAAAGCTACTGCATCTCTTTCCGTATTTACACGGACGCGACATCATCATCAAGTATTGTGAAAAATTTAAACATTTGTTTTTCTTTCTCAAGTATGAAATGCAGTCAAACCTCGCTTCACAAGCACCTTGCGTAATGAGTAAAACAAAACATTAAAAAAATTACTCTCTTAATGAGCTACGTATCGCAGAATAAGCAACGAGGCGACACTTTGACATGACATGTTGGATTGATTTGTATCCTTGTTGAGCTCTTACTTGAAGCATAATTATGCCAGATTTGGTAATTCTATATTTAATTTTATTAACCAACACTCAGGCATAAATATATTCTTCTTTATTAGTGACTGAGATAAATCATTAGTTTTGCGTTTCCACTTGAATGCTCTCAAATGAATTGCTAACGTATTTTAAAATATTTCAGTCAACGTCCAAGCATAGAGGTAGCGCGTCCTCCCCGTGATCTGGGCGTCCCGGGTTTATGTCCGGGTTAGTGTATGGCTGATTTTCTTCTCTGTTCTGTCTGTGAAGTATGTCAGTGTGCTCTCATGTAAAAAGGGATTGTGCAAGCAAATGTGACGCTTGAAGTAATTAAGTAGCACTCTTGTTTCTAGTTGACGCTACTGAAAAAACAAAGGACCCTCACTAGGGTTAAATAGGTGAAGGATAACTGTCAGTGGGCTTATAAAGTGTCGCAAGCCCCAACAACAAAATATTTTAAAACATTCTAATAAAATATAGTAAAATTTCAGTCATGAATTTTTTCATTAAATTCAGAGAAAAGTTTAACTAAACACATTTAATAAATCCATTTCTTACTATTTAAATTTTTTACCCCTCCTTAAGAAAAGAAGAATCAGAATTAATTTAATCTCTTACCCAAAGGTCCTTACATTGCTGCTATTTTATCAGCATCAATACTAAAGTAATATTTCTTTAAGCTGTTCCCTTTTCGAAGGGCAGCGGTGGACTGGTGTTCAGGCATCGGCTTCGGAACCGGAGGGTTTCAAGTCCGACACCTGATTCCACCGAAGAACCATCGGGAGTGGGTCTGGGCTCGAGCCAAACGTATTCCTGTTGGTATGGCGTGATGCGGAGAGGGGGGGATGCCTATTCAGAAGTCGTTCTCGTCATTTGACCAATTCAACAAACTTACAATATTCGTCTTAAAATAGCCCTATATTGCTTTAAAAGTGAAAAGTTAATATAACAACTAAAATTAACTAACCCCTTTTCTTATATGCTGCTTTATAACATCCATTACTCAAATGGTATGTCTGATGTAGTTTCACAATGAGATTGATTATTTTCCTGTAAAAGATATTCGAAATAAATAAAATGTTAAAAACACACTTATTTCATTTATGAAAAAAAAATAATTTAATTTTAATTATTTTCAATATATTTATTTGTATTGCTTGCTCTAACCATGATATGGAATCTTTTTAATAACCATTTTCTCAAATTCACAACCGGAAGGCGCTCCTTGCAAGGAAACAAAATTTATTTAAATTATGCCAATTAATCGATGGTTACGTTTTTGAAAATGTTAAAAAAGAGTATGAGTAGAGTAATGTGTAAAGTGCATAAAACGTAAAAATTAGCCCCTTTAACACATCAAGGAAAGAAAGAAAATTAAATATACAATCTCCCTTTTAGAGGTAGAAAACCAATTAATTCACATAGAGAACAAAAAAGAAAACTTTGATTCATGAAAAAATTTCCCAAAATGTATTGTTAATTAAGTTTGAAAATTTTAAATTAATATATTATAATCGAAAATGCTGAAAAATCAATTTTATATTTACGGACAGAAACAAACCATGTTAACTGTATAAGAAAACTAAGAAATTAATTCGTATTTGACTTTTTTGAGACCTATTAGTCAAAAGCAATAAAAGTAACATTTTTGATTACTTTATTGCATAACTAGCCACCTATGACGACCAGCTGGCTCGCCAGGAGTAATGCGTTCTAAATTTTTAAATTAAGTCGCATATTCATTAGCCTTGAAGTAATTAATTATGAGAATTAATTACTTAACTTAGTTAATTAATTACTTACAATTAAATAATTATGAGAATTGCTCTCTTTTTAACTTTTCCACCAAATATATTTAAATTTTGATATTCGAGAAACTCATATTATTATAGAAGCCTTACGTTTATCAGTCCATTGCACTATATATCTATCTCACTGATTTGCAATAAGCAGTCATGAAATTTTGTGGAAAATATCACATTTTATATTTGTTCCATGACATTAAACTTCTATTTAAACATGTGCTGAACATCATACTGTCTTCGGTTTAATTTGCAATAAGAGTTTTTATTATTTAAGCAATTTAATTATTCAGTTTGAGTTTTTGTCAAAGTGACGGCAATCATTAGTACACTCTTGACGTGCTCTTGCAGGTTAAATTCGACTTTTATTTCGCGAGAAATGAATTGTTGGAAAATATAATTATAATATTTTTTTAAAAATTCATTAAAAATAGAAACTGAATTTATAAGTTAAAATATTAGTATCAAAGTAAAAAAATCATTTTTTAGAGGATTTAAAAAACAGTTTTATGCTGTTATAGTTTCGGAAGTCATCACAGAAAAATCCCAAATGTTAGTGCAATTTTAATTAATAAAAGTTTCAAAAAAATTCGTCTAGCTATACTTTTTCTTCATACTAAGTAAATGCGTATATACCACATGCGGTATCTCTAGATCATATGGTCTGGTGTGTAGAGCACTAACACAAACATTTATTCATATACGCAAGCACATATTCATTTGATTATCAGCCTTGGAATAATTCCGGACAATGATTGACCTGAAATTGGCATATTTTTTAGGTGGTGGACGAAAGGAGCTAAAAGGGAACTTTTTATTAATAATATTCCATTATTTATAAATCAGTCAGTTTTAATGATTGATTTAGAAGATTGATTGATGTAACAATTTTTGCTTAAAATATTAGGAAAAATAGTTTGTTAAATATGACTCACAGAGCAAAGTATGAAAAAATCTGTTATTCATTAATGCATTTTTTGACTCAAGTTACAGAAAATGTAATTATTTTTATTAGATCGAGTTAACAGTACTAAACAATATGTATGTCTATTACTAACGATTTACAAATTAGCCATTTGACCCGAATTTGATTCCATAGCGTATCCTGTATAAATTCAAACATGTTTATCACAAACAAAAAGCTGATTTATTGAATTAATGATGTATGTAGATATTGCAATCGATCATAGAAACCTTTGCCATAAATTTATTTTTTTAGAAAACATAACATTTAATACTTATTTAATTTCATCCAATCATGTGTTGAAAGTTACACTTTTTTCGATTTAATTTGCAGCTATAGTTAATTATTTTTTTGATTCGAACTGCAGTCAATATGATGGCAACAGTTTAATAAAAGCTTTATTTTTCCCTTTGCTCGTTTATCATTTTTCGTTTGTTGTAAAATTTTATTGTTTTGTCTGAAATATATTGTTAAAAAATATGGTTAAAATATTTCATTAAAAATCGTTAAAAATAAAGTTATATGTTAAAATACTGGTATCATTAGAAAGCTAATTTTTAAAATCTTTAACTTGACGTAAAAATCATCTTTGTTCGATAATATTTCCGGATTTATAGCAGGAAAAACGTCGAAATTTTGCTTCACTTTAAATTAATTCTAATTCTATTTAAAAATTTGAAAAAAGGGCTCCTATGTGCACATTCCCAACTTTAAAGGTATACATGTACCAAATTTGGTGGCTGTGGGTTCAATGGTCGGCCTATAGAGCGCCAACATACACACACATTGAACTTTATTATAAGTATAGATATAGATTAATATTTATTAACCACCTTTGACTATCAGCTGGTTCGCCAAAAATGTTAATTGAGTCTGCTTTGAACTAAATTTTGATAAATAAATTTTATTATGAAAATATTTTTAAACTTCAAATCTGTGTTATTTTAATAGCCTAATTATCTTCCGTTTATTGTATAAAACCATCCTAATAGAGTTAGTATCCATATCACAATGTTACTAAAAACGTAACTTTCAGGATAATCTATTTACTTACTTTCTCTATCTCGTAACGTCCTTACTCGTAGATAACACTCGCAGAATTTTCTATGAATTACTTAGTTGATTTAATACAGAAATGGTAAACAAAAGAAAATATACACTACAAACTCTTAACAATGCGCATTCTTTGATTGAAAACTTACTATCTTTGGAGACTTGTTAATTCGAGGAATATTAAAATGTTAATTTCCGTGAACTCTCTTGTACATAACTTGATGGTCATGATCCCCTAAAAAAGGCAATTTTCAGCAATAAATTGTGACAAACATTAGATCTGCATTGTTTTAATTACGTTACTCTTATTCTGTACATTGTGTATGTGAAATTTCCTAATAAATTTCAATCCCATGACATCACAGTACTATAAAAGGTATGAAAGGGGGTGTTGGCTGGAAATAGAACTCAGGACCTTTTAATTAGAATCCTGGTAACATAACCTCTAGACAAACGCAATTGTTATTTGACTTCTGAACTTACCACTACATTATTACCCCTACAGTGAGTCGTAGCTGTATCGCACGTAGTGTTTTTGGCAGACAACGAACATTTGAATCGCACCAGGCGCTATGGCGGACGATGAACGATTTTATCGCGCGAAGTGTTAAGGTGGGCGAGGAAAGTTTTTACCGCGCCAAGCGTTATGGCGGGCGACGAAGGTTTTTATCACTACAAGCGTTATGGCGATTTTTGCTCCCGGTAGAGGGCACCACAAAGGTTGTATGCAGGTTGAAGGTTCACTATCCGAGTTCACCAATGTGTAAGGTGGTGCTGGTTTGGAATAAAACTCGGGGCTTTTTGATTAGAAGCCTCGTAATATAGCCACTAGACAAAAACAACTGCTCGTGCCTCGTAGATATTATCTGGCTTATGAGCTTATCACCAGAGAGATATTGTAGTGCGATTCATCTATCATCTAACTTTCAAGATTTCCTACAAATTTACTTTGTTATTTCTCTTATAAACTGCATAATAATTAAATTGAATCATTTTTCTTATCTAATATTAATAGAAGAAAAATATGTGTTTAATTATTAGATGAAAAAAATAAAAACGAGTAGATTTTCTGCAAAGCAATGAAATCATTGGTGAAAGCTGTGCAAAAAAATATTTTTTAAAAAATGTCAAAATTCTGGAAAAAAAATTACATTGGGTATAAATTGGTATCATTAAAAAAGATAATTTTTTAAATTTTAAAACGGTGGAAGCTCAATTTTTGTGCTGCAATATTTTTAGCGTTATGTGGAAACGCCAAAATCTGGTTTTAATATTTAATTTCTTATAATTTCATTCAGAGTGTCTCATTTCTTATAATTTCATTCAGAGTTGCTCATTTTCTTCAAAGTATATTACATTAAATTTGGTATCTCTAGGTCAAACGGTCTATTCTGTAAAGACACAACATACACACTGAACTAAATCTTTTCTAAGAGATTTCATATTTGCTAAAAAGGGAGAAAGAAACTTCCTTCCTAAAAAAATTAGGTAATTATTATTAAAGAAGTTTTGTATGTTCATTTTAATTAATATTTTGGAAAGTCTAAAGGAAGCGAATAAAAAAATATTTAACATTTCTTTATTGATGAAATATTTTAACATACTTTCAGCATTTTCTTTTTACAAATCTTTTGACGAAGGAAACATTTTCGCGAAGGAGGGAAAAAAAAATGAAATATTGATTTTCGATGTAATTTTGTGGGAGTATTTTTAAATGATGCTCAACCCACATGGCAATAACTTTCAAAGAATTTCAAAAATAATAATGATACCATAAAAAGTACCAGTAAGGTTTATTAAAATATCGAGTGTTATTTTAAAAAAGTATCGCATAAAATATAAAAGTTAAAAATTTCATCTTTTGGAAAAAAATCTCATTGAATTCGTTAAATAGCATCATTTACTTATTCGTTTGTAAAATGCAAGATCTTAATTAATCGTCAACAAGAAAGTTATCATCTAGAATAATATCTGATTCATATGCCTTTTGAAATATTCTACTTTAAACATTTTGAGAGAAGAAAAGCGATATTTTCTTCAATATGCAAGAAAACATTTGAAAGACTTTAATGTTTCCATTAGATTTTCCGATAAAAGTTGCTTTTTAAATATTTATAATCGAAAAAAAAGCACTGTGAATAGAAATTACTATCTTTTTTTTTATCAAACAGATGAAATGAAAAAGCGAAAAAATAAAATATCAAATATTTCCAAAATGATGTTTTTTATTCCCTTTTTCTACAAATGAAAGCCTTTCCCTTAGATGTTTAAGGTCATTAAATATCTCAAAAAGAATTTATAGTTTTACAGCTTATAGGTTCTGCAATTAACCTCTGTGAAGAAATTCATACATAATATTACATATTATAAAATTAAATTATAATATTGAAAATTTAAAGAAATTTAACAGATGAGAAAAGCATTTTTGACTCCAAGTTCAGTCCTTCTTCAGATATTTATAGAGTATCTCAATTATAGATATACTTGAAAGAAAATTTGCAAATATAAATTTTGTAAAGATAAAGGCTCAAGATTCATTTGCACTATAAATATATTCATATGATCTGAAAACAAGGAATCGAAATGCAACATGAAAAAATGAAAAAGCATTGAATACTTTTTAGAATTGAATATAAGGGGTGTTCGGATGAAAATGTACGTTGTGTGTATACAATGGGTCTGGGCTCAAAGATCCCATTGATTAACGAACCGAATGATTCATTGTTCCAAGAATTCCCGTTGCCTTGATGAGACCCAATTCTTCACAGCGACCTTGAATTCAGCATCCAAGTTGAAGACGCTTCCCTTTCAGATGTTTTTTCAGGAGACTAAACATATGGAAAATTGCATGGTGACATGTCCTGACTGTAGGGCGGATGGTTGAGTTGCTCCCGATTTAACTTGACCAGTTCCGCTTGTGTGGCCCTGGAGAAGTGCGGACAAGCGTTATAATGGAGCTGAACCCTCCCCATTGTGAGTAGCCCCGGTCTTTTGTTATTGTTGGGCCTGCGTAGTCTTCGGAGTGTCTCACAGTACACATCAGAGTTAAAGATTCTTTTGTACTTGAGGAATTCAACATTATTAGTCAAAAATAAAAGCCTCTGCTCTACATCGGAGACTTTAATCGCATCCATGGATGTCTCGCTGCAATCTCCCATAGGGGCATAGGTAATATGTTAATGGTTACGAGGTTTAGTATCTTTTCATTAGAACATCCCTTGTACATTCATTTAAATGATATTTAGAAGTAATATCCTTTTCTGCCGTTCATTAAAAAAAATTTCACTGAAAAAATGCTAATATTTTTTAAAGAATGAAATATGATGAATATCTCCCTATAATGATAAATTTATTATCCTTTTCTCCTAAAAGAAATTATAAAGGCAATATGATGATTCTTCTAAAAAATTTATTTAAATCGTTTTTTTTTATATAACTGTTTCTATTTGTATTTAAATAATCTTTACCAGTGATTCTCAACCACTGTGCAGCAACAATTTTGTGTGCTGCCAAATTTTAGAAAAGTTTATAGCAAAAAATATTGTTCTTTTTCAAATTACGAATAAAGCTTGTTAAAATTAAAGTAAAGTATTTTGTAAAAGAAAACCATTGTTTTTACAATAGTTAAAAACTGATTATTCATCATTTCCCAAATTTAGATTTAAAAAAATTGATTTGATTCGTAATCCCTTTGTGATAACGAATACATCTGTATTTGAATTAAATCTGAGTGAAGAGAAAAACACTAATTTAGCGTTCTTGTAATCGAGATTTAATTTTAAAATATTCGGAATAATTAATCAATTCATTTTGGATTATCATTAGATGCTATTATCCCATGATCGCAAAAAAAATCACTTTAAAAATATTACTATAATTTTCTACATCTTATTTGTGTGAATTGAGATTTTCAGTATGTACGAACATAAAAAAGATGGATACTGTTGAATGTAGAAGATGATAATGGGAGAATCATTGTTATCTTTACCACCAAATACAAATGATATCAAAAATCATAAAAATCAAATTTCTCATTAAAAATATTCTTATTATTACCTTGTAATTAATCCCCTAATAAGCCTACTGCTTTCTTGTAGTACATATTATATTATTTTATTTTACCCTTGAAATTATTATCATAAACTATTTTAATGTATTATAGGTAAGTAAATAACTTATCTTTTTGTTTGCCTCCAAATTTTGAAATCGTTAAAAAAAGTGTCACGACCAATAAATAAAAGGTTGATAATTTCTGATTTATACTATATGTTTTTAATTTCAATATCTGAAAACTCAAATAACATTTTTTAATTGACGCTTCTGTCTTTTAAATGACACTGACAAAGAGAATTTCATTCCAGCTTTCAGAAACTTCAAGACATTCTGATTTTGGAAAAAAAATTCATCATCATTTTCCAAAGAAATCTAACATGGAAAAATATTATTATATTTTATAACAATTCGAATATCATTTAAGAAAATTAAAACGTAATTCGGACTGTCATGCATTAAGTCATGTCTCAGTTCTGACGCTGACCCTTGTATGTAAGGTTTAAATGAAATTTTTCCTTCGTACTTTGTAAACTTAACTAGTGTTTTTTATTTTCCGCATTCATCGATAATAATGGCAAATTGTTAGTATTACCGAGCTTAACATGCTTAAAATAAAGATAAATAAACATCAGTAAACCGTTTCAAAAATCTGATTAATCTAGATGATCATAAATCTTATAAATAGATGTTCTTCAAGTTATAGGACAGTTTAAAAATTTCTGTGATAACGAGTACAGAATCCGAAAAAATAAGTTAAATATGATCAAACTTCAATAATATCAATTTGATTCTAAATCAAATCTTACAAACATTTTATATTTAAATATGGATCTGTTTCTTTATATATATAAATGGAAATGTGAATAGGTATGAAAAAATTCACAAAATGATCTGACTTTTATATACACTGATGGGAAAAAAAAAATCCCAACACTATGAAGGAGCTGGGCTAGATAAACGAAATTTGGTAGGCGTGTTTATACATCTGAAAGATGACGTCGATTCAAATTTCGAGCTACGCGCGTAAGTGTGGCGCTGGTAGCGACACTATGAACATGCAAACGAGGTTTGCTTTAAATAAGCGCTGTAAGGTTCGTGATCGTTATTTACAGTTGAGATTTAACGCAGTGGGTTAATGTTAGTCAAGGATGCCTCTGAGAAGACGAAGAAGCCATTATCAGCAGCTCACTCAGTTTGAACAAGGTCGTGTTGTAGGGCTACGAGAAGGTGGGTTTTCTTTCCGTGATATTGCTGAAAGACTTGGCAGGAATGTATCCACTGTGCATGAGTATTGGCGGCAGTGGTCAAGGGAAGGTACTGCCTCAAGAAGACCAGGTTCCGGACGGCCACGTGGTACTACTGAGAGGGAAGACCGTCGTATTCGGCGTATGGCTGTGGCTAATCGTACTGCGTCTGCTTAAATTTGAGCTTCAGTTGGCACCACAGTGACACAACGAACTGTGACAAATCGGTTACTTCAAGGACAGCTCTTAGCCAGACGTCCTGTACAGTGCATTCCACTGACTCCAAACCACTGCCGTTTGCAACGTGAGTGGTGTCAAGCTAGAGCTCATTGGAAGACGGAGTGGAGATATGTTGTGTTTTCTGATGAAAGCCGGTTCTGCCTTGGTCGCAGTGATAGCCATTTGTTGGTTAGAAGGAGGCCAGGTGAACGCCTGCTAGTGATTTGTC
>JAPMOQ010008484.1:0-23517 GCA_026543055.1 Argiope trifasciata
TGGAGATCCTGAAGATTTCGGAAACTGGTTGGTCGGCTCGATTTCGGGGGAATTATCTAATTCGTTAGAAATAATCACTCGGAGTGAAATACACAAATTACCTGCGAGGCAAAGATTTGTAGCACGTTCAGGGAACTAGTGATAGTGTCTTCGTGCTTGATATATACATAATTGTAGCTTATGAACTTGGTAAAGGACATGGAAAATTGATGGTTATCGAATAGTGGATGAATGATGATCAATATTTGATGGCTATTAAAGAAAATTCTTGTAATATGTATCAGATTATTTTTCTCGGTCCAGTTTCTATGTAACATTAATTTTTATGGCAATAAAACGTTTCATAGAAAATTTTTATTGCCTTGATTTATATTTACTTGAAGGAATTAGTATTGTCTATGATGAAGTATATATGAAGAAATGAAAGCTGTTTAACTGCTAATGTATCATTCTAGCTTTGACTATGACTGCGAATTACCTAGATTAAAGCGAAAAGGTCCAAAGTGGATACATAAGAACTTTTGTGTTTCATTTAAGATATAAAGAGAGGTGAAAATTCTAAAGTTTTTAGAAACTAGTTGGTAGGCTCGATTTCAGTGGAATTACATAATTCATTAGAATTAACCACTCGGAGAGATATACACAAATTACTTACCAGGAAAAGATTTGTACTACGTTCAGGGAACTAGTGATCGTGTCTGCATGCTTTATTTATACATAATTGTAGCCTATAAGCATGGTAGAGACATGGAAAATTGATGGTTATCGGCCAGTGGATGAATGATGATCCACATTTGATGGCTATTAAGGAAAGTTCTAATAGTATTTACTGGATTGTATTTTTTCGGTCAAGTTTCTACCTAATTCTAAAAAGATTTTTTAAGGCAATGAAAATTTTCATGGGGTAATTAGATTCCTTGAAGGTATTTTTGTCCATATTATACTACATATTAGTTACTTTTGTTTGGATAACAGTTTAAGTACAATAATTGCTATGACCATGACTTTGAATTATAAAGATCTACGTGAAAAAGTCTATAATTAATCTGTAGGAATTTTTGTTTCATTTAAGACTTTAAGGAAATTGGAGATACTAAATCTTTTGAAAATAGGTAGGTCACCTAGAATCTGCGACATTATGTAATTCGTAAAAAATAATCATTCTAAACCTATACACTAATTAACTATGAGACAAAGATTGGTATCATGTTTAGGGAACTCATGATAAAATCTACATGCTTGATGTAAGCATAATTGTAGCCTTTAAACATGATAAATACTTTTTTGGGCAGGAAGAAGAATTATATCGATCGGTTGACGCATGATTAATGACCATGACTTGATAGGGAGCGAATAGTACTGAATCATTTTCATTCGATTTTATTTCTGATATGCAGCAGTCTAGAGCAGTTTTTGATTGCATATTTCTAGTAAAAAATTTAGTGTTTTTAATGCCAACTTCCATAGTCATACTACAAACATCTTCATAGAAGTATTTTGTGGAAGTTTCAAAACTTAGAGATATATTAATCAGCTGTAACCAGCTGCCTATTAAAGATCCTGAACGTTAATTGAAAAGTTTCGAGGGCAAAATTGCAATACATACTTTTAAAATTAATACTTTTTTATGATTTAGGAATTTTCAGTTCAAGACGTTCGGAAAGGCAAATGTACCTTTGTAAAAATGATGAGCCGAATAACGTACCTTCCTGAAATTTACATATTTTGGATTAGCTGTATTAAGCTCTTGAATATATTTTGATAATTTTTTTTCACTTTGAAAAGACATTTATTGAGAAAAATTGGTATATATTAATCAAATTGGTACAATATATATCAATGAAAATATTTGTCACCATTTTCAACAAGTTTTTCATATTTTACGTTCAATATGTCTTACATTTGATTGTCTTCAGATTTTAGGCCCTCCAGACCATTCTTTGTAACTGAAATCGAAATCACCAATCTTAAATTATTGAAAAAAAATCCATGACATGACAAAGAACGCATGTGCCATAAGTTTCTAAAAGTGACTAATGTGCTTTGACAGCAGATTTATTCAAGCCAAACTAAAAAACTTATGAATGCAGAAAATACAGTTCGGAGCGTTCCATGATTGTTATTTTTATTTACTGAGTAACTCAATAATATCAAACGGGAAACTTTCAAAATGATACCAATCAAATTAAATTGGCAATATCCAAAACTATCCTTTATATAAATACTTGGCGAGTTTAATAATAGATGGTGCTGATGCATTCAAGCACCTAATATTAATATTTTTCAAAAGCTCATTCAGGTCGGATTTCGCAATTCTGAACGATAACAGGATGAAAGAATATTTCACATATTTTCACACACTTTATGAATCTCAACTTACTTGGACAGCTGCTTCAATTCTTTTCATTCATTCGTCCAACACCTAAAGCAGCCAATTTAACCTTTAAATTTTAACCTTGTACTTTAATTATTACTGCTCCTATTATTAAAAGGTCTTGTAGAATAGTTTTGTTTTTCAAGCAGGAGGTGTTTATGGAACAAACAACAGAAACTATAATACTTCATCAAAGATTAAGTTACGGTTTGACAACGGATTGTAATATTCGCTTTTGCGCATGCGTTAGGATGGGTTTAATTCGACAAAGTAGGGGTGAGAGGAAAGATGAAAGGAATATATGTTTACATTTAACAATGAGGAATCGCGATTTTATGAGCGTAAACATTATAGATAATTAGTAATGCAGAAGGAAAAAGGTACTAATGCATAGTAAAATATTTCTGAAGAATTTTTATTTATTGTAAGAAACAAACATTAAAATATGAAGAACAAATAAAAAATTTGTTTCTTAAAATTTGGTAATTAATTTTTTACAAAATAATAATGGTCTCTTTTTTAAGAAAAGGCTTCTTTTTTATATGTTATTACATTTTTTTCTGTAATATTTTAATTCTCCGTTTTCTACTTCTTGGTCACTATATTTATTGATATTATGTAAAACTTTCTTCGTACCCTTCCTGAAAGTATTTTTACCACTTGAATTAGTTATATCAATGCGAAATTTTGAGTTAAAACGTGGTCAGAAATAACACAAAACTCACATACAAGAGAGGAAAAAAAAACACCCCTGAACTAAAATATATGTAATGGGAAAATCCAAGGTCAAAGGTAAATACCGGAAATGCGCTCATCGTTTCCTTGTCTCACCCCTTAATAAAAGAATTTAACATTCCTGAAATGAATTTAAAATTTTTCTTGAATAAATTCATTTATTTTCATGTATATATTTATATCATAGATAAATGGAAATTAATGTTATCACTTACAATCATAAATATTGTTATTTAACATTATCTTTTTTTTTCATGTACAGTAAAAGCTCTTTATTCGAGGGGGAAATGCTCCCTAACTATGCCGCGAATACAGAAACCGTGAATACGGAATGTTAATTTATATGGGATTAAAGGGGATACGTTCCTAGGTGACAAAATAAAAAAAAACATATAAAAAATCAATTTAATTGAAGTTTTTGAACATTTTGATTAATTATCTTAAGGCTTAGGCAGTGGTTTGAAGAATTTTATAATTTTCTCTTGCTTGGCAGTTTTTAAAAGCTCCTTCAATCAGACTGATACGCAGCAGTCGCAATAGCAATTTGCCTCTTAAAAATAAGACTTCGTTCCATAGACGTTCATAAAGCTCATTTGTCATTCCTAAACCTTCATTAAGATTTTTCAAATTAAATGTCACGTTTACAGTGCTTGTTGAAGCCTCTTCTTCAATGGGTTGTGAATTTAACATTTCCTCCAAGTCGGTTTTAGTCAAATCTTCATTTTACGATTCAAGCAATTCCTGAATGTCACTTGATTCTATCTGTTAGAGCCCATCTCGTCCTATTCCATTCGCGATTTCGGCTATGTTTGCAGTCAAAGTTTGAACTTGCACAGATTCTTCGTCATTTTCTTCAGTCAGAGCAGTCCAGTTTTTTCTTTCATGACTTCAATGTGTGTGGCTTCAATTCTTCCAATGATTATTTTATGTTTACGATGCATTTTGCTAAGTCAAATTTCTTCTAGCATTCTATAACATTCACATCAGGATTACATTCCATAATATCCAATATGATTTTGAAGGTTCGCCTAATGTAATAGAGCTTAAAGGCCTGGATTATTTCTTAGTCCATAGGTTGAAGCAAAGCCGTCGTGTTGGGAGGTAAAAATGCCACTTTTATATTTGGATGCATAGTTTCAAGTTCTCTAGGATGACCTGGTGCATTGTCCAAAACTAGAAGGGCTTTAAAGTTTAAATTCTGTTTTTTTAAATAAGTTTCAACTTCAGAAACAAAACAATTCTGGAACCAGTCACAAAAAATAGCGCTTGTAATCCTTGTTTTTTTTTATTATCAAGCCAAAACACTGGCAGGTTGAATAAAGAAACCACGAATAAAGAAATTTTTAACCGCGAATATAGGAATTGGGTCGCATTTTTTTCATCCGCGAATAGTGAAACCGCTAATGAAAGAAGCGCGAATAAGGAGTTTTTACTGTATATATTAATTCTTTTGAATGCTGCGATTGTGAATTTTGCACGTTTAGATATACACAACTCATCTAAAGATAAAAATTATGTTTGAATGTAATAAAAATATTCACACTGTATGAAAAGCGAAAATTTTCTGCAAGGCTAAGTTTTGATAAAGTAGGAAGATAAAGTATCCGTGCATAAAATATCTAATTCTTACCTGTTCTTTTGACAAACTTGTTTTGAAGTATAAAAATTATGCAATGATTGTTATCAAGTACATCATGATAAGAAGATATGTTTTTTGTTAATTCTTTCACTCGAAAAAGGATTATGTATTCAGCTTATTAATATTTCTGGAAAAAATATTACGAAGCATGTTTTAAGACAAAAGACTGATTTAAATATTTATTTTTCTTTGGAAATACTAAAGAGGAAATAAATTTATATCTAAAATTATATATGTATATATATATATATATATATATATATATATATATATATATATATATATTTATTTATTTATTTAAAATTCTGACGAACCTACTTAGTTTAGACCTCCCTTATTTCGATAAACACCTCCCTTATCCGTGAAAATTCAAAGACACTTTGTGACACAAAGGTAATTCAAGGACATTTTGAGTTAGACGGATCAAAGTTGGTGTACAGGCATAAACCGAATTGTTGGTTTTCTATTAACTTTTTTGAAAAATACTTTTAAAAAAAGTCTTTCTTTCTGAGTGTTCGAATATAAGTTTAAATGAAGAAAACTTAAGGGATTCAATTCGATACATAAATATATTATCTGTATTGTAGACAACTATTACATTTTGAGCTAAATACAAATGGGGGGTGACAGTCAGTCGATCAGTACTTCCAGAAGCTTGCAAACGTGATAACCCAAAAAATGCAATGACTTAAATATTTAAAATTTAGTATATGATTTTGCTACTTTAAAAATTGATTTTTGCCACATTTTTTTGTTTCAATCGCTTGAAAAGATATGTCTAAAACAAAAATTCGATTTTTGGGATTCTATTAAATGCGTAACAGGTATTAATCACGAAAAGGCTCGTCAAAGATCACGCAGTGGATTAAGTAAAAATCTTAAATCCACGCCAAAGATTAACACTTCGTAAATATTGTACACAATGCCCTGCAAGGCGTTTGCTTAAATAACATATTTGTTACAGAATATGCGAGAAAGTTTTGGGAGACGACTTCCCCTGGTTTGGTGACATATAATAAAATGAAATCAAATGAATAGTTTTTATTTAGTATTTTTATCGAATTAATCTTTGACAAAAATAACTAATTGAATTATTCTGAATTTTTATAAATTTATAATCAAAAACTAGAATCGTTGTTGTTACTTATGGCACGTCACAAGCCCGATGACAGAAAGCTGTCAACCATTTAAGCCTTAATTAGCGCCCTTGTTTTTTCAGTAGTGCCAACTAGGGCCAAGAGTACAAATCAGCGACTTCATGCTTCACATTCGCTTGCCAAAACCCCTTTTTACAGGTGGACACAATCACACTACTCACAGATAGAAAACAGAATAACGACCCTGCCGAGCTGGGATTTGAACCCGAGACGCCCAGATCACAGGAAAGACACTTTACCCTTGGCCATTAAGCCGGCACTGGAATCATTAAATACTTCATGAAACACATCTGATGACTGTGACAAATGTTGATAATAATTTTTAAATTTTTATAAGAATCTGAGTGAATGCTTCTGATAAGAGTTGCTTATTCTATTTTGGACCAACTCCGGAGTGGGGGAGTGTCTCGCATTAGAATTTCCGGGAGTCAAGAAAGAAATGATATCAAGGAAACCGCTTCTTTTAAATGTGGAAACTTCATATTCACACTATTTTTGTTCATAGCCATTGGAATCTGACTACATTTGCTTATTTTGGAATTTAATCCATTTTCTTTAAACTTTAGAAATCAAGTATCTGATCTCCTAAGCCCAATCCGTTTTCTTGTATATTAACATTATTTTGTAATTAACTTTTATTTTGAATTCTTAAGTAGCTATTCATTTTGTTATCATTAAAGGATAACTTTAGGTTCAATCGTTTCGTATTTTTCAGTTCACAAATCCTTAAAATCCTTTTGAAAACTTCATGTTTCGAATGTTTTTAAATGAGAAGTATGAAAAGTGATATTTATTTTTACTTTCACACAATTAATGTTTCCTGTATCATAAAATTAATTTTCTTTACATCTTTTTAAGGGGAAAAAACTTGCCGATCCTGCGAACCACGATGGCGAAGAAACTTGAGGGGGCGGGGATAGAATTTTTCGAGAATATCGTTTTAATTTGTTTAAAACTTTGTAACTCCTTAGGTTTGGTAATGATTTCAAAAAATCCAACTCAATTTATATTTCCCTATTTTCTTTTATTTATTTTGATTCAATTTTATACTATCAGTTATTAAATTTATTTAAAAAGCTTATGCCGTACAAATAGTTAAAAAAAAAAGAACCGTACTGTCTCTAATTGTTTTTACAAAAACATAAAAATAAATAAATGTATAATCCTAATAGTTATTTGTTATAAATAATAGAAAAAATGCAATATTTTTTATCCACATTTACTTTAAAAAACTGAAAATTAACTACACGTTAGTTGTATAAAAAATTAGCTCAATAAATGGGTAGAAATTTTTTGGAACAAACTTTATACATGAGTAATTACAGAAAAGGCACGATGATTTCTACTTTAGGATATCAACTGATTTCACTTGTTGCATTTCCTCCATTCATAATGATTCTTAATAATTTGGAGATAAGGGAAGGTAATTAAAATATAAAATTACCAATTACTGAGATTAAATATTGGGGTAGTAAATTTTAGAGCCAGACGAAAGTAACTCTTTCTATAAGTTAGAAAAAAAAATATTTCGCTTTCATTCACATATTTTAGGACATATATTTGCTGAAAAACATTTCTTAAGGTGAACAATTGGCTACATTTATTATGATATCAGTTATGTAACTGTAATGGATATCAACTACTTTCATTTGATGAATTTTCTTCATTCATGATTATTCATAATAATTTGAAATAAAAATCTAATGATATAATTCCCAATTAGTAATATTAATTATTGAGATAAAAAAATTCTAGAGCTAGACTGCTTTAAGGAACTCTTTCTACAAATTATAGAAAAACTTATCTCACTTTCATTGAGTAAGATGTTTCAGAACAATTATTTGCATGCGAAATAATAAGATTATGAGATATATTATGAGATTTATAATCATACTCATAATATTATATAATAATACTTATATAAGAAATATAATACAAGTATTATATAATAATGGAAAAATGTATGAGAAATAATAACAGAAAAATGTTTCTTGAGTTAAATAAATAGCTGCAATCATTACAAGATAAATTATTTAACTCCAAAGAATTCCTCTCTGGTGAAATTTACTCTTTCTGCATTATTTTATTGAAAATATTGATAGGTATACATTTCCTATTAAGTATCAAGAAATGACAGAAATGGAAAAGAAACCCTAGTAGCAAGCATGTATTGTACAATATTGTATGATATTAAACAATATTCGTAATATTGTATGATATTAAACAATATTCGTAATATTGTATGATATTAAACAATATTCGTAATATTGTATAATATTGTTAAATATTAAATAATATAATACAATATTGCACAATATTGTATAATATTATACAACAGGATGTGCTACCTGAGAACAATTGTTTCATTTTATTCCTAATCAAATTTATGTTATTAAATGTGCTTTTAATAAGTCGTTTTTCAAAACTATTGATAGGTGAGTGCATTCGCAATTCAATTCGAAGTAGAGTCGAAACATATATTTTGGAAGCTTCGCTGTTTTTCCCTCTAGAAAAAAAGGCCTAGAAATCACCCTTGAAGGCCTGATTTTATCAGATTTAAGCCATCTCCAATAAAATGAAACAAGCTTTTACTTCCTAAATATCAATTTTAAATCCTTATTACAATCAAACCTAAATTTTCGTTTGCAAAGTTAGAACAAATATAAAATCTTAATGCAAAGAAAAACTTTGGCACCCGTGGATAGTGATGAAAAAAGGAAATAAAAAAAACTATGCAAGAATTAATTTTTATATTCTTTTAATAAAATAATTAAATAAATTATTAATTTCAGTTAAAATTAAAAACATTAAAAAATTAAAATTTTGACATACCCCACAACAAAAAATTATTTGTATAGAACTTGATGCAGTTAACTTAAGAGCATTAGATTTGTTTGTATCTATTAAGTATAGCAATCTCAAATACTGGTTTATGAATTAAAAATATAAATAATGCACTTATGTGAAATGTATTTACATTCATGTAAAATAATAAAAATACCTGTAGAGCTCTCTCAGTGTAGCATGAACTTATTTCTTCGACTTAGATTTAATGCATGGCTTGTAAAATATATAAACATATTTATATATTGAATACATGTCAGTTTGTTGTTTTTTAGGAAAAATAGCTCTGTATTTGAGTTAAATTTCAAAATATTGAAAAATATTTTTAATTTCTTCTAATTAGATAAAGATAGCAGCTTTCTGAGAGCCGTATCACACACCAGTGTTTGATGGGCATTTTATTCATCATAACAACGTCGCGGGAGAAGTGATTTTATGTTTATATCTGATATTGTGGTCCATAAGAAAGAATCTTTTAAGAATAATTTACTCTTAAATAAAATAATAAAATATATGAGTAACACGTCATTGATATGAGAGAGTCATCAAAAAAAGTTAAAAACTGTTAAAATTAAAAGAATTTATCGGGATTATACAAGACCCAGCATATTTCATGTGAAATAAATGCGATTTTCATATACAAAAACTTGCGGTTCCTTAGGAAATTCATGTGAGTTTTATTAATTGAAACTGTAGCATTTAGTGTATTAAAGCTTCATTGAATAATTTAGAAGTTATTCATTTTTTAATTCTTTTAAATTTCACACTTTTCTTAAAGACATTTAATAGAGAACGCCTTACAAATAACGTAACAAAAAAGTCTCATCTCCTTGAATATTTCTTTTAATGTCGAATCTGATAATTAGCTATGTCGTGAACTGAAGATAATCAAGTATACTAAGGTGATTATCGCTTGTTTTAGCGCCTCTTTATTTGATTGATTCAGTTCAATATTTGATACATACCTATAATTTGAGTGTGAATTCCATGGGAGATTTTCAAATTTTGTAATTCGTTTTTTTTTTAAGTCCATATGTCTGTAAATGAATGCACCAGCCGAAAATCAAATCCAATGATGTATATCATTCGTATAACTAACAATAATAAGTGGTAAAACTGCACACCGAGTTCCACCAAAATTGTTGAGTGACTGTATAATACTCATGCACAAATGAAATGGTTATTACTTTTCAGATTCGACAAATGATGAATGCGATCAAAAATTTAGTATAGATCTAATCTGATTTTCTTTATTTACATAATTTGATTTTGGCTTATCGAACTCAATATCAATTGCCATACAAGTAAAGTAGACAGCTATTTAAGTACCATTTAGATTTCCGAGGCTTTAGGAATCTTTTTTGATTTACTGAATAAATTCATTTTACAAAGATATAATTACTCTTATATAACTTAAAATCAAATGAATGAATTCTGGAGCATAGTTTGAGGATTTGGTTTCCTTTTTTCACTTCCGTGTGGTGAATTTTCTTTTACAAATTATAGGCTGCCTGATTCCCAACTCTTTTGAAGGTACTTACAATTAAACGCTTTGTAAATTAAATTTATTTGATTATTTATCGTTTAAAAACTGATAAGTATAAATGGAAATCAACTAAAAAACTGCTAAATGAAAATCAATAAAAATAATTCAGGTTTGGAAGTTTCTCTATTAGCACTAAATGATGAGCAGCATTGTTACGATAAATTTCTGACATTGGCCCGCATTGAGAACTTCGAACATCGATAGTATGTCTTACCATATACAATACATTTTATTAATAGAGTAGGGAGGGAATGAGGGGTCAGAGATTTGCTTTGTCTGAGAACCTCGATAAGGCTTGATCCTGTCCTAATAATATGTGTCTCAATCCCGTCAACTACTTTTCAGAATCAGGATATTCAGAGTCTGGAAATTCTTTTAAAACCTTGAAGTCAAAATTTTTTGGGAATTACAATAAGTTTTTATTTTTTATTTTATAGTATATATAGAAATTTATAAGATAATTCTTTGATTGAACTATTGATGATTGTAACATGCTTTCTATCAAAGGTTTACAATTAGTATATCACTTACAGAATAATACTTTCTGAGTTGCATTTGTTAAATGATGTTCGTTCATTGTTTTCACTAAACTTAAAACATGGTAATTATTACTTTACAGAATCGTCAGTGTGGTGTAGAATAATCACAGACATCGACTCAGACACGGAGATACTCGTCAACCACCGATGGACAAACAGCCCGACCCCTCTTTGCTTTCCCGCCAAAGACAAGAGGGAGGATTTCGAACCACGCACACATTCCAAGCATTTGCTACACAAGAACAAACTCCACCGAATCCCTGTGAAGAACGCATTGGAAAGTGATCAACATACACAAGAAGACGATGCTTTCAGAGAAAAGGAGAGAAACAGCATAGAATTTGAGGCGGAACAGGTGTCCGACCTACGAAAAAGAAGTCATCAGTATTCAGATGAAAACGTAAACATAATTTTGAAATATGACAAAATACGATTTAAGAATGTATCCATACTTGAATATCGAAGAGGACAAATTATTAAAAAATAAGCCTAAAAATAATAATGATTTCAAAAGGATTACCGTTCATTCGTTTAAATATATTTTTTCAAAATATTTATTATTAAAATGCGAATGAGAAGTACAAAAGCTGAACTTTTTTTGATAAAAAAAATGAAATTTCAATGGAAAAAAATGATCAAAAATGGAAAAAAAAAATACAGCTATATTTTTAAAGTTTATAATTTCAATAAGGAAATGACAGAATATTGCTTAATGAAAAACTTTTAATCCAAACACTATCTATCTTATTTTTCTGAATTCTCGATAAATTGCAGAACAATTATAAACACTAGTTCCGTAATCTTGAAATTCATAATTGAATTCAGGGTAAAAGAATAGAGTTTTAAAAAATACTGTATTTTTAAAGAATATGTAAATGTTGTACTTGTTAGCCAATTTTTGAATACACTTTCAAGTTAAATTAATTTTCTTCAGAAAATAAAACGGGAAAAGGAGTATATTTTGTCTAATTGTTTTTTGAAAAGAGAATATTTTGTAATTTGAAATGAAATTTCATAGCGCAACTTAAAACTTAGAGATGAATTGAACAGTTGTGCTGCCATCTATTATATCAAAAAAGAAATGTTTTAACGTAGAGTGTCAGTTATTTTGTGTCAAACAGAAAGAATCTGAATTTTATAGATATGTATCCCTATTCTTATATATCTTCTATAACTTTTGGAATTTTATTTTAACTTTGGTATAAATGAATTATAAAATATTATTGTAAAGGGCAAATGACTGTTTTAACCTGAATGTTTGATCGGAACCTAATAGATGGCGACACCTGAACAATTCGAGATGGAAAAATTCTACGTCAATCTTATAAGTGATAATAGAAATTGTTTATAAATAGATATCCCAACTCTGTAGTTTTATTAAAATAAAACAAAGCAAAATACAAACTAATTGCTCCTCGGAAATTATAAATAACAACAGAGTTTAAATTCAATGCAATCATAAGAGTTCATCGTAAGACCCTCCAAAATTATCTCAAAGATATATGGCAACTCATTTTACCTTTTCTTTATTTCTGATGTGTATCTGAAGCATCAGATATTTCTATCTTATGTTCGTCACGTGTGTTGATTGAGGGACTACAAATACCTGTTGTTTGATATAGCGAAGAAAAAATATAAGGTATTGTCAAACATGCATATCTGCATTTTTTTTTCTGTTTCACACCAGGTTTCTTCAATATTCTTCACATTTTTATAACTGGTTTGTCTTAAGACTTTAAACTACTACTTTTAATTTCCAATAAACAACATGACTGTACTTTTTTGATTTTGTTTTGATATACCTGCGAATTTGAGATATTTAGTAGTTATTGTGTTTAAAAAAGAAAAAAAAGGAATGTTTAATTCTGTGAAATATGTAGCAAACCAGCCTTATGAATTCCTTAATCTGTTAAAAATATAAATTTTGAGGGAATATAGAGATTTCTAATGTTATAATAGATAAAAAAAGAATTTGTAAGCCTTCTATTACTATTTTGAACTTATGGTATCCGACCGATTACGTTAAAAACACTGATTATCGATCACATTGGCGATGCATTTTTATTGTTATTTATTTTTTATTGTTCTGAATTTCCTCTAATCAAGTCATTTTATGCTTTCTAGAAAAAGAAAGACCTGAACTATCATCCAAAGGATAGTTAAGCAAAGCATATTTTTCAGCTAAAATTTGCCCAACTTCAATGTTTTCAAAACTTTAATTTTCAGAAATGTTCTCCACCGTTAACATATCTTAAAAAATAATAGAGATATTCACATAAAAATTTCATCGTGTGCATTAAATAATATGGACAATGAAATGAACCGAAATTTCCATTATTGGGGAAATACTTTTTCATTTATAGGTGTTTTTAGAAGAATTAAGTTGTGAATTTGTGGAAAAAAGGCTTATATACGTATATTATTTCACATAACTTCTTTGCATCTCAAAATATTCCTTAGATTTTGGTTCATTTCATTCATCCTCATATTCTACAACTGGCGTACAAAGAAAAATGAAATTGCTGCATCACATTTTTGTGTAGAGTGTTAACCATATTGATTAAATTTCTTTAAATTTACGACAAATTTTCCTATTTCTTAAAATATCTTATATTTTCAAATATTTTTTTTGTATTTATTATATTTTGTATTATAATTGAAAATACATCTAAAAAAATCATAGGTTTAAATAATTTTTTAAAAATCCAATTTTTCAAAATTTTTCTTTCAAACGCAGTCGGATACCTTAAGTGATCTAACATTTATTTTTTGACAATAATTACATTTTTCTTCTCACTTTTAGGCAAGAGGACACAATGGAAGCGTTTCAAGTGACGCAGTTGTCAAATACGAGCCAACAAGTCCAATTTCACCCAACTGTTCTGCTGCATCGCCTACATCTATGGAAATCGGCAAGAGTGAAGTGGCTCAACACGATTCTGATGGATCTATGTGCATGCCATACCTCAACGGTTGCAACTATCCACCTGCCTTTCCATACAGTGGATCGCTTGCAGACACAGTTTCTGGTAATATGAAAGATAATTTGTTTTGTGTTTATGTTCTTCATTAAAATTTACAATGAAGATTATTGCTGTTCTAAGGCTCTAAATCACATTGTGTGTCAGTTTGCTTAAGTACAAATTTACAATTTGCTTTTTATGCAAAATTTAGCATGAAAGAGTTGTTTCGAGATTTTAAATAAGGATTTTTACGATCATTTTTTTAATCAAATAGTTTAAATTAACTAGCAAAAAGATTTTTAATGTCTTCATTCAATATTCAAATATAAATAATATTTGTTTGTTATTTTTTGAAAATAATCTTTTTTTCAAATCTTTGAAGCGTGAATCTTTTTTTTGTCATTATGGGTATGAAGCAATGCCCTTTATTTCAAATTTTAGGAAGAGAAAATGTTTGTTTTAATCCATGTGAAGATATTCCTATACTGTATTGTCACGGTGTAGTTACTAGTTAATGGTATTATAAAAAATTAACTTGCATAAAAATGTTTATTACTCTGATACCGAAAACTAATTTGAGAAAAAAAATGCTAAAAATTTATTTGAGTTATATGCTTTGTTTATAAAATGGGAATATAATATACTAATAATTACCTCTGTCAATCTACCACGCCAATATCTGCTTTTTTTTCCTTTACAAAAAATGAAAAAAAATGGCCATGAAAAGAAAAAAAATTAATGGTCATTAGTAACTGTATTAATTGAGCTTTGGATACCATTTTCTACGTTAACTTCAAAATAATTGACTCCCTTACTGTCAATTATCATAAATGTGTAGCAATTAATGCTGAAAAATAACTAAAAGCATTAGCAACTATATATTAGCAACTGATAAAATAACTGAATAGCTACTAATAAAATAACCAAAAAAAAGCTGATAAATGCTTATCAGTAATTGAATCTCTAAAACTTTTTTAGAGTTAAGTAATATCTAAAATCTGTAGCTATTTTGAAACAAAGCATTTTCAGAATTTTCATAAAACTATTACATTAGATGTTTAAATATCCAAAAATCAATTATTTATTAGAAAATAATGCCTTTTTTAATTATAAAAAAGATTTCTATTTGCCGGGGACGAGGGACTAATATTGAACATAACAACTACAATTTCAAGCATCAAAATTTATTGAAATTTAATAAAATGGATATTACTGTTTATTGTAAATTTGAGATTTAAATTTGAATCTTGCTGTCATCCAAGGAATGACTACTTTAAAAAAATTCTAATTACTTTTATTTAAAGAAGAATTAAAATAAAAGCACACAATTTTATTTTAACGAATAAAACATTAGTTTTATGCTTATTTATTACTTTCTTAGCAAAACTTACTTATTTTTCAGAAGGCCAGTTTAAATGCGAAGTGTGTAATATAACATTTAACAGCCGCCGAATACTTGAAGTCCACCAGACATATTATTGTCAAGGGAAAATATTTGGAACAATAATCAGTTCTGATACTGATACAGAAGATAATTCTTCAAACATTAAATCAGGTAATTTCTACGAAATTATTGATTCAGATGTCTCTTTGTTGTATGGGTTTTTTAACAAATTTAATATAAACTTTAAATAGTTTTTGAAATTCAAAATTTTTATATTTTATATTTTATTTTTATATTTTTATATCATAAGTATAATAAAAGAAAAATCTGAAAGTTTTAACCACAAAAGATATTTATAATATACATTCAAATTTTTCGCTTAAAATGTTAGCAAAATTGATCATAAATATTATATTTAGAAAGAAACGAAAGCCAAATCTGATGGGATTTATTACATTTATTATATTTCAAATTTTTTTATTGATAATTATATCATTAAGTCCTTATAGCATGAAAATCCTTAATCAAATTTCGTGCAATTATGTGGGAATGTTAAATATTTAATTTTAATTAATAATTAAATAAGCTATTTGTGTCCATAAACGTATAAGCGCCTATTTTTAAGTTTACTCTTTGTATTTTAGAATTAATTTTATCATTTTATGGTTTTTTAAAAAATTTCAAGGAATTAATATTGAAATACTTTAGAAATTAGAATAAATTAAAATTTTTTTGGTTGAAATTAATCAGGAAAATTTCCCTTACAGTTGATTATGCAGGACGGTTGATGTGAAATTAAAATATATTTAGAGGATTAAATGAAAAATTAAATTAAAAATTAGAGGGCAGGGGGAGTCTCAACTACTAGTTTTTGCGTATCGATACTTTTGTTAGTGCTGCCCTCTCTTGGAAAAATGTCGAAGGAAATGTATAAAATTTTTTAATCAATTATATCTCATTCTGCTATCAATGAAAACATCTTAACAGTAGTTTAGCATTATTATCCAAATTTTATTTATGTTATGAGAAAAATAACTTTTCGTTATTCTGCTAGATTTTTTTTTAACAAAGTGTAAAAAAATTACTAATTTTAAAGTATTTAATGAATTTTGTATAATTTTTCAGATGAATATTGGACTTTTAAAATAATGACTCATAATTTCAATGACAAAAAAGATAAAGTAATTTCTTTAATATATTTAAAAATATTATGTATTCATTAATAAAATTCTTTGATACATTTGTATGGTGGAATTTATCTAGAATTGAATAATTCCTTTATAAATTTGATTTAATTTTTAACTTATTTATAATTTATAATTTTATAATGGTCTCAATAACAAAATTCAATTTATTCTCACAGACATTTTGATATGTATTCAATTTTACAAAGAGAATAGATAAAGACTTTGACATATTTACTAGGCTTTGTAATTAAGTTGTCGCATTCTCTAATTATATTGGGTCGTTCGGAAAGTCATTTCGTATTTTTTTGTCAAAATGAAAAGAAATTTTCGTTTAATGAATAAATTATTCATTAAATTATAAAATTGCCATTCTGGTCTAATACCTTTTGCCATATTTTTGGTAGTAACATGATTACACGCTCATAAAAGTTTTGGTCTTTGCTGTAAAAAAAAACTGATCGAGGTGGTTTTTGGCCTCCTCATTTGAAGGAAAAATTTTGCAAATAAGTTCTGGTACTGATGTACTGTTAACACATCTTCTCCAAACATATTGGCTAATTTATTTCTGGCTTGAACAGCATTTTTACCTTTTATAGCAAAAAAGAAAAAAATGACGAAAATGCTGTTTATTGCTCTCCATATTTAAAAGGGCACCATCCAAAAACTACTGGAAAGAATCAGCTGCACTTTTTCACACTCAAGCCTTGCTATATCAGCTCTTAAAACATAAAATGATTTTTCGGTTTAAGTATGAAATTGGGTGCGAAAAATGCAATTAAATCCTTTGTCAGGAAAAAACGAAATTACTTTCCGAACAACCTAATATATCCCAAACTTTTGGCTTACAAAAAAGGTTAAATACAATAAACATGAAAAGGAGGGAAATGCTAATAACTTGATAATTCCATAAGTGAAGATTCTAGAAACAAATGAAATTTTTATTGTAATTTTATGAATCTTCAAAGAATGTTACAAGAACGTGTTTGGTGAATAAAAAGTGCAAAAATATCTTGGTACGTTTAATTTCAGATGCATCCCTAAGTATTAGTCAGATATTTATCAAATCGTTTAAAGAAATTTGTGGACATGATTTTATAAAAAATTTTCTGCTATTTTATTGGAATAAGATATGAAATCATATATTTCATTATTTACCATTAAGATTTTCATGATTTTATTGAAAAATACACTTTTGAAATTAACTGAATATTGGATTATGTACATAACGATATTTTTCGTAGCATTTATAAACATATTCGTAAAAAATTTGTATAAAAATGCATTGTAAAACATGTATTTAAAGAAATGAAACTGTAAGCTTTTGTAATTTTTACTTATTGAGATACAGATCTTAAAGCTTCTATATGAATATCAACAGGGAGATGTAATTATCATCAACGAAATTAAGTAATTAAATATATATATATATGATATTACATACGGCAGATAAATAAAATAATGATTTCCTAGAATATCCATTTTTGAAAGGAAATCTTTAATATACTTCTGACAATAATATGCTAATCACTATTATATTTTTGAATGAATTTCTCTTGTGTAATTTCACAATTATTATGAGTTTATATATTCTACAATTTCTTGAAATAAAAACTTTTATTGAAAATTGATTTTGAATACTAGTTGTAACAGCAGTTAAATATACTCCCTCATCAGTGGAAAAAATTAGCTAAACATTTTATGCACATTTACAGTTTAAAATTTTTACTGAATACCATTTAAACAAGTGCAATAAATTTTTGAATTCTTTTTTCAGAAAGCTACTAAATAATTACAGAAACAACATAAATATTTTCTTTTCAAAATCGAGTATATATATATGTAAAGCAATCCAGAATAATATGAACTATACGATATTGGCAATATTGGCTATACAATATTATGAATATCATTTAATATCATATAACATTATACGATATATATGCGCTACAAAAGAATAAAATACACTTTTTCTTATTTCTTTTTCAATGAGCAATTTTTTATCTGATCTACTTACCCTCATAGAATGTTTAATCTATTTGAAGTTTAGTTTTCATCGCAAAGTGTAAACCTGCGAGAATTAATGAAAGTTGTTTCAAAGTGTCTAAACTCATTCTAACGTGCCATGGTGTAGATGGCTAAGAGTATCTTTGGATAAAGTTGCTAATGATACTAATGAGATTCAAAATATTCATTTCAGTCTGTTATAATTTCAATGAAATCATGTTAGGAATTGTAACTCTATTTCTGTTGTGATAATGGGTTCCAAGAAGTGCTTTCTTAAGATTTCATATTTCCATGTCTCAAAGCATTAACAATAAGTTATTATATTTTATATTAGCAAGAATGTTATATACTTATCATTCAGTAATTCTTGCTGGATTACCATTTGTATGCTCTCTTACAAAGAAAAATTAGGAACCATTCAATTAGTATTATTAAAACTTTTAATCGATGAATCTAATTTTGGATTGGTAAATTATTATTGCTTTATTAATGATTCTAATAAATATTATCAGATAAACTAAGGTTTTTATTTTGTATTTTGAAGGAATAATAACCTGATTTGAAAGATTTCACTAATCATTTTAAAATGAAAAATTGCCGAGGACAAATCTGCTTCATACAATGAAACTTTCTAATGAATATTATGTAAAAGAATAAATAAAATTATTGAACATTGCATAAAATATTTTATACAGAAACGTTTACATTTATTTTTAATTCTTCAAATTAACGAAGATTTTTTAATACAAAGAATACAACAAAATATTATTAATTAAGTCAAGTACATTTGGATTTCGACAATATTAATTGATGATTGCTACTAGAATACAGATAGAACTTAATTTTTATTTAATTATGATAAATATTGAGAAATAGGTTCCGAATTATGTACTCAAATTCTTATCAAACAATTGATATAAAGAAGTTGCAAAGACCATTCCTAGTTTTATAACTAGGATATTATCTTTGTCTACGACAATATTTATAGTTTTATAATGGTATTTAATAACAAAACTCAATCTCTTCCCACAAATATTTTGATGTGTATTCAATTTAACAAGGAGAATGGACTATTTAGTATCTTAGTTTGATATAGTTACTAAGAATGTAGTATAATTTTAATCATATTTTTGTTCCTTATCTTACATTTGTTCCTTATACAATTTTTATTTTATTAAATACTCTATTTTTATCTAAGAAAAAGTATAAACTTGATTTTTTTTTGAGTTAAGAATTAGTTATTTAAAAAATTTCATAACAGTAATTTTGAACTAGATTTTAATTCCTATAGTATTATAAATATTTGACTCTTAAGTAAATCAATTATGCTTTAAGATTTTTCTGATAAATTAATCATAAAATTAATCGGAATTAACAATATTATCTCTTTATAAACAGATTCCAGAACAATCGAAAGTCCCACTACTTATGAGGATAGAGAGAAACAACTACAGAAGGAGTTCCCATGTGCCAAAAATCTCCAACAAGAGACAGTCGGAACTAATGAGTCTCCGATTATTGCCAAACGAAGACGAATGACTTCAGCAAATGATACTCCTGTTGCATCAACAAGACTTGCTCGTCTTTTCAAATGCCCTTATTGCAGTTACTCGTCTGACAAGAAAGCTAGTCTGACTCGTCATGTTCGTATGCACGGAGCTTCACCAAGTGCAGATGGACATGCTGACATGCCGCTGCCAACACCTCCTATGGCTCGTTATTGTGCTAATTGCGATATACAGTTCGCTTCGTACAAAAATTACCAGGTAAAATTAACGATTAATGAAAGGTATACTTATGTATTAATATCAGACAAAATGCCATCTGTGATTATGTCTTTAAAATTAAAATGAATATTTATCATTTAGAGAAAAGGAAATCATTTAAATAAATTCTTGAAGATGACCTTTTCACTTTTATTTATGAAATATTTTCTTGGTCATCTTATGATATAACTTTGAAGAATTCTTTGCAAGGTTATACAAGAATTTTTGGAATCAAATATTACAATGCATTTTGACATCAATATTATAAATTGTCTCCATTTAATAGTAATTTTAAAAACGCTTTTTAAGAATAGAAAATTATTTCTTGGTTAAGTATATTATTTGAATTTTGAAGTTAGTAAAAAGAAATACATTACAATGCATATCAAATGATGCTTAGAAGAATCAATGCATTATTTACGTAGATGATCCCCCTGGGAAACATCTGGAAATGAGGATAAGAAGCTTCCGGTATGGTGGTTGATTCTTGACACCCTAGAGAATATATGAAATAATAGGGGGTCTAACTCCTCCTATTGATGACGGGACGTGCTTCCTTAGGGAATGGGTGATGACCCTTTGGGCTCAACCACAGTTCTCGCTAGTGTTGCTGTGGTGGTGGTCCGGTCATTCAGTATTATTTATTCGTGTGCTTTCTGGTGGTTCAGAGAGTCAGAGATATGGCTTAACATACAATGAATAAAAGTACAGAATTTAAATAAAATTAATATAAATATGATTAATAATAAATAGGTTATGTTTCTCATAGTTTTCCTTTCTTCTAATTAAGCAAATAAACATATAGCGTTTCACTATAGAAACGACATAAAGTTTAACTTTTTATTATTTTCCCAACAGGTACACAAAGAATTTTATTGCAGTACGAGGCATGTTCATAAAACCATAAATCCATCTACATCTCCGAGCCCTGGACAGCAACTTCAACAACAGCTACAGACTCCACAACAACAGCCAATCACTCTACCAAACCAACCTAGATCTCCAGAAAATTCAACTGCCACAACAGAATCTGATGCAAAGGGATTTAATATGGTACTCAACCAACCTTTATATGCAGCCATTTCCACCAGCCCCTTAATTTTAGTGCCATGCTCTTATGTGGCAGGAGGTGGATTGTCACCAGCCGCTGGACTGATTCCTGCAGGCAATATTATTATCCCAAATCCATCTACTACCCCAGACAGTGCTTCCGATTCTCAAGGTGGTAATGTTATTCCAACCTATACAGTTATGCCTGGAGCAACAGTTGCTGAACTTAGTTCTGCATCTTCCCCGCTGTCTGGAGAGGATGCAGCTAAAGAGGAGGTAAAACCGGCAAAAATTACGAAAGAAAAAGCGGTTAAACCAACTCCGAGCAAATCTCCAAAACATACAAGCAAAGAAGACCCAGAAAAACCATTGGATCTGAGTTTCAAAAAGAAAGAAGGCGAATCTGATAAAGCAATCATGCCAAAACCATCACCAGATAATGGTAATTATATTGAAACACTTGGCACATAAAATACTTTATTTCCATCAAGTAATTTCTTTTACCAGAACTCTTTAAAACCATACAAAATGTTCAAGATCACATTTTCCAAAATACACTTGTTGCCAAATTTATATGTAACGGAAGTAAAATAACTAAACTAAGCCAATATATTGTTAACTAAGTGAAAATTCAATTTTCATTGAAAAATTATAAAAATTGAAAAGGGAAAATAAATTAATTCAAAATGGAAAATTAAACTCATTGAAAAAAATTAAAGGTAAAGTATAGATATTGCTAGACATTAAATGAAATATTTCCATCTTTTTTAGTCTCCCATTTATCACGAAAGGTGAATGGCAGACAGTTTGTGTGACAGTAATTGTTACAGATTAATTGAAACCCATGTGGAATGTAAATGTGTTTTCATAAGTGCATCATTATACAAGCATTAGATACACAGAAAGTCTCAGCTTTTTTTTGATGACAAAATTCTGATATGGATTTTGTTTCAATGCCTGTACTCCTATTCAGCATAACCAGAAAGCACAAGGCACTGTGCACTATTTAAATAACACTATATAATATGATAAATATTAAAAGATGCCCAGTAATAATTTTAACCCTTAAGTGGGGAGGTACAGATACTGCATTTTCTTTACATTCAAATTAAATTTTCAGATGAATATGTCAGCATGAAAACTGGATAATATATTCTGCAGATATTTTTTTGATATATATAAATATGTTATAGAATTTTTTCAAAATATATTATCATTGAAAAAGGTAATTGCATTGGAATATACATTTTCTACTCAAATTACATGTTAAAACAAACAATATTCTTTACTTTTAAATCATATTTAATTTCCAGTGCACAAATTTATATAGAAAAAAATAAAATAGAAAATTCCTCAATTATATGAAGAAATAAAAGACAGTAGGTGAAATTGACCCTTTTTTATTCTCTTGTGTGACTTTCATAGCATGGTTTTCTAGGGCATTTTAAACATACAGGTTAAAAACTAGTATAAAAATCAGCCTATAAATTCTCTCTATATTTTTATTGGTATATTAATATATTTTATGAATTTTTCAGAATGAATTATCAATAGAAAAATTAATTATGTTTGAACATACATATCAAAATAAGTTGAAGGCCAACTTGCATCAAAAAACTCTTCTGTACTATTACCCTTATCACTAAAATCACTTTCTGCTTCATTTAAAAGTGTCTATAGCACTGTTTCATTATAGGATCAGTAAATTGGATAATATTTCGAGGATTCAAAATGAATTTTTATTGATTTATTTTAAAAAGCATATGCTAAAAACTGTTGAAAAAGTGCACTATATTTACGGTCCCAAAACAGGAAGCTACAGGGCCCAATCCATTCAATTGAGCTAAAAATATATCAAGGGTGACCGAAAGTCTATTGCTAGCGGTCTCACAGATCTACGTCACCTGTTAAAAGCTAAGATCCATTCTCATATAATCACATAGACCCATCCAAACGTAAGCCAAATAATTTATAGGCCCATATGATTACATAAACAAATAATAGATATGTCTAACAATTGCATAAATACATACGTAAGCCAAATAACAGACTCATGCAATTACATAGACTCATAGATAAGTCAAATAATACATAGACCCATAGATAATCCAAATAATACATAGGCTCATACTGTTACGTAGACCCATATATAAGTCAAATAATACATAAACATATATAAGCCAAATAATACATAGACCCATACATAAGCAAAATAATGCATAAAATCATATAATTACCTACAACATTAGACAAATAATACTTAGACCCATTCATGGATCCACACATAGTCAAATAATACATCGATCTATACATAAACCAAATAATGCAT